>OX326949.1:17606565-18169065 GCA_946800315.1 Misopates orontium | reverse complement strand
TTAGAAATATTTCGAAAAATAATAAAAATAATCAATATAGTATTTTTGTTTTTACGGAAGTAATATTGTTTTCAAAAATTATGATAAATATCATGTTTATAATTCAAGTGGACAACATATTAATTCTGTATGCATCAAATAAGTACAATAAAAAATAAATTTTTTATAAGTTGGAAATCAAATAAGTGTAGTAGAGGATTTTTGCTAATTTTTAAATAAGACGCGGGTTTTTGCCAATTAATATAATACATGGTGTTATTTGCCAAATAATTAGGAATAACACGTCGTAGTTTTTGCTATTAGCTCTAATTAAGAGATTCTAATCCAAAGTGGTTCTTTGTCTGGTTCTCCTACAGTTTGTGTTAGAAGGACCTGTTTCTATGAATCAACTGTACATGACTACATGTTGTTGGGAGTGTCTGGGATACCTCCGGGTGTACCACTGACTATATGCATGTTTTACCAATCTAAGTTTCTGTTACTTGCATCAAGTCACTGACAGTACTCCAGATATTTTGGTGAGGTGAACTGATGTGGTTAAATCATAAATGGACCATTTAATTTGCGACAACACTCGTGTTTTATTATATTGCATGATGACATCCTTTATATATTTTTGGAATTATTAAAGGAAAAATCTCAGTTGTCTACTACTAGCATGCAGTATCAAAAACTAAATGTCGATCGTTATCTTTATGTGCTTTGGTTAATATAATGATGTTATTGCCTTCAATAAAAAAATTTAAATAATAAAAAGTGGTGCAGACAAAGAAACTCAATATCATTAAAATATTTGTAATTCTTTAATGTTTTTCTCGTTTTCCTTAAGACCATTTTAGATTGAATAAATAAGTTGCATGGCTAAATTTTACTATCATCACTGATTTTAGTCAGGTTCATCCATAAGAATAAGTCCTTTCCTGATTTTTAAAATTGAAATATATGTTACTATAATTTAGCCAAATGGTCGAGAGTTTATTGCAATCACCCTATGGTGATATATTCATGTCTGCTAAATTAACTTTTTCAACTCATACTTGTAAGGCAGCGAAGAGTGGTTCTAAAATTGAATGACCCATGTCCACCGTTTACATGTTATTAAAAATAAAAATTAGGGTTGATTGCGACAAACCCTCCAATTTATGGGTTCGTTTGCATTGTACCTCATAACCTATTGATATGTGTGAAATGCCTCCTGACTCATTGGTTTCTGTGCGATTGCCCCCTGATGCCAAATCTAACGGACAAAAACTCAGACACGTGTCCAAAATCAACGGTTGATCAACGCTCCAGGGGCAAATTGCACAAAATTGGATAAGTTAGGGGGCATCTCGCACCAATCAATAGGTTAGGGGGCACAATGCAAAAGCACCCATAGTTGGCGACAACTTTACAATATTAGTTGTTGACTGATGACGCCCCCGGATCGCCATGCCCGTCACCGACCTAAGATGATCCTAGACCCGACAAGCTCTTGGAGGGGGAGCGCTGGGAGCTTGTTGGGAGGGCTCCTGCTGATCTTCCACGACCCGTGGTGGTTCGCACGTCGTTCGCACGATCTCCCTTCGATTCTCTGCTACTGGGGCTCGCGCTCTTCTGACCATGCTCGCTTGCTCTCGCTATCTCTCTCTCTCTCTAGGTGTGGCTTTCTAGCTGTATGCTTGCTTGGATTGGGGATGCATTTATGGCCAGCCTGCTTCCCTAGGGCGAGGGGAGGGTATAGATGTAATCTTACCAGGGGCACGTGCCGGCATGCATGTTGATTTCGAGGGTAGTAGAGTAATTGTGTGTCTTTGTAGAGTAGGGCACGTGGTGCTGGAGAGTCTTGTTGAAATAGGCACGTGATGCTTTAGTAGGCTTCATAGAGTAGGGCACGTGGTGCCTGCATGTTACCCTCGATACATGTCGTGCTCCTTTTACATAATATAATCCCCGATCCCTCGCTCTTTATTGGAGAAGCAGGGCGGTCGAGCCTTGAGAGGGTGACAACGCACCGTGATGGTGGGGAATGACGCTGGTGCTGACGCCAGCTGCCTCCTCTGGTTGACCAGAGGGTGCGGTAGCCTTTGCTTAGCGGCTAAGGATGTCTATCCTGCACGTGTAGAATACAACCCCCCCTCGTTGGCCCAACGAGGGGTGGGTGAGACAGATTATATATTATAATACTTACCAAGGTCGGGAATTCGAGAGGGGGTCGTGAGATAGGCTAGGGTTAGAGGATTAGGCCACTTAGACTGGTACAATGCCAGGAGGGAGAGTATGCGTCATCATAAGTCCCCCAGTCTCTGTCACAGTTCGCAGAACGTGGCAGAGAGTAAAAACTTTTAGGGGCCTAATCATCTAACCGCGCGTCTATCTCACATCCTGATTTCTCGGGATTTCTGAAAACTTCCTTCGTACCGTGAGAGGTACGTGGCAGCCATCTGTTGCTTCTGGTGGATTGTGCGGGAATTAAACCTCCCTTTTGCCCATCTATTTAGGTCTCTTATGCTGCGGTTTCTAGGGCTCATAGCCTTTTCATCTTCTCTGCTTCCTTTTGTGTAACCGCTCTTCTTTTTCTCTGTATTCTCTGCTTATCGCAATTATGTCGTCTTCCAACACTGCCGCCACTGTCGATTCTGGTTCTACTTCGCCTACTTCTCCATTCCGATCAGCACTGCCTTCTCCTCCTCTTACCCATCACGCAAAGTGCACCGCTGCATCCGTTGCTCTTTCCAAGACTGGCGGCGATAAGGGAACAACTTCCAAACGGCAAGCCGTGAGCTTGGAGTACCTCGCTAGCAGCATAACCAAGGCAGCTGTTGACAATCACCTCTCGAAGCATAATGTGGCGAGGGGAAATGTGGCGATGACGATTCCAGAGTCATCACATCGAGCAAATAGCCCCCCTGCAGGCTATTTGACGGTCTTCTTCCCTCAGATCGAGGCGGGATGAATGTATGTGCCGCCGTTCTTTCAGGAGGTGGCCAAAGCCCTAGGGCTTTGTCTGAGCCAGTTGACACCCAACGCCTTGTCCATCATGGCTGGGTTCGAGTTTATTTGTCGAAGCCGAGGGCTTCCCTATACTGCCGAGTGCCTGCTGGCCTTGTACGATGTGGGGACGAGCATGGCGCCCTTCTTCTACTTGACCCCTCGTTCTTCCCAAGTCGTCCATGGGGCGACGGTCCTGACAGACGCCTCTACCTCCTTTGGGACTTGGAAGTCTTCCTTCTTCTTCATGAAACCCTCGGATCGTAACTATGAGAGCTGGGGTATCACGAACATATGGTCCAGCGGTCCGAAGCAGTGGGATTTTTCTCGGCTCGAGGAGATCCGACTCCGAATGAAGGAAGAGGGCTACTTCCAGATGAAGTACAACGTGCTGAAGCTGGTGAACATCCCGAGGCTGTTCCAACTATGTGGTCTTTAGGAGGGGGCTCGTTCTTCTCACTTCCGGCATATGGGAAGTGACCCCGAGTTTTGTAAGTATTCTTGCTCTTTACTTCTTTTTTATGTTCTCCACTTCCTTCGTGATTTTGACTTGTGTTTTTTAGGTGCGCTGGTGTCTCCTCTAGCAGAGGTGGTGACGGATACGGTGGTCCCTATGGTGCCCAGGGGGAACAGGTCTACTCGAGGGAAGGCAACGTCTTCTCGACCGGTGGTTGCTACTTGGAGTGGGGAGCCTTCTCCATCTCCTCACTCAGCGCCTCTACCGAGTGGGGAGCCTTCTCCATCTCCTCACTCAGCACCTGAACCGTCCCTAGAGGTGAACTCGTGCTTGCCATCCTTTGGTAACTTCCAGAGCTTGCAGGAGGACGATCTCGAGGTTTTTCACCATCCTGCTCCTTCGGTTTCGAAGCCTGTTTCTGGCTTTGATTGGATTCGAGAGTCCTTGCCCGCCTCCTTGACTTGAGCTATCTCTTTGTTCCCTCCCGGGGGCATGAGGTGGCCTCAATATCTCGCGCTTCTCCTCCTCGTACTTCTTCTTCGCCTATTCAGTCCGATTCTACTGAGAAGGATGCCGGGTCTTCTCTCATGATTGAGGGCCGGGGAGAAACAGATGCGTCCGAGCCTTTCTCTCCGACGTTGCGGGAGGGTCTGGCTGAACCAACTTAGGGCCCTTCTGGGGAGGTGGGAGGAGTTCTCTTGCCGTTTCTTCTAGTCCTGTGGAGGACGTGGCTCCTAGACCGGAGGAGGTTATTTTGCTGGAGTCGTTGGCGGGAAGTAGGGTGGAGGAGATTCCCGAGGCTCAGGGTGATGGAGTCGATAACTGGGTGGTGGTTCGTGAAGAGGAGACCTCTTCACAGGTGGCAGTGGACCAGATGGTTCGTCCTGGTTTTGTTGAGCCTCCCTTGGTGGAGGAACTGCAAGGCGTGGGCTTCAATTTTTCCCATTTACATCAAGTGGTGGATCCACGCGAGGTTGAGTCGCTCCAGAATCGAGGACTTCAATGGTTGAAGGATACAACGTGTTATGCTGCGGTTGATGTAAGTTCTTGGCTTGCTCCTGCTTCGCTATTTATTATTTTGTTCCTCTTCTAACCTTCTTCCTTTCTTTTTTCAGTTTAGCTCCCGTCAATTCTTGCTGCTAGAGCATATATCCAGTCTCTGGAGGACCGCGAGGCTTCTGCGCCAAATTCTTTTGTGCAGGAGTTTGAAAGATTGAGGTTGGACCACTCTCGGGTGACGACCAAGCTGCAGGAGGCTCGGGCCGCTTTCGAGGCCCAAGTGAAGAGGTGTCGTGAGTGGGAAGCACATGCGACAGAGCTGGCACAGGAGCGGGATCTTGTGCTGGAGCGTCTTCGTGTGGTTGAGGGTGAAAGGGATGATGCGGCGGTAGAGCTGGCGGCATTGAAGGACACTCTGGAGAAGACATCTCGGTTGAAGTTGACCGCGGAGGCAGAGTGTGCTGAGGCAATGAAGACTGCTGAGTCTCTTCGAGACGAGTTGCAGGATTGCCAGGCATCCATAGACCAGAGGGTTGCGACCAAGTGCGAAGGGTCAACAAGGAGCTGCGTGAGCAGATTACCGAGAAGGCCAAGCGAGATGCACTCGAGCGTATAATCTAGTATATTGGCTCCCCACTCTATCATGGCTATTTGTGGAAGGTGTTCGTTTCCCTCTTTATGACCGGGTACAAGGGGTCCATACAGCAGCTGCGGGAAAGGAACTGGATCGTACTTGAGGCTGATCTAACGGTGCTGTCTCCGCAGGCTATCGAGGTTCCGAGTGAGATACCGCCAGGTTCTCCTCCTAGCCCTTCTGAGTTACGGACGATTTTTGAGGCCTCTCGGGCTAAGCTTTCTCCTGCACAGGTCGTTATCCCCGAGGCGGGTACGATGACCTCCCGTAGCTCCTCCCCAGACACTAGGGCAAGGAGGATAAGGGCCATGGTTTCTGAGATCATGGCTGGAGGTCCGCTAGTTACTGGTCCTCCAAGTACTCGTGCCGTCGATGCTCCTGCTCCGAGACCCGCAGACGTTGCCTTGCGGGTTGCTTCCATGATCGCTGCTCCTGATGCTCCTGTTGATACACCGACGCTCGAGGAGCGTCGAAGGGTTGTGAGAGAGGGAAAGCGGCCCTCTTGAGGAGTAGAATAGTAGGCCTCCTATGTTGTATTTTTCTTTTCCCTTGTAATTATACCGATTTGAGAGTAATAAAGCATTTTTTGGGAGGTCTTCATATGTGTCTTCTTTTCTGTTGTGTGTTTATCTGCTTTTTCTGTTAAATTACCAGTCTGGGTAAAATTTCAAGGATGAGAAAATCGTGGGAACACATCGCTCCGCGTTGTGTGGTTCTACGAGGATTGTTGTTTTATTCCTCAAAAGTACGCATGTGGCTCCTAAGGTTCATAACGAGACACCTTGTTGGAGCAGTTGGCTAGGACCCTCGAGGTGTATTACAAGGAGCAATTCGACTCGTGATACTACTAAAGGGCTGTCACTGGTCATCAGGGTATACTTCACCCCTCATTGCGTGATTCGACGAGAGTTGTTGTTTTCCCCTCGGAAGTTACGCGTGTGGCCCAAAGGTTCATAATGGGTCACCTCGTAGAGTAGTTGGCTAAAGCCCTCGATCCATATTATAAGGAGCAAGTCAACTTGTGATACTTATAAAGGGATTTTTGCCGGTCAACAGGGCATTCTTTGCCCCTCATTGCGTGATTCGATGAGAGTTGTTGTTTTTCCTCTCGGAAGTTATGCGTTTGGCTCAAAGGTTCATAATGGGACACCTCGTAGAGCAGTTGGCTAGAGCTCCCGAGGTGTATCACAAGGAGCAAGTCAACTCACGATACCACTAAAGGGATTTTTGCCGGTCAGTAGGGTATACTTCACCCCTCGTTTCGTGATTCGACGAGAGTTGTTGTTTTTTCCCTCGGAAATTACGCGTGTGGCACAAGGGTTCATATTGGGACACCTTGTAGAGCAGTTGGCTAAAGCCCTCGAGCCGTATTACAAGGAGCAAGTCAACTCGTGATACTTGTAAAACGGATTTTTGCCGGTCAACAGAGCATCCCTTACCCCTAGTTGCGTGATTCTACGAGAGTTGTTGTTTTTCCCCTCGGAAGTTACGCGTGTGGCTCAAAGGTTCATAATAGGACACCTCGTAGAGCAGTTGAAGTCACCCCTCGAAATGCTACCCGAACCGGTCAATCTTTTCCTAAAGGTCTTCAATGGTAGTACGGTTCGGTGTTGGTACATGAGTACACGGAGGATTTGTGACGGTTTAGATGGTTCATTCGTGGAGTCGTAATGGTTTGTAGAGCCTCTTCATTTAGCTTCTTGAGAAGTTGTAACGGCTCGTGGAGCCTCTTCGTTTAGCTTCCTTGCGATGTTGTAACGGCTCATGGAGCCCCCGTTTAGCTTCCTTGAGAAATTGTAGCAGCTCGTGGAGCCTCTTTGTTTAGCTTCCTTGAGAAGTTGTAATGGCTAGTGGAGCCTCTTCATTTAGCTTCCTTGAGAAGTTGTAACGGCTCGTGGAGCCTCTTCATTTTTGGTCTTCTGACTGCTTGTGGTTTCCTATCGCCAATACGTCCCATCCAGCATTCTTGGTTGCCGCGCTACTCTAGATCTCATTTACTTTCGCATGCAAAAATTCACAGCCATCATTAGTTCCTCGAGAAGGCACATTTATGATAGACGGATCTGCGTAACCGACACTTGTCCCTTACTACCACCCCTCATTGGTGATTGCGGGCGGTAAAGGTTTTTTTTTTACACGAGTTTCATATTTGGCGTTTCGCTGATTCCCACCTAAATCGAAGCGTCGCCTCTGAGGTTATATATAGACCTTTTACTTACCTTTCTCGCCACTTCAACTTCCTTCTTCAGCAAATCCAATCTTCTCTTTCTCTCTCTATATTTCCTTTTGCAGTGGATTCCTCTGCATCTTCTTCTTCTGAAACTCCCTTGTCCTTTGATTCTTCTCTGTCGTCTTCCACCGAGATTCGTCGTCATACATTTTATAACCTATTACAAATACCAAAAACTATTATTAATTAATAAACAATTACGTGTGGGGTTGTCTATTATTAAAATGCAAAAATAAATATATCACTACAACATTTATGTACATATGCAAAAATATTTAACACTTAATTAAGACAGTTAAGATGCACTCATAAACTATTTGTAAACATACAAACAATGTACCACTCATGATCATATATACCACATAAAATTCAACTATCGTATTTGAATAATTAAATTGCATGCTAAAACATAACAATTTTTAGTAAATAAATATCCAAATTTTAGCAAGTAAAATCAAGCCAACAAAAGACAGTAAATGTATTAAAATTACCAGCTAATTTCCGCGAATTGTGAGCAGTAGAGTCTCAACAAATTTTCGGAGAGTTTGTTGAAAAACAAATTTGGAGATGGAGGTTTTCGGGGATGAAAACGGGTGAAAATGGAAGAAAATGGGAAAAATGAGGAAAGAAGATAAGAAATCTGTGATATGAGTGTCATATCTGTATAGCTTCAAAAAAATCTTTCACCATTGATTTAAAGTTTGTGGGGTCAAAAAAATCTGTTACCCTGTGTGAACATGGTGAGAGAATATTCTGACCCCACAGAAGCACAATCCATGGGATATCAATGGCGACAGAATTTTTTGACCCCATTGGGGGCAAAATCAATGTGATATCAACGGGGTCAAAAAAATCTCTCACCACAATTTCATATATCTATAAAAATACCCCATTTTTCACAAACTTCATCTCTTCATCTCCTCTCCCTAAAAAAATCCAAAAATTCTCTCCTCTCCCTCTAAAAACCGAAAATCCTCTCCTCTATCTCTCTCTCTTTTTTTTGGGTGTTATATGAGTGATGTAATTGTTTGAGTGTTTATATATATATATATATATATATATATTCATTTGTGTGTTTATACATATTAATAAACATATATTACACACTATACATAACACATATATATATAAGTATAATTTTTAAACATATATATTTATGTATATAATATATATATATATATATATATATATATATATATATATATGATGTTTATATATATATATATTTGTGTGTGTTGGTATATTATTAATTATATATTTATATATATAATGCATGTTATAATATATTAATACACACATCTATATAATATGTATGTTAATACATATGAATTGATATTTATTATAAACAACTAGTTAAGTGTTATACAAAATATATTTTGTTTCTCTAAAAGAAGTTAAAGAGAATTTATTAAAAATAAAATTATATACATATATATATATATATATACACACACACATATATATGTAGAGGGAAAAAGGCCACCAAATTGAAAAAAATAAAAATTTGGCAAAAGAGTGGCGGTAAATCCGCCACCAATTTTTTTTTAAAATTTTCGGAATTGTAGTGACAAAAAAATCTATCACCAGGGTATTTTTTTTTAAAAAAAAAAACCATGGGTTCCTATTATTTTGACACCACCGTTTTTTTTTTTATAAAAAAAACCGTGGTGTCAAGACAATCAGTCACCACGGTACAAACATGGCGTCAGATTATTCTGACAAGGTGTTTTAAAAATAAAAGAAAAAGACCGTGGCGTCAAAATCTCGCCTGTTTAAAAAAAAGAAAGTGGCGTTAGAATAATCTGACGCCACGCCTTTTTCAAAAAAGAAAAAGAGAATACTCAAGATAGAGCTTCCATGTTCAAGCAAGCTGAATAAGAAACTTCTAATATCTAGGAAAGTGAAGCTAAGCAATCAATCAAGTTGCGGATAGTACTCCCTCACCCTAGGTAATGGCGAAGCAAGATATTCAGCTAGTCAGGTAATCGGCCTACCTATAACCCATCCAATAAATTTAGAAATTCGTCAAAATAATCTGACGCTACGCCTTTTTTTATATTTTTGCTTTTCTTTAATATTAATGCATGGCTTCAAATTTATCTGACCCCACGTCATGGCTACAGATTATTTTGACCCTACGTAGTGACTGATTTCCTTGACCCCATCCTTGGTGAGTAATTAATCTGTAGCTATTGCTGACATAACTTTATGCTAACAAGGCCTATAGTAACAAAAGCTTGTTACGAATTTTTCTGACCCCATTGATCAATACTCACAAAAAACATAACAATGGTGAGTAATTTTTTTGACCCTATTGCTACATTTTCTTGTAGTGATTGTAAGTAGTGATATTCGACTTAAATCTGACCCATTTAGGTCAAAATCTCAACAAGAATCAACAAATATTTTGTTGTCGATCACTAACACATACATATAGGTGTATGCAAGATAAATATGAGAAAACTATAGTTATTAATTATTATAAATAGAAGGTCAGGGTGGGGAAGGGGCTGGGTGGGGGTGCAACTGCACTTATATGCCCTCTTCCTGGCTTCGCCTCTGGTTCCAACAACCTTTTAAGTGCTACCTACAACCGACTTGTAAACCAATTAGTGCCAATTAATAAGTAAAAAAAAACCCCATAAGCTTTAATAGCACTTGTAATCGGTTGTTTCCTAATTTCTTGTTTACATTATATGTTAAGCTTGTGGCTGCTCCTATTAACAAAGAATTATGATATCCATTTTCAACTATACTCCATCTACTATTTGGGAAAATCTTTTGAATGGTAATTCTCGATGCCATTTAAATGCGTTAGACTTAGTACACAGGAAATCTGACATGAAAACTTTTGTAATTTTTTATCTCTCTATTCTAATTTATGAGTCTCTTTTGTGAAAATGGATTAATTTTTGTGAGTAACCAACAATTATCCCTGCATGTAGTTATGAATAATATTTGGACTTTTAAACTAATTATATACATTATGCTTTTGGAGAATATATAACTAACATGCTAAAAATATTTTTATAAATCAAGACACAATATCAAGATTTTATTCTAATATTTTTAATCAACTTTTCTATTCTTATTGCGTTGTAGGACGGAGAAAAGGTGTTCCATCGCCTTTCATGTGACACCAAGTTCCACAATCTGTTTTTGAAATATTGTGAGTACAAGAATATAGACTACCAAACTATGATGTTCGTTTATGACGGTCGTTATATCAAATCGACAAATACCCGGCACAGGTAAATTACCAATTAACATTGAGTTTCTTTCTTAACAACTTTGGATAACTACTTCTTTTATATTCTTATTTTAATCTCAGTGATATTACGTTCTTCACCGTCAAACTGCTCCATATTCAAGATAGTTGTGGTAGCAAATACCAGGATACTAGCTAAGGCTCTATATTCAGCCTCGGTTGATGACCTACTGACAGTTTGTTGCTTCTTTGCTTACCAGGATATGAGAGATTGACCAAGGTAAACAACATAACCAGTGATACTCTTTCTAGTTTCAATACAACCAGCCCAATCACTATCTGAAAATAACTTGAGCTGCAGTTCAGTGTGTGATGGATAGAATAAACCATGTCCTGTAGTAGCCTTCAAGTATCTGAGTACTCTGTGAGCTGTAGCAATGTGAGAAGTTGTGGGTTGTGACATGTGTTGAGTTAGACACCGAATGCTATAACAAAGGTCAGGTCTTGTTATAGTTAGGTAAAGCAGTCGAACCACAAGTCTTCTAAAAGAAGTTGGATCTTCTAACAATGGAGAATCTGTTGAGGTGAGCTTGGCTTTTGAGTCCATAGGTGTAGAGTATGGCTTGCAACCAAGATATCCTGTGTCTTTGAGAATATCCAAGGCATATTTCCTCTACCAAATAGATATGCCTTGCTTGTTTCTAGCAACTTCGATGCCAAGAATGTACTTGAGGTTGCCAAAATCCTTTATAGTAAACTGATTGTCCAGTGTTTGTTTGATGTTCTTTATCTTCTCCATGTCATTACCTGTTAAGATAATGTCATCAACATAAACACACAGTAAATTTAGTGAATTACCATGCTTCTTTATAAACAAAGAACAATCTGAAATAGTTTGCTTATAGCCCGATGAAAGTAAACAAGAAGTGAGCTTTGTAAACCATTGTCTGGAGGCTTGCTTTAAGCCATACAGACTTTTCTTAAGTAGGCACACTCTTTTGTCATGAGGTTTGCAATAACTAGGTGGAGGCTTCATATAAATTTCCTCCTCCAACTCTCCATGGAGGAAAGCATTGTTTACATCTAGCTATTGTAAGTGCCAGTTTTGAGAAGAAGCAAGAGCTAGGATATTCTGACTTTTGTGAGCTTTGGTACAGGTGAGAAAGTGTCAAAATAATCAAGCCCCTCCTCTTGTGTATACCCTTTAGCTACAAGGCGTGCCTTGTATCTGTCAATAGTCCCATCTGATTTGTACTTGATCTTATAGACCCATTTACAACTTATACAATGATGACCTTGAGGGAGATCAGTAAGTGTCCATGTCATTGTTTTGTCAAGAGCCTGAATTTCCTTGGCTAAAGCATCTCTCCATTTTGAGTGTTTACTTGCTTCAGTATATGATTTAGGCTCAGTTAACTGAGTTAGAGCAACTATGAAGGCCTTATGAATAGAACCAAGTCTTTCTGTGGTTAAATAATCTGTAATAGGATAAAGAGCTTGGACAGAGTTTGATTTGTGCAGAGAATCTGGTAACTTTTATTCATAAGCCGGTAAATATGCTGGAGGTGTTGTAGCTCTTGAAGATTTCCTTGAGCGGACAATAGTGTAAGCAGGAACAGCAAGAGTTTCGATTGGAGGATCAGAAACAATCAACGGAACATTAGAATCAAGAACGTGTATTGTATTAGTGACTTGTAAGTGATCAGTATGAGATTGAACAGAAGGCAGAGGGCTCTGTGTAAAAGAGCTGTCAACTTCTAAATCATTCTGAACCTCAGGAGTAGAAGGAATCTGATAACCAATCTCATTAGCTGACTCAATATCAAAGGGAGCCTCTGCAAGTGGATCAATAGAGGAACTTGAGGAGGTTGATTGCTGTGAGATACAGAATCAGGTAAGGCAATGAAAGGATCAATACAAATCTGAGTCCTATTAGTGACAGAAGAAGGAGAAGAAACTTCAGCTTTGAAAGGGAAAATGTGTTCATAAAAGGACACATTTTTGGAGATAAACGTCTTCTTAGTATTAAGATCCAGAAGCAAATATCCTTTTGTTCCTCTAGGAACTAATGGAGGTGCTAACAGGAAATGCCAATCTCTTATGCTTTGATAAATGGCAAACATCACAAGAAGTAGCTTTATTACAATCATTGATAGAAATAGAAGGAATATGAGTCATCTTAACAAGAGATGGATGTCCTAATCTATAATGCCAAAGATCAACCCCAGAAATATTATTACACAAAGCAATAGAGCCAACATAAATGTCATTCTTAGGAAACACATAAAGGCTATCCCTGAGTTCAACAGAACCAATCATCTTCCTGGTTACCGTGTCCTGTAACACACAAGAGAATGAAGCAAAATGAACAAAAACATTAGTAGAAGCAGTTAGTTTAGAGATAGATAGAAGATTATGAGTAAAAGAGGGCACATATAACACATTATGCAACAGAATGTGAGGAGATAATGCAACAGTACCAATATGAGTAGCATAAGTTACACTCTTATAAGGCATGTGAATAACAACATGAACAGGAGAAGGAGTGCCAATAAACCAAGTAATTTGACTAGTCATATGGTTAGTAACACCTGTATCTAAAATCCACATATTCTCACATGAAGACTTAGAAACAAGGAAGGCTTTAGAAATACCAGTAGCTGCAGTTGCAGCGTAGTGAAGAGGTGCTGGTTGAGAAGTGCCATAGGGAGGATGCTGATGTTCTTTTTCCTGCTTAAAAGCCATAAATTCCTCAAAAAGGCTTTTGTTAGTATCAACATTTGCATTATCAGAAGGAATAACAGAAGGAGTATCAACAACAACATCATTTGCAGAGTGTGAAGGTTACTGTCTCTTGCCCATAGGGCCATCCCAGCCAGGAGGGTATCCTATAATCTGAAAACACTTATCTACAGTGTGACCTGTATAGCCACAATGAGAACACTTTAACTTCTTCTTATCTTTGTTGCCTTGACCCTTGAAAAACTTGTTGTTGTTTCCTGTGAATTGAAAGTAGGCTTATTCACAGATTCTTGAGGCAATTTTTGTCTAGTAAACATGGCCATGGAGTCAACATTCTTGCCAGAAGAATACAAGTCTCTCTGATTCTCTTCTTGCAGCATCAGAGAATACACTTTTTATAAACCAGCGAGAGGAGTTTGCAGCAGAATTTGCCTACGAAGAGGACCAAAAGTATCATTTAAACCTATCAAGAACTTAAGCACACAATCATATTGTTGAAGTTCCATCATAGTTTTGTTAACACTGCAAACACACAATCCACAGGAGCAGGAAACCACAGGCCTCTGAGTCACATACTCATCCCACAGAGCACGAAAAGAGTTATAATAGTCAATAACAGCAGAATTTCCTTGACTAATCATAGACAATGATTTTTAAAGATGATAAACACGAGATCCATCACTACGATCATATCTCGTTTTCAATTCAGTCACAGATCTAAAGGAAAATCAAAATATAGGAGACTTTGACGCAGTTCTTTTGAAACCGAATTTAACAGCCATGACAGAACAAGGCTATTTGCTCTCATCCAACAGATCTTAGTTACAGAATTAGAATCAGTAGGTTTAGTAATTGTACCGTCAATAAAACCAATTTTGTTCTTAATACTGAGCGCCATTGCATTCCCCTTGCTCCAGGAGATGTAATTTTTACCAGTCAGAATGTCACCGACGATCGCCGCGCCGGTAAATCATGAGATCCTAGAAAATACGGCAAAGTAGAGTCTTCGCCTGGATTCTTCACCGGAGCAGAAGACGACGATGAAGCAGGAGTTGTCATTATAGATGACGAATTACAACAATAGATTCAGAAAATCAACGTGATTCAAAAGATCAGTGAGAAAAACACCGCAGACACACAAATCAACAACAAAAAAACAGAGAGATCAGCAGCGGAAGTGAGGATCGAAATTCCAGTCGATTGATACCGTAATGAGATTACAAAATCAATGATTGTGTAAATGAAAACGAAATTGTATTGACGATTGAATCGATTCAATATTAATTGACGATTACAAAAGTGTTGAATGAATCAAAGTGTTGAAAGATTGAGAGAGAGTTTGAGAGAAACTCTCAATCTAAAACTAATCTAAAATCTGTAGAAAGTAAGTGAATGATAAACAGGATTAAAACCCCTATTTATACTAAACACTGTAATTAGCACGCAGGCCTTCAACGGCTATATTTCTATATACAGTAAAATTTTGATGCTATTCAAATTTTGGGGTTAGAACTACTTCCTTTGGTTGAAAAGGCATATGCAATGATTTTGCGTGTGAGAAGCGGAGGGAGGTTCATATATCTTTCAATGTGCATGTGGAAAATTCTGCTATGTTTGCTAAGAATAACTCTGGTTTTAAGTCCTATTCAGGCAATTCTGGTTCAAATCTTGGGGCTAAAGATTACAAGAAGCTCAAAGCTGATTGGCTTTGTGACTTTTGCTAGGAAAAAGGTCATACTAAGGAGACTTGTTTCAAATTAGTAGGGGTTCCAGAGTGGTATAAAGATCTTAAGTATAAGAAACCTCCTTCTTAGGGCAGGACTGTTGCTAATTCAGCAATTTGTACTCCTCAAGATCAATTTGACACTGCTCAGGTTGATTCAATGGCAGGTGTGAGCTTCAAGCTCAGTTTTATAACATGATGAAGTCTTTCTTTCAGCAGGGCTCTTCTCACAGTGGTATCCAGTCTGAGGCAGGACAAGTGAAGTTTGCTCACTTTGGAGATTTTGCGGGTACAAATCTAAATTTTCTTAGCTTAGATTCATTTCAGCAACATTCTTGGTTCTTGGTTCAGGTGCATCTTGTCACATGTTAGTTGATTTATCATTGATGCATAATCCACGGTCACCTACCAGGGCTACTCCTGTATATGCTCCAGATGGCACAATTAAGTTTGTGAAAAGCATGGGCAATGTGCAAATCAGACCTTCTATCTGTTTACAGAATGCACTACATACCTTATACTCCACAGCAGAATGGAGTTGTAGAGCGCAAGCATAGGCACTTGCTGGAGGTCACAAGAGCTTTACTCTTTCAGGCCAATGTCTATCTTTCCCTGTGGGGTTCATGCCTTACTCATGGCCACTTACTTGATTAATAGAACACCATGTAAGTTGCTGAATTGGTCCTCTCCTTATGAAATTCTTCATTCTTAGAAACCAGACATGACCAATCTCAAGGTTTTTGGCTGCCTTTGTTACTTTGCTGATGTCAAACCTCATATGAATAAGCTTGAACCAAGAGCATACAAAGGTTGCTTTCTTGGTTACACACCTGGTACAAAGGCATTTAAGATATTTAGCTTTCACCACCAGCAGGTCATTAGTTCCAGAGATGTTTCTTTTCATGAACACATGTTCCCTTTCGGTGATTTTCATACTGATCACTCCTTCTCTCCTTTACCTCTCGTGCCCACACATTCTCATTCTTCAGCTGATTCGCCTTTGTCAGTTCACATACCTGCTGTGGTTGAGCATCAGGATCATGACATTTCATTACCAGATACTATTTCTCACCAACATATACACAGTTTCTAGCTAACATCACCTTACAATCTGAGCCTAAATCATATAAAAAGGCTAGTCATGATCCTCACCGTAGCCATGCAAGTGGAGTTGAATGCTCTTGAAACAAATCATACATGGGTCTGGTTCTTCTTCCTGTTGGAAAGCATCCTATTGGATCCAAGTGGGTTTACAAGCTCAAATTGAATGCTGATGGTTCAATTGATCGCTACAAAGGCAGACTTGTAGCAAAGGGTTATAATCAGGTGTTTGGGATTGATTACACTGAGAGTTTTTCACCAGTAGTGAAACTGGTTACAGTGAGGATTCTGTTGGCAGTTGCTGCACAGTTGAATTGGCATATTGACTAGTTGGATGTGAATAATGCCTTTCTCCATGGTTTTTTGGATGAGGGGATTTATTTGAAACCCCCTGAAGGTTATACCAAAGCACTGCCTGGATTTGTTTGCAATCTTAACAAATCCCTATATGGTTTAAAACAGGCTTCAAGACAATGGAATTTTGAGTTTACAAAGCATTTGCGTGGTGTGGGATTTACTCAATCTTCGTTTGATCATTGTATTTTCACAAAAGGTTCTGGTTCTTCCCTATGAATAGCCCCCGTGTATGTAGATGATGTGTTACTAGTTAGTCCTAGTTTGGAATAGATTACATCCATCAATGATTCCATTCATCAGGCTTTTACCATTAAAGACTTAGGCCCTGCTAAGTACTTTCTTGGTCTGGAGATTTTGCGTACTGCCTCCGGTGTTTACATCAACCAACGCAAGTATATTTCGGATATCATCACTAATACAGGGCTTCTTGGTGCCAAGCCTGTCTCAGTTCCATGTCAGAAGGGTTTGAAATTCACTCCTGATGGAGTTGTTTCGAGACATCCTGAGAAGTACAAGCGCCTTGTTGGTAGGCTTCTCTACCTCAACATGACACGCCCTGATGTGTGTTTTATAGTGAACCAATTGAGCCAATTCATGCAGTCTCCAACTCAAGCTCATTGGGATGCTGCTCTACATGTGGTTTTATACCTCAAATCCACTCCATCCCTTGGCTTGTTTTGCTCAGCTCCATCAGATTCTCAGCTTAGAGCTTACAGTGATGCTGATTGGGCCGCTTGCTCTGGCACTCGTCGTTCAGTCACCGGTTTATATGTCTTTCTTGGATCATCGTTAATCAGCTAGAAGTCCAAGAAGCAAGCTACTGTCTCTCGTTCTTCCACAGAGGCAGAGTATAGAAGCATGGCATCAACTTCTTGTGAGTTACTCTGGATTTCTTACATACTTTAGGAGTTGAGAGTTCCATTTCATCGCCCTCTCTCTCTATTTTGTGATAACAAATCTGCAGTCCACATCACTCACAATCCAATCTTCCATGAACGCACCAAACATCTTGATATTGATTGCCACATTGTGCGCAATTGTTTCAAGAATGGCTTTCTTCTGCCTCAACACATCTCAGCAGTGCATCAGTCTCCTGACTTCTTCACCAAACCATTGCCTATCTCCACCTTTCATCATTGGTTGTCCAAGTTGGGGCTTTTGGACCCTCATCAGCCTCCAACTTGAGGGGGGGATATTGGAATATTTATAGTGCGCAAGGGTAGATCAGTATTTTCACTTTCACTCGAGTTAGTTATAACCGTTTCTGTTAGTTAGTTGAGTGTGTGTGTTAGCTTCTGTATATATAGCTTTTTCATTCTCATTTCAGTTTGTACGATCATATTTTATTCAATACAATTTCACACACTCAATTGAGCGTTATCTTCTTCAACAATTACTCTCAAATTCTACGTCTCCATGTGTACGCGGTAAGTGAAGGACAGCATTTTCCGGAAAAGATTCCACCCACTTATCATCGCCAAAGCTCGATCAATTCTCTCTTTAATATACGCACTCCCCTCACTCTTGTTGGTCCATGTGAATTTTGGGCCATTGAAACCAAGGTCCTGAAGATTCCAAGCTTTAATCCATTGTTGAAAAGCAAGACACCTATTAAATACGTTCCCGCGGCCTCCTTGCTTTTCGTGAGCGAAACTTATTTCATTAAAATCACCCTGGACTAACCAAGGTCTCGCGACTGACTTTGCCATATTTTCCAGATTAGTAAAAATACGCACTTTGTCTTCTCTATACGGCTTCGCATAAATGCCGGAAAGCATCCATCACTTCCGTTGAATAAATATAATTGATTGAGCAAGATATAAGGAAGCACCCTCATAGAAAATATAGAATGCACAATTCTGTCAATCTGTAAACACCGCGAAACAAGGGACTGGAATACTTTCTATAGTTAAAATTTTCTGTATCAATTGAGAAATCTTCTCTCATATCCATTGAGAAATTAGTGCCCTAAGTGAAGGCTTCATATATTATATACTATGTGTCTATCTATGAGTTTCATGATCACTTTTAACAGCATTGTAGAAACACTTCTTCCATTACAGAATTTATTCTGTCAAACATAAACTTCTTCCTGGCTGTACTTCAAATTAGCACTAGACTCATCTTGCATGAAAATAGTTTTGATGATTTGGACATATATAGCAGGAAAATGGTTTGTCAAAGAAATATCTATTGATTGTTTAGACATTGAAACATCTCACATTACCAGCTGGGGGACCTTACGTGCCGTAGTCACTTTATGATGGTGTTTCAATATTTCTTCTTCTTTGACATGTAAATATAATGATCGACGGTCATAGCATTTGAAAACTCGCTTTTTCTTAACATGATCTCTCAAGTCATATTACTATTATCAACTTATATTTCTAGGTCATGACATAATAGTTTTATATTCGAGCTCGTAGTTGAGTTTATGTGAGGATCACCGAGTTTATTGTTGTCTAGTTCTGTGTGCTCTACTCCTAATTATCAATTAATATGTGAAGCTTTGCCTGCGTGAAATTTGTTTATAATATACATCCATCTGATGTGGAGCATAACCTGATATGATCTACTTTCTAGAGGTACTCTTGGCGGTTTATCAGTATCAGATTTGGTCTTGATTGCCAAATGGTCCTATATGAAACTGTGTTTGAATTTCATGCCAAAGTTGATATTTAAAGAAACACGAGAAGCTATTGTGAGGCTCTGTTTGTTTAACCCTGTAAAAGTTACAATACCTTTCAATCTAGCTTATTGCAGTTAAAATTGTTCTATTACAGGGAGAAGCCCACTCACAGGTGGGGGATATTCAGAAGAGTCCCTCGATAGTTAAATACTTGAATCAGACCAGGCCAAGAGAGAAAACGTAAATGGCCCTTTTGTTTCACTAACGGATATGATATCAATTACAGGTTGAACAAAATGAGTACTTTCGGCCAAAGAAAGAAAAGAGGATTTCGGCATTAGCAAACTCGCGAAGGGGACAACCGTTTTTACTTTATGTTACGGCCCAAGTATCTCGCCCAGTTCGCATAAGAAACCAGCCGATGTGGGCTGCTGATTATTGGATGTGAATTAAGTGTTTGGCCCAGCTTATTAGTTGTTATTAATATTTCTTTTATATTCCTAATTTCTAATTATCTGTTAGCAGTTTATTAGTGGAGCAGTTAATATATTAGTGGGTTGTTTAGCAGTTTCTTTCTGCATTATGTAAATATATGTACTGTAATGTCTGGATTAGGACTTAGGAAATATATGAATTCAGTATTTTAGTTTCTCTCTTAATCTCTAAATCTTCTGGAGTTTCGGTTCTTTCTCGAATAAGAGCCAATCATATTGTGATCCTTATCATTTTGGTGCTTTCATTGAACTATGCCTACCACCCGTTCCCAAGCCTCGTCGTCCCCTGATGAATCTGCTACGGCTGATTCCATTAGGCGTCTTGAATCGGATATGCAAGACACGAAATCTACCATGGAGAAAATGATGGTTATGATGGCCGATTTGCAAATGAAATTGGATCGGCAAAACGATGCTGCACAGCCTCTTCCACAGAACTATCATGTGGGCAGTTCGTCTACGACCACTCCGCCAACGGAAGTCTTTAAACCTCCAAAACTCACTTTAAATACTTTCGATGGCACTGATCCTTTGGATTGGATCTTCAATGCAGACAGGTTCTTTAATAATTTTAATGTACCTGGTGACCGACGTGTTCATTATTGTTCTTTTTACATGGTTGGTAAAGCATTAAGTTGGTATAAGTGGATGCATACGAATAATCAATTTGGAAGTTGGCCACTGTTTATACGTGATCTTTCTTTACGCTTTGGTCCATCTACTTATGCTAATCATCAGGCTGCTCTTTTCAAATTAAGACAGACCAGCAATGTTGCGAGTTACATTGAAGAATTTCAAAGACTGGGTAATTTTGTTTACGACTTGACTCCGTCGGCAATTTTAAATTGCTTTATTTCTGGTTTACGAATGGATATTCAGCGTGAATTGGCAATTGCAAGGCCTTTAACAATACATGATGCCATTGATTTGGCGAAATTGATTGAAGACAAATTTCAGGATTCTCGTTCAAGGGTACCATATTCACGCTATAGTCCATCAAATACAACTGCTGCATTGTTGCCTACACCAACTTTGCCACCGCCTAAACAATCTTTGCCAATTCGACGGTTATCACAGAATGAGATGCAAGATCGCAGGGCAAAGGGTCTTTGTTTTAATTGTGATGAGAAATTTGCACCGGGGCATAAGTGCAAATCTCCACAATTTCTGGCTTTCATTACAGATGAAGGGTTGAGTGAGGACATTGATTTGAATGAGTTGGATTTTGCTCCAGAATTTCATTGTTCTGAAGCTGCTTTCTTTGGGTTAGCAGGGCCCCGTACTTTGCGAAGTACTGGGTATATTGCTGGTAAGGCTGTTTTTATTTTAATTGATTCGGGAAGTACGCATAACTTGGTTCAACCTCGGATTGCAGAATATTTAAATTTGTCTGTTTTGGCTATTCCTACTCTGCCAGTCATGATTGGAAATGGAAACTTTTTATAATGTGGGGGTGTATGTCGTGACGTTTCCCTTTCCCTTCAACAGGCGAAATTTAATATATCAGTTATGGTTTTACCGATTCAGGGAGCTGATTTGGTGTTAGGTGTTCAGTGGTTGGAGACGTTGGGACCAGTTTTGGCTGATTTCAAAATTCCGCGTATGTCTTTTGTTCATGAGGATGCGACTGTAACAATTACTGGAGAATCTCGTCTATCTCAAGCCAGCCACAAACAACTCAACGCCTTGCCCATACATATTCTATTTCCTCTTTATATTCACTCTCATTTGAACCCTCTTCCCCAGGCCTCATTTTACCCACTGATTCCACCAATATTTTAAATCACAATATCCAAAATTTGCTTTCTGAATTTAACATCGTTTTTCAAACACCTACTACTTTACCACCCTCTCGACCACAAGATCACCACATTCATTTACTACCTAATTCAAATCCAGTAAATGTTAAACCTTATCGTTATCCTCATTTTCAAAAGACCATAATGTTGGAATTGGTGCAGGAAATGTTGGCTGAAAAAAAGATTCAACCAAGTACTAGTCCTTTTTCTTCTCCTGTTTTGTTGGATGGAAAGAAGGACGGTACGTGGAGGTTTTGTGCGGATTATAGGGCTCTTAATGCCATCACAGTTAAGGACAGATTTCCAATCCCAACTGTGGACGAGCTATTAGATGAGTTACATGGAGCTACAGTGTTTACTAAGTTGGATTTAAGGGTGGGTTACCACCAAATTCGTGTTGCTACCGAGGACGTTCATAAGACTGCTTTTCGAACTTGTGACGGACACTACGAATTTTTTGTAATGCCATTTGGATTATGTAATGCTCCTAGTACATTTCAGGCGATTATGAATGATCTTTTCAAAGATTATTTGCGTTGTTTTGTCTTGGTGTTTTTTGACGATATTCTGGTTTATAGCCCCACTTTGGAGGAGCACCTAATTCACCTACGACAGGTTTTTAGTAAGTTACGTGATCATCACTTTTATGCTAAAATGTCTAAGTGTGTGTTTGTTGTCGCTGAGGTGCAATATTTAGGCCATGTCATCTCTTGTGATGGAGTTCGAGTTGACGATGAGAAGGTGAAGGCCATTGTGGCTTGGCCCACACCTACCTCTTTTACTGGCCTTCGAGGTTTTTTAGGCCTCACTGGTTATTATAGGCGTTTTGTTTGCCATTACGCTACGCTCGCCTCTCCCCTCACTGATCTATTAAAGTTACAGTCTTTTACATGGAATGATACAGCTCAACAGGCCTTTGAAAAATTAAAGATATTCATGACTACTTTGCCGGTACTCATTTTGCCAGATTTTTCCAAGCCGTTTGAGTTGACCACAGATGCTTCTGCTATGGCTATTGGTGCTGTTCTGTCCCAATCTGATCACCCCATTGCCTTCTTTAGCAGAAAAATGACTGGGTGCATGCAATCTGCTTCGGCCTACAATCAGGAATTATATGCTGTTAGTGAGGCAGTCAAGAAGTTCCGTCACTATTTATTGGGTCGGAAGTTTACTATCTACACGGATCAGAAGAGTTTAAAGCATATTTTGTCACAATCCATTCATACACCAGATCAGGTTAAATGGATTACTAAGCTCATTGGTTATGATTATGCAGTGGTTTACAAACCTGGACGTGACAATCGGGTGGCTGATGCTTTGTCGCGGGTTGAGTTTCTTGAATTTTCAGCTTTTTCTGCACCGGTTGTTCCATGGTTGGCTGATGTTCGTTCTTTCACAGTTTCTGCTGATGGCCTGAAATTCCAACAACAAATTCATATGATGACAATTACAGCATTGTTGATGGGTTAATTTTATATAAGGGGCGCATTTTCATACCTGATATTAACCAACTACGTCAAACATTGCTTCTGGAATTTCATTCCACCCCTGCTGCGGGACATTCTGGTGCAAAAGCTTCTCTGGCTCGTTTAGCTTCCACCGTATTTTGGCCTCGAATGCAAAAAGATGTAAAAGAACTAGTCAGAAAGTGTGCACAGTGTCAAGAACATAAATATTTACGAGGTAAACCATTTGGCCTGTTGCAGCCACTTCCCATTCCAGAACAAGTATGGCAAGATATTTCGATGGACTTTATTACACATTTGCCTACTTCTTATGGTAAAACAGCTATCTGGGTTGTGGTTGACCGCCTAAGTAAGTTCTCTCATTTCATTGCTATGCCCAGTAAATTTACAACAGCTTACTTAGCCTCAGTTTTCATTAATGAACTGTATAGTCTCCATGGTTTGCCGAAGACTATTGTGTCGGACCGTGACCCATTGTTTTTAAGTGGTTTTTGGAAAGAATTGTTTAAGCAGTTGGGTACAAAGTTGTGTTATAGCAGTGAGTATCATCCCGAGTCCGACGGACAGACGGAAGTGGTGAACAGATCGTTGGAGTGTTATCTACGTTGTTTCACATCAGACAGCCCTAAGGAATGGACTCGTTTTTTACCACATGCACAAATCTGGTATAATACTTCAGTTCATTCGACTATTAACATGACTCCATTTGAGGCTTTATACGGACGTAAACCACAGCTTATTCCTATTTACCACTCTGGAACATCATCTAACGCAGCTATTGATACAACTCTTACCGCACGGAATCGACTCACACAACAACTAAGAGAGAACATGCAAAAGGCACATATCCGTATGAAAGAAAACGCAGATCGTAAACGCACAGATCAGATTTTTGCACAGGGAGATCTAGTCTATGTAAAGCTGAAAACTTACCGACAGAGATCATTGAAGCCACACGCGTATCATAAGCTCTCTCGTCGTTATTTTGGACCTTTCTCCGTGCTCCGGCGTATTGGATCCGTGGCCTATGAACTCGATCTGCCCTCCTCTGCTCGGATTCATAAGGTTTTTCATGTCTCATTGTTGAGACCTTACTTTGGGGATACACCGGTGGAAATGGTTACTTTACCGCTCACGAAAGACGATGGCGGCGTCTGTCTCGAGCCGGAAATAACGTCAGAACGGAGAGTGGTTTGGAAAAAAGGACAGCAAGTGGAGCAAACTTTGGTGGGTTGGAAAGGGAGTGCGATCGATGAGAGGATTTGGGTGGACTCAGCTGACTTAGCTGCTTTATATGATGCCACGGACGGTTCAGATCAGGGTTTCTCTCAAACCATCCAATGCACCAGATCAGCCAAGTCTCGATATGGGCCTGGAGGACCAGGCCGTGTCTCAGTCGGGGGGTATTGTTACGGCCCAAGTATCTCGCCCAGTTCGCATAAGAAACCAGCCGATGTGGGCTGCTGATTATTGGATGTGAATTAAGTGTTTGGCCCAGCTTATTAGTTGTTATTAATATTTCTTTTATATTCCTAATTTCTAATTATGTGTTAGCAGTTTATTAGTGGAGCAGTTAATATATTAGTGGGTTGTTTAGCAGTTTCTTTCGCATTATGTAAATATATGTACTGTAATGTCTGGATTAGGAAAAATTATTAGGTGCAGCGGTTGTATGATGACGTGGTACAGCATGTGGTGGAGATTAAATACTATTCCTAAATTTTAGGGAAGTAACTTCTCCACACCTCATCCCAACCATGCATTTATATTAATAACCAACTTGCTGCACCACCTCATCGTACAGCCGCTGCACCTAATAATCTCTCCTGGATTAGGACTTAGGAAATATATGAATTCAGTATTTTAGTTTCTCTCTTAATCTCTAAATCTTCTGGAGTTTCGGTTCTTTCTCGAATAAGAGACAATCATATTGTGATCCTTATCACTTTATCAGTACTCCAAATATAAGATCCAGATTTGCAGTGGTAGCAGGATTGATAAACACATAAAGAATCATTGTCGCAGGGACGCGCGACATATTGGAAACTGTTGAGATACACTTAAAGACCATAGCTTTGCTTGATAACGGGTTGTAGCCATAGTGTCTGATAGTTTGTTGCAGTTAAATACGATTGGTTCATATGAACATTCTCTTTCATGTCATATTATCCCTTAATCTTGCTTATATGATATGATTGAACGAAAACTAAGATTTAGAAATTAACATTACAACCATAAAGTGTCTTTTACTTTTTCAGGAAGAGTTCTTGCTTGTATGATATGATTGAAGGCAAATTTGTTTATGAATCACAAGTAGCAGAGGCTTGTCTGTGTGAAATTTTCGATACGAGCGCGACCTAATATGTGAATACATCCATCCAAATTCGTTTATGAATCACAAGTAGCAGAGGCTTGTCTGCATCACATACTAAAAACTATTGTGAGATCACTTGCAGAGCATAGTTTTGTTGAGGCACCAAACTCACGCTATTTAGGAGTGTTTATGAAGGATAAAGGTATTGACAAATTGAAGAATTCAGCAAGTAATGTCGCAGAAGTGGCTAAGCACCAAGCAAAAGCAAGTCACAGAAACGAACTACGGTGACTGTTACAAAGGAAGAGGAAATGAAGATATGTGCAAACGAAGACAAAACAGAGGCAATTGTATAAAGGCAGAGTTCAAGACATCAATTCACAGTTTCTTGCTTTGAGGACAAAACTGATCCTGACCACATGAGGAGCTCGATACCGTTTACCAGTTGGCTTCATAGAGACAGAAAATGCCAAAATTCAGCAAACGAAGAAAGAAATCGAGAGAGACACAGAAGCTGCCAGAATAAGGAGGTAGATAAGGAAAAAAAGAAACTAAGAGTTGCAATACATGAAGCTCAGTAAACATTACAATAATCTTTGTTGTGACATCATTCATCCTTGAAGTAACATTTTGTACTGTATTAATCAAAGATACGACAAAGGATAAAAACTGTTGAACGACAATAATGCTTGAACCTAATAAGAGCATCCTATCTATAGAATGAATGATAGCGCTAAAGTCTTTACTAGCTCGTATTTTCGTCATGATTTCCAAGAGACGAACGTCGTTGCTGACAAGTTAGCTCACATTGGTCACTCCCTTCCATTTGGAATGCACAGCTTTGCACAGCCTCTTAGCTCCATTGCTCCTCTTTTGCTATTCCATATGGTAGGCGGTATCAGTTACCGTTCAATTAACGAATAATCTGCTTTGTTCTTTCGGGGTTCTTCCCCCTCCATTATAACTAAAAAGAATAATGGCATTGAAGCTTCCCAAAGATGTCATGCAGCAACACGTCCGCCACGAGCCAATAACCTTTTGAATTAAGATGCACCACATCCCAACTCATGTAATTATGAGAGTCTGCACAAAATACAGGATAACCTGCAATTGTCCAACAAAATTCATAAGTTACACAGTTCATAAATTCACAAACATATTTCATTAATGATTTACAGTTTATAAATTCAAGTTTGTTAACAAGACATACCATAAGTATACTTGGAAAATCGGAATGCAAACTCATAGGCCTTGTAGTAATCTCCGTATACTATTATAGCATTCGGCTTTTCTTGATTCAGCTTGTCAATGGCTTGTTGCAATTGTTTATTGTGGTACTTTGAAAAGTCATTTTACTCCATCCGACACTGATTCTCATCGTAGGCTTCGACATTGTTGCTTTTGAAAACTGTTTGATAAATTGGGAGACAGCCCATTGGATATTTCCCTGGTACGACTACTCTTGTTGCCTCAAGATCAATTACTCTCTGTAAAATAAAAAGTAGAAAGAAATTATTAAATCTAAAGCATGCGTTGGATCTGTTGTATATATACTTCAATAGTTAATCATTCGAACATACCTTAACAGCACCGATAATGACACGAACAACCTCCAATACCATGCTTTTTAATTCCTCAACTGTTTTCCTTGAAAATTTGCATATTTGTAATCATTCCCGCCAATCTCCTCAACCATGAAGAGGGGACTCTGATGTTTCTCGACGCAGTCTATCATTGGGAAAGAAAACTAACGTTAGAAATAACGCTATAGTATCATTTTTATTAATTAAAAGTTACAAGTTTTGTATATAAACCTCTGTCGTTAACGCAAACTGAATCGAAGTGATTGGACATCGAGTCCAACTGCATTCCAAGAGATCTTGTGGTCGCTGGAGAAATATTGTGTTTGGCCATTAAAATCTCTGATGGCAAGGCAGTGGAACCCATCTCGGCAAAGTTCTCTCCATGCTTGAAATCCGCATCGATATTCTTGTATCGTGGAAGAAGAGGCAAACCAACAGCCTTTGCTATAATACATACATAAAGTTAAGTCCTATTTGAAAAGTAATCAAGGAATAAGAAATTCTATAGAATATAACAAACCATACATATATATTGATAAAATCTTTACTAACCTATATAATCATGTATTAGAACGCCGCTCGAGCAGCGATTGGTGGAGTTCTTATGGAATGATTCGCTGTATGGAAGTATCCCAAAGGGAATGGCCGCTTCAACTGGAATTTCTTTAATTGAATCTACAGTGGCGTCGGAAACCGAGTCTCCGATTTGGTATATTTGATCAAACTTACACAATTCGAGGGGATGGCCATTGTTGTGGAGCATAGACTGAAAACAGGACGGCTAGAACAAGAACACAAAAGAAGAGCTTTTTGAAAGTAGAAAAAGCCATCGTTGAAAAAGAAAATAGACAAGACTCGAAGAAAGTATTTTAGGACTGTTTAGATATGTATGAATAATAACATATAGGAAATAAGGGCAGGCATGTATTTATAGGAAAATCCACTCATTCCTAGTGCTAATGTAATTAACCAGGCTCCCATCATATGTGGATAATTAGATGTTAATTAGTAAAATTCAATAACTAAGAGATGTAGGACACGTTTTGCTTGAAGTTTAGATATAAAAATTGTATATATAAGAAAAGATAATGAAACAAAAAATGTCTGCAATATGATGTTTAAATATAGTAAGAACGAGATTGTGATTTACTTGTGCATGAAGATGATATATATATAGGATTAGGAGTCTTAAATAGCAAGATGTCCTATTGCGTGTGGATATATTTGTAACTGTTTGGGATTCCGAACTCAGTTTATTAATTCCATCGAGTTTTGGCGGATAAACTGCTTATAAGTTATTGCCATTAAATTTTGATTTTTTTTGTAGATGCATCCTTACGTATGTGAATAATATGTTTGGAGGATATTTGCTTATGACTGAATGCCTTAAAAAAAAAAGCTCTGTTTCCTTTTGTATTATACTGTATAAATATTCAAATATTTCATTCTGCTGTTAAAGTTAGACAAAAAGACATGCTTGCCAGAAAATAATTTAGAAATTTTATGGGACAAATAGATGAAATAGTAAAATTTATTGAAGGTGCTCAAGTGGTTATTTCAAAACCATATGACTTGATGGTGAAAATAGGGGGTCTAGTCAAGTGCGTGACAAACTTCTCCAGCCTCGTCCTCAACGTGTGGTAACTCGGCTGATGCTAATCCATGTGAGGGTGATCAGGTGAACGCTCCGAGTCCATCTCATGCCCAAATGCAGTCAAGTTTCCTACAGAAAATTCAAGAGGGGTATGAAAATCTTTCAAAAGTTATGAGTGCGTTCGCGGGTTCACAACTTTCCCAGGGAATTATTTAATCAGCTGATCGGGTTATTATTAAACAAAATGATGTTGCTAGCTCTTCTATGGTGGCGGGGGGTGAGATTCACGTGCCAACTTTGGAATGGGTTAGTCCGCTTGGTGGTCCAGAGAAATCTATCCAGGTTCCAACATCTTCCAAATCAGGACGTACGGTTACTATTAAGCGTGGGCGTCAAGTGCAAAATGGTAAGAGTACGGGTAGCTTGGTTAGTACGATTGGAAAAAGAAAAGGGTCTCAGGGGATTGTTATCAGGGAGAATAAGAGGGCTTGTGACAACAAAAACGCGGTACTGAATGCCTTAGCTTGGAACTGTCCGGGTTTGGGGTCTCCCGCGACAGTTCGTGAACTTGGGGAGCTACTCAAGTTTTATAACCCCAAGGTCATCTTCGTGAGTGAGACTAAAGGTATAGTGAGGAAGATTGACTTTTTCAAAAGTAAGTTTAATTTATTTGGTGTAGCAGTAGAGGTTAGGGGTAAGTCGGGTGGTCTTGCGTTGTTGTGACAGAAGGATTTTGATGTTTCCGTTCAAAGTTTTTCTAATTATCGCATTGATGCGCATATTGTTTCAAAAGGAAGACGGGGGTGGCGATTTACCGGGTTTTATGGCGAACTAGATGCCTCGCTTTGCCATAAGGCTTGGGATGTTTTGAGAACTTTGAGGGCGCACTCTAATCTTCCTTGGATCTGTGCGGGGGTGTTGAAATTAATGTGTTTTCCAAAAGCACACCAATTTGACTAAAATAATTATAAGTCCAAGTTCTTAAGTTCAAGTTCATAGGTCTAAGTTCATGAGTCTAAGTTCATTAGTCCAAATTCATAAGTCTAAGTTCATAGCCTAAGTTTAAAGTTTAAGTAGATGAATCTATTTATTGTGTATTAAATTTATGTTGTAGGATGAACTATAAATTAGCATCAAAATTTCCATTTTGTAAAACAACAAGCCAAGAAATATATAAGAATATATTTGTAGGTGCAACAGCACTACAATTAAAATTTATATAATTTATACTCAAACAAATATTTCCAACAAGTGGTATCAAAGCAAGTTCAATCCAACATTTGGGCATCAATACTATTTTCATTCATGCCAAATCAAGGAACTCAATATCTTCCCATGTTTGCTGGTGAAAATTTTGATTATTGGATTATCAAAATGAAGACCTTTTTCTTATCACAAGATCAATGGGATGTGATAGAAGATGGCGTGAGAAGTCCAAAAGAAGGAAGCTCTACTGCTGTTGATAAAAAGGAACAACAAAAAGATGCCAAAGCACTGGTTTTCCTTCAACAGGCCGTAAGTGATGCTACCTTTCCTCGGATAATGGGAGACACCTCCTCCAAGCAGGCATGGGAGATCTTGCAGCAAGAATTCCAAGGGAGTTTGAAGATCAAAACCATTAAGTTACAAAGTTTGAGAAGAGAGATGGAAAATCTCAAAATGAGAGACTCTGAGAATGCTATGCAATATAGCACCCGGGTAATTGATCTTGTGAATCACATGAGATCATGTGGAGAAACAATTCAAGAATCAAGAATTGTGCAAAAATTCTTGATAAGCCTCACACAAAAATATGACCATGTTGTTCAAAAGATTGAGCCGAAGAAGTGGAGATTTGGAGACTGTATTCAAAGCCGTCGTGAACAAACACAAGGCTAAGTAATTTAATTCTTATGTAATTAGGAATTATGCAGTCCTATAACATCTATTCATAATAAAAATCCAGATTAAATCTAAGTAATTTAGTTCTTATGTAATATTTGTTCAACTAAGTTAAATTAATTTGACAAAAGTCAAGATTAGTTATATTTAGTTAATTCTTGTGTAATTATTAGGAGTCGTCCATCCAAACAAGTTCAATTAATTTATTAAAAATTAAGATAAGTTATATTTAATTAGTTCAAATCTAATGTAATTATGTTGAGTTATCAATTCTATTCTTAATTAATTCAACAAAAATAAAGAGTAGTTTTCTTTGTACGTAGTTCAATTCTTATGTAATTAGGAGTCATGCATTCAAATAACACCTATTCATAATAAAAATCAAGATTAAATCTAAGTAATTTAGTTCTTATGTAATATTTGTTAAATTAAGTTAAACTAATTTGAAAAAAATCAAGATTAGTTATATTTAGTTGATTCTTGTATAATTAATTAGGAGTCGTCCATTCAAACAAGTTCAATTAGTTTATTAGAAATTAAGATTAGTAATATTTAATTAGTTCAATTCTAATGTAATGTTGAGTTATCAATTCTATTCTTAATTAATTTAACAAAAATAAAGAGTAGTTTTCCTTGTACGTAGTTCAATTCTTATGAATTAGGAGTTATGCATTCAAATAACATCTATTCATAATAAAAATCCAGATTAAATCTAAGTAATTTAGTTCTTATGTAATATTTGTTCAACTAAGTTAAACTAATTTCACAAAAGTCAAGATTAGTTATATCTAGTTGAATCTTGTGTAATTAATTAGGAGTTGTCCATTCAAACAAGTTCGATTAATTTGTGAAAAATTAAGATTAGTTATATTTAATTAGTTCAATTCTAATGTAATTATGTTGAGTTATCGATTCTATTTTTAATTAATTCAACAAAAATAAAGAGTAGTTTTCTTTGTACGTAATTCAATTTTTATGTAATTAGGAGTTATGCATTCAAAGAACACCTATTCATAATAAAAATATAGATTAAATCTAAGTAATTTAGTTCTTATGGAATATTTGTTCAATTAAGTTAAACTAATTTGAACAAAGTCAAGATTAGTTATATTTAGTTGATTCTTGTGTAATTAATTAGGAGTTGTCCATTCAAACAAGTTCAAATAATTTATTAAAAATTAAGATTAGTAATATTTAATTAGTTCAATTATAATGTAATGTTGAGTTATAAATTCTATTCTTAATTACTTCAACAATAATAAAGAGTAGTTTTCCTTGTATGTAGTTCAATTTTTATGTAATTAGGAGTTATGCATTCAAATAACATCTATTAATAATAAAAATCTTGATTAAATCTAAGTAATTTAGTTCTTATGTAATATTTGTTCAACTAAGTTAAACTAATTTCACAAAAGTCAAGATTAGTTATATTTAGTTGGTTCTTGTGTAATTAATTAGGAGTTATCCATTCAAACAAGATCAATTAATTTATTAAAAATTAAGATTAGTTATATTTAATTATTTCAATTCTAATGTAATTTTCTTGAGTTATCAATTCGATTCTTAATTAATTCAACAAAAATAAAGAGTAGTTTTCTTTGTACGTAGTTCAATTCTTATGTAACTAGGAGTTATGCATTCAAATAACATCTATTCATAATAAAAATCAAGATTATATCTAAGTAATTTAGTTCTTATGTCATATTTGTTCAATTAAGTTAAACTAATTTGACAAAAGTCAAGGTTAGTTATGTTTAGTTGATTCTTGTGTAATTAATTAGGAGTTGTCCATTCAAACAAGTTCAATTAATTTATTAAAAAATAAGATTAGTTATATTTAAGGGATAATTACAGCTACACCCCCTGAGGTTTGGTGTAATTACACATACCTCCCCTGTTGTTTGAGAAATTACACCTACCTCCCCTGAGGTTTGAAACCTTACACATACCTCCCCTCTACAACTTAAGGGTTGTTTGGGTGTAAGTTATGATAAAATTATGCTTATTATGCTTACGCCCCTAAAGTTTGGTATATTTGTAAAAGTAATCCTTGATGTTAGAAAAATTAAAATTAAATACTCCAAATAATTTTAGAAACTACTATATGACTAACCAAAAATATAAAAAGTATTTAAATCATTTTTAAAATTTAATCTAATCTTAATATTTTTATTATTTTGTTAAAATATTTAATTTCTTATTTTTGTTTGTTTTTTTATTTCTTCATTTTTTTTTACTTTTAATAATCTCATAAATTTCATTATGGTTCCTATTAAATACTATTACGCGTGCCCACGGAAATTTCAGTTTATCACAACAAAAAAGAAGCATTTGGTAAAATAATAAATATCTATGCAATCCCCGAAAAAAAAAGACAAGAAATAGAAAATTCAATTGTAAAAACTATCATTTTCAATGAAAATTAACAAATATAATAGAAATAATCAAGATTTTTATAACCCATTTTAAAAAATGAAGAATGATGACGAAATAACCAGCAACAATGGCAATAGAATTATCATCCTTGGATCAGACATGGTGACTGGTTTTAGGTAGCAAGTTTTGTTGATCTTTTTGTCAAAATAAACAACCAACATGCACTATATTTAGTGAAACCAATTTTCGGTGTTTTATCTTCTTCTATTACTAAAATAATTGTTAGTTTAAAATTGTAACGAGAACAAAAGCACAAAGATGAGTAGTTAGTTAAGTTTTGACTGAGATTTACGGGAATTCTTTTAAGAAAAAAACTAAAAGTTACGTGTTTTGATTCAAAAATATATTTTGGATTAGATTAACTTATTTTTAAATTTAAATTTAAATACTTTTTATATTTGTAGGTAATAATATAATAATTTATAAAACCTTTTGGAGTATTTAATTTTAATTTTTCTAACATTAAGGATTACTTTTATAAATATACCAAACTTTAGGGGTTTAAGTATAATAAGCATAACTTTATCATAACTTACACCCAAACAACCCTTAAATTGAAGAGGGGAGATATGTGTAAGGTTTCAAACCTCAGGGGAGGTATGTGTAATTTCTCAAACCACAGGGGAGGTATGTGTAATTACACCAAACCTCAGGGGGTGTAGCTGTAATTATTCCTATATTTAAGTAGTTTTTTAATGTAATGTTGAGTTATCAACTCTATTCTTAATTAATTCAACAAAAATAAAGAGTAGTTTTCCTTGTACGTAGTTCAATTCTTATGTAATTAGGAGTTATGCATTCAAATAACATTTTTCAATAATAAAAATCTAGATTAAATCTAAGTAATTTAGTTCTTTTGAAATATTTGTTCAATTAAGTTAAACTAATTTGACAAAAGTCAAGATTAGTCATATTTAGTTGATTCTTGTGTAATTAATTACGAGTTGTCCATTCAATCAAGTTCAATTAATTTATTAAAAATTAAGATTAGTTATATTTAATTAGTTCAATTCTAATGTAATTATTGATAGATCTTAGAGTCTAATACTTTACGTTTTTTGCAATAGTTGCGGTACCTAGTCTCGACAGATAAGTAAGACAGGTAAGTAAGACAGTAAAGTAAGACAGCAGATTTTAACGTGGTTCGGACTATGTCCTACATCCACGAGGCTTTCGCCTGAATCAAACTTCTTTCAACGGACAAAAGTTATTACACCAACTGGTTTTACTCTAACACCGAATCCCTCTAATGTTGATACCACCGGAACCTTTTTCGCGTCTACTCCGTTTGACCCGTAAGACCAAGACTCCCGTAATGATCTTCTTATGAGAATGCTTCCAAGCGAACTGCACGTACATATAGATCCCTCTAACTGGCGCAATCCTTTCCCGTTGAACTCCCTTCAACTCTTGTCGGCTTCTCACGTTCTTGATGTAACTCAAGAGGGCGAAAACTAAGAAATCAAAATAAAAGAGAACACCTAAAGATGTATATTTTGTTACACGTGTGTTCTACATTGATTCCTAGGATTTCTACTATTTATAGGATAGCTCTCCTGAAAGATATCCTTGATTCTCGGCCAGTCTCCATATCCAGTCGAGACAGGATCTTTCCAAAGTATATCCGAATCTTTCCATGATAAGGCGATTCTTCCTTTTGCAACGTCTTTGTTTCCGATTGATAAGATCTTCATGATCTTCATATATTCTGCACATCAAAGACAAGGAAGAACTCCACAAGGAATAGATTACTAAAGGATATAGGAAAGAGTTTGATAAAGATTAACTTTCCATAAGATAAGATACTATAAGATCAAGTTAAATCTTTCCAAACTCACCTAAATATTCACGCGTCTAATAACAGGATAAATACCATAAAATCGTGTGAATAAATAAGTAAATAAATCAAAGTAAATAAAATCGAAATTTTCCTTTAAAATAATTTTGCAAACAAGGAAATAAAATCTAGTTGGACCTGGCAGTCCTGACTGTTCAACCGAGTTCGAAACCTGTCGGACTTTGCGGTCCTAACAATCTCCCCCAATTGACTTGTTTGGCAAAAACACTTTTAAATCCCAAGGAAAATGTAGACATGCTGAAATAAAACAAGTTAGTAAGAGATAGGCACATAAATCAACTAACGAGTCTCGACAGCAATAAAAATGTGTTGCAACAGCGGTGCAACACTCCGCAAAACAACTTAATAAAATAAGCAGTTAAATCATTGTTCTTAAGCGGAATAAAAACAAAACAAAGTAAAATAAATAACAAGATAAAACAGCAGCAGCCGGTAGAAATCTCCCCCATTCTTCAAGACTCCCCCATTCTACATATTCTGTTTACTCCCCCATTTTGCCAGAACTAGTCAAGGCTTTGCCGCTAATTGGGCAAGTGACTCGTTCATGGACTGCAACAGTGTAATGACCTGGGCAAGTTGCGACTGAAGGGTGTCGAGACTGCCCTAGGGAACAGACGGTCCAGCTTCGTTATCCCTGGCAGTTGGGACAGAGCGCCGGATCGGAGAACCAAGTAGAGCTTGAACAAGGTGACTCGGGACATGATAAGGCCTAGGGCGGCTCGTCATCTTGTCCTTAGAGACCCGGATATCCATTTGAGATATGACCAAGCGATAGACCAACGATGGATAGCCTAAGGTCATCTTTACCTTGTGGTCGAATGCTTCAAGTTGTAAACGCTCAAAGACCAGTTTCCCAAGATTAATGGGAGCATTCGAACCAATACGGAATAAGATAGAAGCAGTTAATGGACTTACGGTAGAAGTATGAGACATAGGGTACCAATTTCTTACCATAATTCCATAGATCAGACCATACCATGGAAGAAGGGAACCTCGCTGTAGATTTCCATTCTTTGGCCACTTCATGGGTTGGCCGGTTATGGTTGACGCGACTGCATCCATATCTGCCTCCAGTTCCAACTCGGAGTCGCGACCGGTTTGTACGTCAGGAGAACCCAACTGCATGTTCAGAATTTGCGGACTGATCTTGAAGATGAACTTCCGGACAAATACTGAATGTTCCTTGGCTGAGCCTGGAACGCCTAGTTGAGTATCCAGATTGGCGTAAAACTCATGCACAATCTGGGTTACAAACGGTTGTACCCTGCGAGTGGATTCAAGAAACCCTCACCATTCCAAAAACTCAATAACCCCCGTACCCTCATAAGAATCATCATGAAGTTGAACTTCACGAACAGGAATGCGATCAGTGAGACGAGTATACCTGAGTTTGGCTTGAGATGTGTAGAACCTGTCGGAAAATGCATTTTTCACCCTGAAAGGCTCATCGGACGGTGGAACACGGGGAGGGACTGCAAAATCTCCTTCAGCTTCTTCTTCAGCCTGGTCGTGACTGCCTTCCTCAAAGGCCGACGGGTCGCCTGACTGGTTGTCCTTATCAGACAAGGACTGAGCTGAGCGTTTCTGCTGTTTGCGGACAGGGCTGGAATCTGAGTCTGAGACCTCGATTGGAGCAGAGTCCGAGGCAGCAGGAGCGGATCGGGGACGTTTGGATACAGGAACTTTCTTGCGTGTCCTGACTCGGCTCGCGACACCTCTGCGACAGGTTTTGACTTTTGGCGAGCAGATGGAGTGCGCTTAGGAGGTTGAGCCTTCTGCTTCCCTTTAGCCGCGGTGGTGTGACGGCGAGAGGATGCAGGAACAGGTGCAGGTGACGGCGAAGCGTCGTCAGGCATGGGAACAGAGTGCGAGTCGTCCAAAGGAGGAGAGAACTCGCGTGCCTGAGGAGCAGTGGCACGGGGTGGTGACTCTGTTGCCGGTGGTGGTGGTGAGGTGTCTTGCGGTGGTGCCGTGGAAGATGGCGGTGGAATAAAGTCCGCCGGAATTCGGATTTTGAGCGGCTTTGGCTGCAAGACTTGGGACAACTCGTTGCCCGTTGTGGATGCACTGTCAGGGTCGACTGATGGGGTCGACTGAGACGATTCTCCTGATGACTTAGATTTCACCATGTTAAATATTTTCTTGATAAATGTAGGTGAGAAAGAAGACATAAACACAAATCTACATACCAAAAAATATGATCACACGAGAGAGAGAGATAGTAGGATGGCGTGAGATATGATACAAAGGAAAGATATATAAATAGATGTAATCAAATCAATGTCATATCTTTTATAATCATTATCCACAACTTCCAATAAGAGATAGGACTCTTACCAAGACTCATTTAGGAAAGATTCCAACAAGATATGCACTCAATCTCTACGAAATTTAAAACGCGGCAAAGCATAGGCGGGAAACAAATTCGTGCCAAAATTAAACATATCGCGTTTTAAAGACAAAATAAAATAAAAAGCACCTGTTTAAATAAAAATTAAAACAAATTAAAACACAAATTAAAAGAAACAAACAGAAAGTAACTCAGCAAATTACTCACATAACTTACCGAGGACCGATTCAACTGGTGTAAGTGGATGTCGAGACACCCTGTCATGATAGACTATAAGACTGAGTATAAAACAGGTCGAGACTGAAGCATACTCATGAACCAGATGAATACATTAAAATGTGTGTGTGTGAATTCTCATATGATAAACAGATGAAAGGGAAGAGAATTTGAAAGGGGCAAAAATCGTTTTGCAAGATATCTCTTTTCAAACAATACAATTGCACCTTGTACACACACTTTGAGCCTTTTGCATAGAGGTAGCTTTCGCACATAACTTTATATAGAATATGGTAGCTCTTTTCAATTTTGTGATGACCGTGAAATATGAATTGAATGCTTTCACACATATTCATTGAGTTTAGGTAGCTTTTTCCTCCATATATTTTCTTTTGAAGCACTTTTTCTTTTGGCTCATGCTCTCTTTGTTCTTTTCTTTTCACAACTCTTTTGATCACTCATACTTTTCTTTTCAGCTCAATTCTTCAGTTTTTAAAGTGATGAGGTAGCAAAAGTGGACAATGTCCATGTCAAAGAGATTATAAAAACAAAATAAAAACAAACAAAAATTGCCCGTTGCAAAATCCTTCGATTTCACTGATTTAACTGAGGGAATGATGTGCACTGTGTATCAATGCAGTTCTAAGTATGCTCCAGAACCGGCTGTCCAACAGGTCTGCAAGGAAGTCATGACAGTTCGTCCAACAAATAAAAACATCTTAGGCACGCGACCAGCACTTAGTGGAGACAAATGCTGAGAGACTTTCTGAGGGTCTCAAAGCTTTGTGAAACAATTTTCTTCATAAAAATAACAGCAGTTTGTCTCCAAGTCGCGACATGCTTAATGACAGCACATTCATTATCACCTAAATCACATAAGAGATGGTGCCACATATCCGTGTGCTGTGTGCATAAGTGCTTAACATGATTATGAGCAATGATAATAGCACAGTTGTGGTTACTAAAGACCAACACATCACTTTGCACAAAAAAAAAAAACTTAAGCATGTGATCAACCCAACCAATATTAAGTGATATGACACAATTACGCATGGTTAGGTAGAGATGACTTCCTGTTCCAAAAGTGGAGAAACTGAGGTCTATGAAGTTGCCTCTTGTTTCATTAACAACCCATGTAGGAGTTGCGACAGGAATCATCGACCGTTCTGCAGTTTCAAGATCAAGGTCCTTGATAGGATATGGAAAGTACTTGGATTGATCTATGACCAATCTGTTGGCTCCTTGACTGACCTGCGAACCACAAAAACAAATTAGTTCACTAACAAACGGAGAGATAGATCTGTTTGAGATAGAGTTTGTGAACTGTTCTAAAAGGAGTCGTGACTGCGTTAGGGTATAGCAATTTTCAGCAGTCCGATTTCCTGAAAAAATACAAAAACTTTGGTTATCAAATACATGACATTCATCTTGTGTAAACGTGACAACCAACTTTTGATCGCATAGCTGGCTTATGCTAATCAAATTATGCTCAAGTCCATCAACATGGAACACATCATTAAGTATAGGACACCCGCTAAGAATGAGTGTTCCTTTTGCAACCACTTGACCCTTTTTACCATTACTTAACTGAACTGTTCCGCTTGGACCAGAAACATAGTTGGTCAAAAGGTTTTTGTTCCCTGTCATGTGATGTGAGCAAGCACTGTCAAGATACCAACAATCAGGTGAGGCGTTTTCAACAGAAGAAAATGCAAAATGAATGTTTTTATGATTAGAACATTTCACCCTTATGTGATTCGTTGGTTCAGAATCTTCATCGGAGTCTTTAGACACTGTCTTTCGTGGAGTCTTCCGAGATGTCGGGACTCGTGGTCCAACAGGTTTCTTTGCTGTGTTCCTAGATGAGTTCTGTTGTAAGTCAGGACAACATGAACGAATATGTCCTTGACCACCACAAGGATAACAGGCTCTGCTTGACTTGCGCATCCGTCGTGACCACCAAACGGGACTGGGCCTGTTCGGTTGACTGGACCTGCAAAAAACATGAGGCTGTGTGAAATTAGGATGACGTGCTAAGCTACCATTATCCATATCAGATATACTAGGAATAGCCCTGCTTAGACCGATCGGTGGGTGGTAACCAAGACCAGCATGATTAAAAATGGGACTAGGACTTTGATCAGAAACTTTGTTCTGATTGTCTGTGACAGTCTTATTGAGAACCTTAAGAACATCTTGGAAGTGTGATTCCAAATCCTCAAAAATAGTGATAGATTCTTTTATGTTTTGTACATTATTTCTGAGGGCCATGACTTGTCTATTTAGATCAACGTTCTTGCGTATCTCTGAAAACAAAATATTTCTAAGGATTCTTATTTCCCGAAATGGATCAGGGGAATTATCGTCCTCAGTATCTTCGCTGTTTTCCTGAGTAGTCAAGACAGGTGGTGAGTCATGATTATGAATAGAAGAAAATGCAAAAAATGTTCTTTCTTCAGATTCATCAATGCAACAATCTAACTCGTTATCACTGCATATGGATGTAATCGATTTAATCTCAGAAGCAGTTTCAGAGTTGTCCTGGACAGTCGCGACAGGTGATGAGTCAGGTCTGATGACAGAGGAGAGTGCAATATTGGCTTTTTCTCCTGTTTCATCTTCACTTTCAGATGACTCTTCATCACTCCAGGTGCACACCATGGCTTTATCTTTATTCTCCGGGAGAAGATTTGCACAGTCAGTTTGTATGTGACCATAGCCTTGGCATTCCCTGCATTGAACACCTTTTCCTCTTCTTTTGTAGCTAAGATCATTAGTAGCGGAAGATTTTAATGAATTATCAGAGTTAGAAGGGAAAGTGTTCGTACCTTTGTTTTTCCACTTGGAAAACTTTCGGAGTCCTTTGGAGAGAAACGCGACAGATTTCTCGAACTCGTCCTTGTCGTCACTTTGAGGCTTGTCTTTGATTTCAGCTTTAAGTGCAACACCTTTCGAAGTGACTCCATTCAAATTCTTTTTCAACTCGAAAGTTGAGAGGGCACCCATGAGCTCTTCAAGTGACAAGTTTTCCACGTCTCTTGCTTCTTCAATCGCCTCAATTTTCATATCGAATCTTGAGGGTAAAGTTCGAAGAGTTTTCTGAACAAGTTTGGACTCACTATACTCATCACCGAGGAGGAAGGCTTCATTAGCAATGTCTCTAAGTTTAGCATTGTATTGAGCTATTGTTTCATGATCCTCCATTTTAAGTTCCTCAAACCGTGTACCAAGGATTTGTCTTTTGGATCTTTTCACGGATGGGGTACCTTCATGGGCAACGCGGAGGGCGTTCCATGCATCTTTGGCCGATTCACACTTGGAGATCAGTTTGAACTGATTTAGGTCGACTCCATTTAAAATTGCATTGATTGCAATGGAGTTGTGGCTCGCGTCGAGATCTTCTGCGTCCGACCAGTCGAGCTCTAGCTTCGGCTTTCCATCTTTGTCTAGTGGTGGAGACCATCCTTTGAGAATGCTTTTCCACGCTTTCTGATTTTCTCTTTTGATGAAAGCTGTCATGCGGACCTTCCAGTATGAATAGTTAAATTCATTTAAGAGCGGCGGCTTTGATGATGATGATCCCTCAACGTTTTGTGCCATCAAATCTGCAAGATCTAAATAAAACTAGAATCTCACCAATGTAAGTAGGTGATAGGCTCTTGATGCCAATTGATAGATCTTAGAGTCTAATACTTTACGTTTTTAGCAATAGTTGCGGTACCTAGTCTCGACAGATAAGTAAGACAGGTAAGTAAGACAGTAAAGTAAGACAGCAGATTTTAACGTGGTTCGGACTATGTCCTACATCCACGAGGCTTTCGCCTGAATCAAACTTCTTTCAACGGACAAAAGTTATTACACCAACTGGTTTTACTCTAACACCGAATCCCTCTAATGTTGATACCACCGGAACCTTTTTCGCGTCTACTCCGTTTGACCCGTAAGACCAAGACTCCCGTAATGATCTTCTTATGAGAATGCTTCCAAGCGAACTGCACGTACGTATAGATCCCTCTAACTGGGGCAATCCTTTCCCGTTGAACTCCTTTCAACTCTTGTCGGCTTCTCACGTTCTTGATGTAACTCAAGAGGGCGAAAACTAAGAAATCAAAATAAAAGAGAACACCTAAAGATGTATATTTTGTTACACGTGTGTTCTACATTGATTCCTAGGATTTCTACTATTTATAGGATTGCTCTCCTGAAAGATATCCTTGATTCTCGGCCAGTCTCCATATCCAGTCGAGACCGGATCTTTCCAAAGTATATCCGAATCTTTCCATGATAAGGCGATTTTTCCTTTTGCAACGTCTTTGTTTCCGATTGATAAGATCTTCATGATCTTCATATATTCTGCACATCAAAGACAAGGAAGAACTCCACAAGGAATAGATTACTAAAGGATATAGGAAAGAGTTTGATAAAGATTAACTTTCCATAAGATAAGATACTATAAGATCAAGTTAAATCTTTCCAAACTCACCTAAATATTCACGCGTCTAATAACAGGATAAATACCATAAACTCGTGTGAATAAATAAGTAAATAAATCAAAGTAAATAAAACCGAAATTTTCCTTTAAAATAATTTTGCAAACAAGGAAATAAAATCTAGTTGGACCTGGCAGTCCTGACTGTTCAACCGAGTTCGAAACCTGTCGGACTTTGCGGTCCTAACAATTATGTTTAGTTATCAATTCTATTCTTAATTAATTCAACAAAATTAAAGAGTAATTGTCGTTGTACGTAGTTTAATTCTTATGTAATTAAGAATTATTCATCCATATAATTTCAGTTTATTTAATAAGAATCAAGAATCATTATATTTTGTTTGATTATTATGTAATGAGAAGTTATTGATTCAAACAAATTTAATTAATTTAACAAAATTAAGATTAATTCTATTTAATTCAGTTCTTACATGTTATTAAACTACAAGAAAATGTAGCAATGGGTCAAAAAAATTACTCACCATTGCTATATTTCCAGGAGTATTGATCAATGGCTACAGAAAATCTTGTAACAAGCTTTTGTTACTATTGGCCAGGCATATAGTTATGTCAGCAATGGCTATAGATTAATTACTCACCAGCAATGGTGTCAAGAAAATCAGTCACCACGTAGGGTCAAAATAATCTGTAGCCATGACGTGGTGTCAGATGAATTTGAAGCCATGCAATTAGATTAAAAGAAAATCAAAAATAAAAAAAAGTTGGTGGCGTCCAATTATTTTGACGCCACCCTTTTTCTTTTTTTCTTTTTAAAAAGGCGCGACGCCAGAAGAATCGGACGCCACGCCTTTTTTCATTTTTTTTAAAAGCGTTGCGTCAGAAAAATCGGACGCCACGCTTTTTTTTATTTTTAAAAAACCATGGTGTCAGAATAATATAACACCACGATTGTACCGTGGTGACCGGTTATTTTGACACAATGATTTGTTTTTAAAAAAAAAAAAAAAACGTGGTGTCAAAATAATCTGACCCCACGGTTTTTTTTTTTTTTCAAAAAACCGTGGTGACTGATTATTTTGACACCACAATTCCGAAAATTTTAATGAAAATTTGGTGGCGGATTTACCGCCACTTTTTTGCCAAAATTTCAATTTTTTCAATTGGGTGGGCGTTTTCCCTCCACTTTATTATGTATACATATATAATTAATATTATACCAACACACAACCATATATATATATATATATATATATATATATATATATCAGTGTTCTCATAACCGGACCGGTCACTGAGCCGGCAGGCTTACTGGTTACTGATTTTACTGGTTGAACCGGTTTAACCGTTGGACGAACCGGTATAAAAGTCAACAACCTACAAATATAGTCAACAAATATATCATGTATTAAAAAACATATTTTACTCCTTCAAAACAATGAATTACAGTAAAGTACGTTATTATTTACTTGTTCTATACAAATATTCATTTCTTATATACACAATAAAAATATAAAATGAATTTTAAATCATATATATTGAGGTGCACTATCTTTTTCAGATAACAAACTATAAAATGAAAGCAGCGGATATATATATACATGGGATGGTTGGACAAGGAAGTAGAAAAATGTTTGAAAATAACTTCAGAGATGGTTAATTAATTGAATCAGCGTAAAGTTAGGATAATTTATTTAACTTAAATGCGTATCTATACTCTGTACACATTTTACAAAAGAGCGTGACTTATGTATTTCTTTTTCTTTTTTCTTTTTTCTTTTAATAAGTTATAATCGCCCTAGTCTTGTGATTCCCCCATTTAAACCCTTGCTTCTATCTTTTTGCTTCTTCACTGTCCCAGAATAGTTATTCAGAATACTCCAAACCCTAATAATTCAAGTTCTCCTCATTCAATTTCGTCAACAGTTCCTCCAAATTGAATGAAAATGGAGGACGACTTTACCTGGAGCGATGGAATTTAGGGTTTGGGCTTTGCTTGTCCAGATCTGTAATCGACTGTTGAGAAGAAAGAAGATGGAAGAATTTTATAAATTTGTCTAATTCAATAATTTTTTTAATAATGAGGCAGCGGTTCGGACCGCCGAAACCGGCCACCGGTTCCCGGTTTTGGTCCGGTTTGGGGCGGTCCATACCGGGCCGGTTGACCAAATCGGAAGAGCGACCGGTCACCGGTCGAACCAGTTCGACCGGCCCGTCCTGTCCGGTTTTGAAAACACTGATATATATATGTTATGTAGTGTTTAAAATATATATATATATATATATATATATATATATATATATAACATATATATATATATATATATATATATATATATATATATATATATAAACACCCAATATATATATATATATAAACACCCAAACAATACATATATATATATAACACCCAAAAAAAAAGAATGATAGAGGAGAGGATTTTCGGATTTTAGAGTGAGATTTAAGGATTTTTTGAGAGAGATGAGAGGATTTTCGGATTTTTTGAGGGAGAGGGGAGGATTTTTGGATTTTAGAGTGAGATTTTAGGATTTGTTCAGGGAGAGGAGATGATTTTCGGATTATTTGAGGGAGAGGAGAGGATTTTCGGATTTTTTTTGGGAGGGGAGGATTTTCGGATTTTTGAGGAAGAGAAGATGAAGAGATGAAGTTTGTAAAAAATGGGGTATTTTTATAGATATATGAAATTGTGGTGACAGATTTTTTTGACCCCATTGCTATCACATGGATTGTGCCCCCAATGGGGTCATAAAATTCTAACATCATTGATATCACATGGATTGTGCTTTTGAGGGAAAAATCTGTCACCACAATTTCATATATCTATAGAAATACCCCCTTTTTTAACATGGTTGCTGATTTTTTTGACCCCACAAAATTTAAAGCAATGGTGACTAGTTTTCTTGACCCCACACCTAGCAATAAATAAATCTGTCACCATTGCTTCTCTACGGTGACAGATTTTTTTGAAGCTATACAGATATCACACTCATATCACAGATCTCTTATCTTCTTCCCTCATTTCCCCAATTTTCTTCCATTTTCACCCATTTTTCATCCCCAAAAACTTCCATCTCCCAATTTTGTTAAACTCTCCAAAAATTTGCTGAGACTCTACTGCTCACAATTCCCAATTTTAATACATTTACTGTGTTTTGTTGGCTTGATTTTACTTGCTTAAATTTGGTTATTTATTTACTTAAAATTATTATATTTCCGCATGCAATTTAATTATTCAAATACAATTATTCAATTTTCTGTGGTATAGATATGATCATCAATGGTATATTGTTTGATTTGTATGTTTACAAATAGTTTGTTAGTGCATTTTAACTGTTTCAATTAAGTGTTAAGAATTTTTGCATATGTACATATATAAATGTTGTAGTGATATATTTATTTTCCCATTTTAATAATAGAAAACCCCCACATGTAATTGTTTATTAATTAATTGTAGTTGTTGGTGTTTGTAATAGGTTATAAAATGTATAACAACGAAGATCGAAGTTGGATGTACGAAAGATTAAATTGTGGTGGTGATGATATTGGGTATTTGAATCTTGTTTTTGAAGCAGGTGTGGGAATTTTTCTAGACCACGCATTTAGGGCAACACAATTATTACGAAATGGAAAAGCTAGGTGCCCTTGCATTAAGTGTTACAATAGGAAATTTGGTGGTAGAGATGGTATTCGATTTCACTTTACAAGAATGGATTTTTGCCTAAATACTACATATGAACTGGGCATGGTGAAATTCGAAGGCCCGACGAGGGGTTTGATACAAATATGGGGTATGATACAAACATGGACGAGTCGTTGTCTGGGCATAACTTACGGGATCGACAAAGAGAGATGGTTGAAGATGCATTTGCTGGCCGATTCAAGAGTATAAATGAATTTGAGATTGAAAACAAAGAACCGAACATGGATGCACAAGCATTCTTCCAGATGTTGCGTGAGGTCGAGAAGCCCATACGAGCGGGAGAGGGAAACACAGTATTGGGATGGGTCGCTGAATTTCTCAATAACAAGGTACTCCACTATATCCCTATTGTGGCGTGCGAAAAGAACATACAGTTGTTTCGCCAATGGCTGAGTCCCGAAGATCGACAAAGGATGCCAGACAGTATGTATAGCATGCAAGATATATGAACAGATTAGGGATGGGCTACCAAACATTTGATGTCTGCGTTAACAACTGCTTCTTATCTTATGGCAAGTACGTAGACAGTAAGTATACGGTGTGTCCTGAATGCAATAAAGCTGGGTTCGAAGAAAGGCTGAATTCACATAACATAGCGAAGTTGGTTGGTCCCAAGAAGCTGTGGTACCTGCTGTTGACGCCACGTCTCCAGCGACTCTACATGTCTCGCGTGAATGCGGAACACATGATGTGGCATTCAAAATGTCGGAGAGAGAGTGATCAATTGATCTATCCTATATCAGGAGAAGCTTGGAAATCCTTTGATGCAACGCAAATATATTTGGCCAACGAGCCTCGCAATGTTAGAGTTGGCATTTGCACTGACGGATTCAACCCGTTTACGAATAATGTCATTCCATACTCTTGTTGTCTTGTCTTTGTCACGCCGTATAATCTTCCGCCTGATCTTTGCATGAGGCAGGAATACATCTTCTTGAGTTTGTTGATATCTGGACCCAGAAGCCCGGGGAAGAACATAGATGTTTTGCTTCGACCATTGATTGAGGAGCTGAAATCACTGTGGGAGGTCGGGGTTGAGACATACGACAACTTTAGGATGCCGAATTTCATAATGCGTGCAACTGTTATGTGGACTGTCCCTGATTTCCCAGGGTATGGCATGGTTTTGCAGTGGAGTACCCAAAGCAGGTTGGCATGTCCATATTGCATGGAGGGGCCAAAGCATTTCAGCTGAAGCACGGGAGAAAAAACTATTTTTTCAACTGTCATCGACGTTTCTTGCCAGCTGTCCATCCTTTCAGGGACAACACCACTGATTTCCTAACAGGCAAGACAGAAGAGTCTTTACCCTTGGTGAGAAGATCCGGGGAAGAGATGCGGGAACTGGTAGAGTGCTTGCCGGATATTCCATTCGACAACAAAAATATCATCATTCAAGGTTATGGAAAAGAGCACAATTGGAACCGGAGAAGTATATTCTGGGAACTGCCTTATTGGTGCACTAACATGATACGTCACAACTTAGACGTAATGCATTGAAAAAAGAACTTCTTCGAAAATATCAAAAACACGGTGATGGATGATCCAGAGAAGACTAAGGATAACTTGAATTCGAGAAATGATTTGCAGTTGTTAACGAGCCGACGGGATTTGTTCTTGGGTCTGGGCTAAATGGTAGAGTTGTGAAGAAGAAAGCCAAGTACTGCTTGAGTAAAGAGCAAAAGAAATTGGTTTGTGAATGGCTGCGGGGTTTGAGGTTCCTTGATGGGTATGTTTCTAACATTTCACGATGTGTTCATATGGACCAACTTAAACTAGTTGGGATGAAAAGTCATGACTGTTATGTGTTCATGCAAAGATTGTTGCCTCTTGAATTTCGTGACTTATTACCGGATAGTGCTTGGGGTCCATTAGTGGAGGTTAGCAACTTTTTTAGAGCTTTGAGCGCCCCTGAAGTTTGAAAATCCGATATGGCCACGCTCGAGGTATCAACAGTGGAGACGATGTGAAAGTTGGAAAAAATATTTCCACCAGCCTTCTTTGATTCGATGGAGCATTTGGCGATTCATCTACCGTGGGAAGCAAAGGTCGGCGGACCTGTTCAATATAGGTGGATGTACCCATTTGAGAGGTAACAATTTTTGGGTTATTACCCATTTCTATATTTATAGTTAGTAAAGTATATATATTTAATAAATTGGATATGTTTCGTACCAGGTGCATGCTAGTTTTGAAGAGATCGACGGGTAATAAAGCGAGAACAGAAGGGTCGATTGTGAAGGCCAATATGACGAGGGAGATTACTAACTTTTGTGTAGTTTACTTCGGACCAGGAGTTGAAACCCATCATAGCCGCCTGAACAAGAATGAGGTTGAGAGGACTCTGAATTTGAGACGAGACAGATCACGCAATTTGACCCTTGCTGAGCACAGAGCCGCTGAGTTAAAAGTCCTTCTAAACTGCATTGAGGTCGAACTGTGGATAAGGTATTTATTATATTATGATCGGTCATGTTATGAGTTCATATACATATATACATATGTAATATACAAAGTACATCCCCTGAAGTTGTTTATATGAGACATGTTGTTTGAACACAAGATGTGTTCCGGTGTCTCGGATCATGTGATTCAGAAAAGACGCAACACTTATTTCGTGGATATGTTCACAGACTGTCAGGTCCGGGCGTTACACGGTTGACCAACGCCTGCTCGCTTTAGTACACTGCCCACTATTACAAGTAAAAGTATTCAAGGTGTCTAAGATTAACGGTTTTCGTTTCCACACTAAGGAGCATGAGATGGACAAGAAGACGATGAATAGTGGCATATATCTGAAGGGAAATGTAGGGGGACCTGATGATATGATCTACTATGGCCTGCTACAGGAAATTACTGAGTTGGAATGCTGGGGTAGTGGTTCAATGAAGAGTATTGTATTGTTCAAGTGAGACTGGTACGGTATCTACGGGGGCATGATGGTTTATCCCAGTTACCGGTTGGTGGATATCAATCCATAGAGGCGATTGGAAACTGGAGCTGCAGAACCGTTTATACTTGCAAGCCAGGCACATCAAGTGTATTACACAAAATACCCTTTCCAGCAGAACGCGAGCAGAAGAGGGTGGTGGGCAGTGTGTACTACAAGGGCACGATACGTCGTCGATGCCACTTCAATATTTCAGGATGAAAATGCAACTGTTGTCCTGCCCGTTCCTGATAACAGTTCAGTACCTCTTGCAGACAACGGAATTCAGCAAGTTGATACTGTATACGAAGAGGACGAGGAGGACGAATATGGCGATATAAATGACGAGGTTGGCGATGATTATGCCCCTGAAGATGACAACATCGATGATGACCATGATTATGTTAATTAGATTTATCATTTCGATTTCAACGTGTAATGCATGTATTTTTATTGAACTGAGGATGAGACGATTTTGTGAACTTGTGGACTATTTTTAGTATTTACCAAAAATATCTATTTTAAAACTAACAGGAAAGAAATAACCATTCGACAAAAACTTAATTAATAATTTAATTTAAAACTACTGAAAATGTTAATAACTAAAAAGTTACACATTTTAACATAAAAAAAGTAAATAAATGTTCAACTAATTATATGAAGGGTCGAATGGGAATCCAGTGGGATCGTGGCCACCTCTATTATCGGGGGGGGGGGGGGGGCGGATAAGTCCTGGGCTGATGATCCTGCGTAATCCCTATCTCTGGTGGCTGAGGAGAGTAAGTCCCTTGTGTCATCATCTGTGCGCGCTGCTCGTTGAATTGACTCAACATGGCATGCTGATGGGGAAATGTAGGCTCCGCAGGCTGACTCGTCCCACCCTGGAAGAGTGCTGAGTTAACTCTTGCCATGAACGACTCGAACATACTAAATTTCTCTTTTTGGCTCTGTAACTCTGCCTCCAATCCCGCGATTCGTTCATCTCTAGCATCATAGCAGTTGCTGCTCGTTGACGAACAGCTGTTGTCCTTCCATTTCGGGTGCGCCCTTACATCGAACCCCGCGTATTCTGCATCCCCATCCGTCGGAACACCTGAAAATCAGAACATGTATTTTTATCAAGTTTCAAACATTAATAGTGGATGCAGATATATAATGCATCACAACATTTAAGAAGATAAAGTTTTAAGTACTAGGCATCATGTTCTTGTTTAGGCCCCCTACCTCATCCGACCACTGTTGCGTATCCAACGTAAGCCACTCTACATCCTGATGACGCTGCTAGTCCAACGACATATCTATCCGTTTAATAAAATTAAATATACGAAGTTAGAATTTCATTTAATATTTATTATATTTAAAACTGTCACTTTAATTGATCAGGGTTGAAATTACTTACATACGACCTCTCATCCTTCTGGCTCGTCCACTGCTCCCGTCCGTCCTGAAGCTTTTTGCACTTTCCCGCCTTCCCGGCGTCATGGATCTTCACATCATATGGGTTCCCCCTCGTATCTTCCACCTGATAAATCACACAGAAGTATCGATTAGATCACTAAGTTTAAAATAAATAAACACTAATAGATAATTATACATATATTAAGAAATACTAGTTTTTCCTTTACTCTTTCTATGCTCCTCGACCCGCCAAACCACGTCGGTTTAGGGTTCTTGCCCTTGTCTGCCTTTGCAATCGCACTCCATTTTCGGGCCGCCTCACACTGCCAGTGACGAACGTAAGCTGGGGACATATTCCTCATGCATCCAATATCTCCAAATCCTCCTCGGATTAGGATTGCTCGTGTTTTCCTCCAAATACTTCTTAGCACGATGCACTTCAGAACTGAATCTCTTGGAAAAAATGTTGTGCTACGTTCTGTTGATCCTTATAGATTCCCCCCGCTCACTCCAATGATACGTCGCTTGAAATTCAAGATTCGATCACAAGTAGTTAATATAGTTAATTTAGTAATAATGCATATAATGTTAAATTATACTTCATGAAATCATGGCAAAGAGTAAATACCACAAATTTATCCCAAGCTGTTTGACGATCGTCTGCCAAAAAACCCGTGTACGTGAGGTACGGTCCATTACAATGCACCTTCGGATTCGCGCTGATTGTGCTAACCAACCTGTTACTGCCTTTAATCTCCCTAGTGCGAGGGTGGACGTAAAGCCTCGTACTCATGGAACACTCTACAGGGGGATGCTCAGGGAGAGTCCCCCCGTGATACACAACACCGTCAACCTCTATCTGAACCCCCTCTTCGCCAACATCACCGGCACCCGCCTTCTTGTTCCCCGCAGGACCATCTGCACCATCACCCCCTTGCTCCACGTCATCCCCTAAATGGACCCCCTCTATATCTCGCCGTAAAGCACTCATGGCGCCTGTCAAAGCTACACGCGCTGATCCCGATAACTGACCATCGACATCTGCTGGTAGGCCTCTTCCGGCAGCTCCCGATGCCAAACAACGAGTTGAAACCAATTTACCCACCTGAGGTCATCGCCCCAAACTATGGAACGACATGGACTATCCTGGATCTAACTGGCCGCCTACATGACCTACCATCCCCTGCATCCCGCCAGTGTGGCCTGCCATCCCCTGCATCCCGCCTGCCTGACCTACCATCCCCTGAATCCCGCCCGTGTGGCCTGCCATCCCCTGCATCCTGCCTACGTGCCCTGCCATCCCATGCATCCCGTCTGCAGGCTCTGCCATCCCCTGCATCCCGCCAGCGTGGCCCAGCATCCCCTCCATCCCGCTTGCGTGGCCCACCATCCCTTGCATTGGGTTGGATGCCCCCTGAAACAGTCTGCGGACAACATTTGCCGGCGTCTGCAACAAGTTAGTACATGGCCCTGTTGCATTCTGGTTGTACGATCCAACCCTCCCTTCCTGCGACGTACTGGTGGGTTTCTGCCTCAACGCCTCAAGCACCCTACGATTTGGCATGGTATACGGTGCAGTGATCAATGGCTGTCTAGATGATGCGCCTGCAGATCTTGTCTTGCCTTTGCCCTTGCCTTGCCCCTGTTGCGGGGGATCGATCGGTCGTCTATCTGCCATCTGTTATAGATTAACACAAATAATTGTTAATAAACATCATATATTACATTTGACACTCCAATAAAAAGATACACATGATTACTAATTATGTAATAACATTCATAAAAGTGTTAATTACTAATATGATCATGACATTTAATTTAACTACAAATTTAATTTTGCTATTTTATGCTAAATATTTATTTTTTCCTGAATTCCATAATATTTCTTGAATATTCCTAATTTTTATAACAAAATTCTAAAAATTTTATATGTATATATATATATATGTATATATATATATATATATATTAATTGTATAATTACAATTAATGAGATTGTTTTATAATTATACATCGTAAAGTTTAATGTGTGTATGTATATATTTATATATATATATATATCATTATAATTTTTAAAATGTTATCTAAAATTTCTTAATACTATATATATATATATATATATATATATTAAAACCGATTTTATTAAAATGTGGCGGTTTTTACCGCCACTTTTAAAAGAGAAAAATTTATCTACAGCAACGTCCTCAGACGTTGCTGTGAAATTATTAAAAATTAAATAAAGCTTCCAGCAACGTCCGTGGACGTTGGTGTGAAATTATAAAAAAAAAAAAACAAATAAAGCTGCTAGCAACGTCCATACGCGTTGCTGTGTGTCATCTTTAAAAAAAACAAAAAAACGATATTTAAAAAAAAAACGTGCATATATCAATTGGAACGTCAAAAGACGTTGCAATGTCATATTTGTGTCAGGATATGTAGCAACTTCCACGGACGTTGCTGTTTATTCTCTGTGTCAGGTGCGTACAACAAGGTCATTTCCCTTGCTATAGGTGTGTTTGAGAAAAGCAGTAGCAAGGTCCATCTTGCAACATGCAAAATACCTGCACCAATGCCACCTATAACAAGGGATGCTACTAACATCTTTTTCCCTTACAACATATCAATAGCAAGGGAATTTCAACCTATTGCAACGTTTTTAGACCTTGCTATAGCCCACAATTCTTGTAGTGGAGCTTTGGCAGAAAAGGTTGGCTTATGTGAGTGAAAGAGCCTTGGCTGAACTGAGAAGTTCTGTTTATATGAGAATTGTGTATTTTGAAAACCCTGCAAGGTTCAATTCTCCACAAGACAAACAAAAAACCAACGAAACCTTTGATTAAATTCACTATGATCTATGGGGTCCTTCAAGAACTCCATCTCACTCTTTTGCAAGATGCTTTCTCTATATAGTTGATGACTACTACAGAACAATATGGTTATAAACTCTGATACATTCAAGACTTGGATAATCTGATACAAAACAAGACATCTAAGAAGGTTAAAAGGCTTAGAACTGTCAATGGCTTGGATATCTGTTCTGAGATGTTCAATAGATTCTGCAAAGAACATAGCATAACAAGGCATAGAACATTAGTAGGAATCCACAACAGAATATGGAATCTATTGAGAGAGTGAGGTGCATGTTTCATAGTGCACCACTAGCAAAGGTGTTTTGGGATTAAGCTGTTGTTACAGCTAGTTACTTGATAAATAGATGTCCATCTACTGCATTGAATATGAGGACACGTAAAGAGATATGGTCAGTACATCCTCTTGGTCTTAGTAAACTAGAGGTATATGGATATTTGGCTTATGCATACATCAAATAAGACAATATAGAGCCAAGAGCTTTAAAATGCATGTTCATTAGTTATAACGAAGGAAATAAAGGATACAAGATGTGGTGTGTTGATAATGGTCACAAGAGGTGCATAATCAGCAGGGATGTGGTATTGAATGAATCTAAAATGGCTTTTAAGAAAAATGATTCAAAGAATGATACAGAAAGCAACAAAACTCAAAGCTCACCAGAGAAATACCAGTTTGAGGTGGTGTCAGGTTTTGTGGAAACACCACGTCAACTAGGAGCTTGGCTTTTAGATGAAGATGAGCACTCAGACTCGTCAAATGATACACCACACATTCAAGAAGATGATCGACAAGCTGATGAGACTTATATGTTCACTAAAGAAAGAATCGGGAGGCAAACATGGCCACCGACCAGATATGGATATGCATATTTGATGGCAGATTCATTAGTTGCAGCCAGTAATGTTCTATAAGAAGAGCCAAAGGACCTCAAGTCAGCTATTGGGAGTAAAGATAGACACAAATGGGTTGCAACAATGGAGGAAGAGATAAAATCTATAAAAGAAGAATGACACATGGGAACCGGTGAAAAAGCCTGCAGGTTCTAAGATAGTGAGTTGTCAGTGGATTTTCAAAAGAAAACAAGGCATTCGTGGTGTAGAGGAAGAAGGATATAAAAGAAAAAGTTTCTAGAGGTTTCATTTAGAGAGAATGCATTGACTACAATGATGTCTTCTCTCCAGTGGTAAAGCATAGATCAATTAGGATTTTGATAGCTATGGTGGCTAAGTTTGATCTAGAACTTGAACAGATGGATGTAAAGACCTTGTATGGGGAACTTGAAGAAACTATTTTGATGAAACAACCTGGAGGGTTTGAGGTAAAAGGGAAAGAGGATAAGGTGTGTAGACTGAGGAGATCACTCTGTGACCATAAACAAACACCTAGACAGTGGAATAAGAGGTTTGATGAATTCATGTACATGATAAGGTTTTCCAGAAGAAAGTTTGACAGTTGTGTTTACTGTAAATTCAACTCAAATGAAGACTTTGCAATCTTATTACTTTATGTGGATGATATTCTGATAGTTAGCAACAACATCAGAGAGGTATATGGGATAAAAAGAAGTCTAAAGGAAGAATTTAAGATGAAATACTTAGGATCGGCTAAGAATATCCTTGGTGTGGAGATAAGGAGAAATAGAAACAATGGAGTTCTATTCTTATCCCAAAAGGATTACTTGAGGAAAGTACTCGAGAAGTTTGGCATGCTTGAACCCAAGTCTGGAAGCACTCCTCTCTCACAGCAGTTCAGGTTAACAAGTGAGCAGTTTCCAAAGACTATAGAAGAAGAGGAGGAGATGAGGAGTATACCTTATGCAAATGTTGTGGGATCCTTAATGTATTCAATGGCCTGACATAGCTTATGCAATGAGTATGGTCAGCAGGTTTATTGCAAGCCCAGGAAGACCATATTGGCAAGCTCTCAAATGGATTTCGAGATACATAAAAGGCACCCAGGACAAGGTGCTAACTTATGGTGGAGCTGAAGGTCAGAGTGATGAGATCACAAGGTTTGTTAACTCTTATAATGTTGGATGTTTGGACACGCATAAGTCTTTAACTGGTTACATCTTTACATCATTTGGCACACCAATTAGCTGGAAATCTAACCTGCAAAAAGTGGTAGCATTGCCATCCACAAAAGCTGAGTATATTGCTCTTACAAAAGCAATCAAAAAAGCTTTGTGCCTTGAGGGAATAGCTAAGAAGCTGAAGATTCATAAGTAGGTTATTCCTGTGCATTGTGATAACCAAAGTGCTAAACATCTGTCTAAAAATCAGATGTTTAATGTGAGAACAAAACATGTAGACATCAAGCTACACTTTGTGAGGAAAATTGTGGCTAGATGTGATGTGTTGATCATGAATATTGCAACAGAACACAACCCCTCTGATATGATTACCAAGGTGCTTCCAAGCAACAAGTTTAAATATTGTTTAGAACTGATAAACTTGAGCAATCAGTAGCTGAAAAGCTAGGTGGAGTGAAGAGATTTGAGGTTAAGAGAAGTGAAGAAAGGTGGAGAATTGTTGAGTGTGGTTAAACACTCTTAAAGAAGCGTTATTTAATCAGCTACAACGCGTCAATAGGCAGACATTTTGCATCTTAAAACATAGGCAGGAAAAACGGTTTTTGCTGAGTTCATTAGGCGGTTATAACTAACTTCTGTGTGTGTATGTACTGAGCTTAGTTTTCTGCGTATATTAGCAGCTAAATTCAGTTATATTTTATAGAATTATACACTAGATTCGTCAATTTTGTAAACACTTGTGATTATACACCAAATTCAAATAAAAATTAAGTTATTATTTTGTAATATATGTGTGATAGAGATTGGGTACTTGTGAGAAGAGAGATTAGAGAAATAGAGAGAAGAAATAGATTTTAGAGGGATTAGAGAAAGAATCAGAAGATTAAGATAGAAAAGAGACAGAAACTAGGGTGAAAATTGCAACAACAATCATATTAATCAATTCATCCTAACTTGTCTTCAATAATAAGACTTAGCCTCTATTTATAGGCTAAGTAAATAAAACCTACCAAATCTAGAACTCATAATAAAGTAATAAAATAAACTAGGAAATAAACAAGACTAGGAAATAAACTAGAATCCTAACCAAACTAGGAAATAAACTAGAATCCTAATCAAACTAGGAAATAAATAAACCTAATAACTCTAGAACTATAATAATGCTATAATTATAATTAACTTGGACTCTTGATTTCCATCATTCTCCTAGTCTTGAAAAAACTCGCCTCCAGAGAGTTTGCTTGAAAGTACTCGCGAGAAGGTGTGGAAATCAGCAGTGAATGCAACAATTGAGTTGCCAAGTTATCCAAATTTGGATGGCCTTTCCATCTAACCAAGTACATAAAACGTCCATCTCCAACCTTGCTTCGAGCATATACTTCCTTAAGGATAAACAGTTGTATAAGAAGTAGCATAGGCACCGAAACTGAAGAAGTAGCAAAACCATCTGTAGCAGTAGCAGGAAATTTGGGAGTCTCAAGAATGCATCGAATGTCAGCCGAATCCTTACTATTGAAAATAGGATTTGGGAGGCTCAAGAATGCCTCGAGAGCCAGTCAAATCCTTACTATTGAAAATAGAACTAATCATTCAATTAGGAGGCAAGTCTAGCAAACATGCATTAGAGCCAAACTCTTTTAAAACACAAAAACGTCCTCAGGTTTTCGTAAAAAGCTTTTCAAAAGCATATTTTAAAGAATTTTCAGAACAAATTTTGATCATCAAATAATCACCTTTATTCAGCTCTAATTTATCACAATGTATATCAATAGCCAATTTATAATCATCATTACTTTGTGCAAATTTTGGTTGAAAATTGGCATGCAAATCATGTTTAGTAGATGGTGACATGCAAGACTCAACTTCCTTTTCACAATTAGTCTCTGAACACAATTCTTCACTATAGAAAGTTCTTGGTTATCCTCATTAGACACCAGATGCTGACAACTTGAGGACGAATAATCAATTTCGTGATATTTATCACACACAAGTTATTTGTCGTTGCCTTGAGAGGACTTAAAAGAATTAGTAGACTCTTCAGGTAAGACAATCTTCAGTTGCATAGACTCCCCGACTTGAAAAGTTGAACTACCTGAATAAATTGATGACCTTTGGTGTTTCTCATATAGTAAAGCTCTTTTGTATGCATGAAACAGAGTCTCAGATCTCCAAATATCAACCAATTTCTTAAGGTCGTCTCTTAACCCATTAATAAGTCTCATGGTTGTGACAAAGTCTTCTTCTTGAATGTAGCATCTTTTCTTCAAGTCATTAAATCTATCAAAGTATTCACTCACACTCGAAATGAAGATATTTGTTTTAAATTCAACCACCCACTGAGTAATTGCATTTTATAGAAAGGATATGAATATATTTCTCGCAACATATACTTCATCTCTTTCCACAAAGTAATTGGTGGTTTATACTCTTGCTGACGCTCGATCCCAAAACTTTGCCAATATACTCTAGCAGACCTTTTTAATTTCATTTCAGCAAAACGGATTTTATCCATATCTACCATGGCATAATATTCAAAGTAGCCTTCTAAACACTTCATCCAAACATCAAAACAAGTATAACCATATATCCCATCAAATTTAGGAATGTCGTTAAAAGACAAGTACATAGGGTACCCAAAATCATGCTTACTGGAGTAATGTCCATACTCTCTGTACCGGTCGTGATTGTAGATGTGATACGTGCGGCTATTATACTCCATGGATGAACTCCTATTATTCTAACATGATTTATTTGCCGATATCAAATTCGAATTCACAAGTAAATCAATTATAGACTAGCTTGTAATTCACCAAGACAAATAAACCTTGAAAGATAATCATCCAACTTCTAACAGAAAACCTTTTTTTTTTTTTATGATGACGCAATAAGCTAAACTTGCCAACTAATAATAAACTGTCCACAATTCAATAGAAAGAAGTGATTTTTACCGATTGAACGACGGATCTGGTTGTGGCTCGAAGTTCCAAATTAGGGCTTGATGCTGATGCTGGTGTAGATCTGACAGAATTGCTTCTCGAGCTTTTTTTTTATATTTGGCAGATAGAAAAAATAGCTAGAGAGCTGAAAAAATAGCGAGCGGAGCACCTAGAGAGCTGAAAAAATAGCTCAAAATAGATAACTCCAAAAGCTTATTCGTGAATATTGAATTATAACTCGAAAAAGATCTAAAATTACCATTCTACCCCTCGTAAGACGAAATGGGTGTCTTCTTAGCAAATAACTCAAAATCTCAAGTCGAAATATCTCTCACCCAGGGCTGATAATTACTCAAAATATATAAGTCAAAATTCGTCCGCATTTATTCGACTTATCTATTTCGAGTTTTCTGAAATTGTTTTTGAAAATTTTTCTGTGTTAACTAATCGTGACCTTTTTGTGCAGATCTACTATGACGGCTTGTCTACGCCGTAATCGATCACATAGCTACTCATCCATTCCACCGTCACACTCTCGCTCACGTCCCCACTTCAACTCCCGGGATCACCAATCACGACGCTCGAATCCAATGCGACCAGTATCGCCTTATCGTCCCTGCATTTCACATCCTCCTAAGATCCGTGTGCCGGGAGCTCCGAAGATCTTTGTTCCTGCTCAGAGGTCTTATGAACGTCGTGATCCCAACGAAGAGCGCTTCATCGACCTCGACCCTCGCTCTGGTAAACACTTACCTTGAACTCTAATGACGTCTGCATCAGATACTGAGTCTAGTAGCAGTAGTAGTCTTGAAAGCACTAGATCGAATAGGTCAAAGGCGGTCGAGTCGAGTAGTGGAGACTCGTCTATTAGTTCCTCTCGTAGTTTGGATAGAGCCTCAGATAGAGAGGTAGACATTTTAGGCGATGACGTAGATAGTTATGTTATTTCTGTTAGGGATACAGCTTCGCCTACCGTAAATCCTCCATCTGATATCGCCACCACCTTACTTGCTGATGATATCACTTCTTTCGACCCCGATAGTAGGATAGTAGAGGAGACCTTTCAGGAATTATTTGACAAAGGGGTTAATTTAGAGTCACCCGCTCCTAGTCCAGCTCGGAATAGGTTAAATTTTGACTTGCACCGTTCGGTCTTGCCTCATGATGTTGACTATTATCGTGAGACATTTGATATCCCTAACACGTACCAGATCATAGTTCTCGGGCCCGATGATAGGATGAACAATCCGTCCGAGGGGTGTCTTACTATGTTTAATGGGTATCTGCAATGTGGCCTTAGACTCCCAATTGATCTTATGTTTAATGGGTATCTGCAATGTGGCCTTAGACTCCCAATCGATCCTATGGTTGCCCAATTGATGAATTCTTTAATCTCTTGCCCTTCTCATTTTACCCCAAACACTTACACCCAAATGTATGCGTATGTCATGTTGGCCCGTGTTTTCCACCTTTCGTGTTCCATAAATGGGTTTTGGCAACTGTTCCTCATCAAATTCCGAAATAAGGGTGATGACGTCGGGTTCTATTTTCAGATCTTTAGGAAGAACAACTGCTTCCTTTCCGATCTTCAGCCAAGCTTCGGAACACACTGGAAGAAGCAGTGGTTCTTCGACAAAGAATCCAAGCCCCATGAGTTGAATTTCAAAAGACTCTGGGCCGATAATCGTCGATCTCTGCCTTGCCCTGCCGTTGTCTACCCCAAGGCAGTGATGACATTCTCAAAGAGCATCAGTTTGATGTCCTTAAGTTAACTACGTCTGAAGTTTTGCAGGCCGACGGATTTACGCATTTTCCTGCTGCCGAGTTCTCACTTTTTTGTATACAGACATGCATGTTTTATTATTGTTCTGTAATTTACTCTTCTTCGTTCTGTTGACAACTTCTAACCTCTTATTGTTTTGTTTTGCAGAAAGATGGTGATGGATAAGACAAAGAAGAGGCTTGCTGCGGCGAAGCGGAACGCCAATGCACCTCCTACTGAAGCGGTGATCCCTGAAAAAGATGAGTCGTCGAGGGGCTAAGGCTTCGACAGCTGGCTCGAGTTCCAGGGCTCCGGCTGCTCCTACTCCTACTGCTGCTTCTAGCTCGACTAGGGGATCGAGCCACAGTAGGGGTACACCATCTGCTCCATCTGCTGCTCCAGCTCCGTCAGCTTTGACTACGGCTCCCTCCTCTCATTCGGTACATGTTGTGCCATCCGTTCTGGACATGACTCCTCCTCCTGCCTCGTCGACTGAAAGAGTGCGGATCGCTCCTGTGGTGGATGCCGTGAGGAGAGGGAACGAGATGGGTCACAATCCTAACGCGCGGAAGAGGCCTTCTACTTCTGAGGATCGTCGTCGAGGCAAGCGTCCGGCTCATGACACATGGAATACCTATGAGCCCGATGACTTGGACATCCATGTGGAGGAGATCCCACCGGAGACTATTGACAACGGTCACTTTCGGATGACCGATACTGCTGCCTTGCGCCTCGTCAAGGGATTCATGCCCGAGTTTGACCGATACTGCTAACTTATATCTTTTTTTGTGCAGTTCTTCATCAACGTGAAAATTATGATGGAGAACTTTGATATGGCCATGGACGGCCAAGAGAAGTTTATGGCTACTCTAGAGAGGCATCGATCTGTAGTAGCTCAGGCGCAGGTTCTCTAGAAGCGGGCCAAGGATGCGGCTAACGAAGTAGAGAAGAACCTGTAGCTTGTTGTTGGGGAGCTGCAGGGTACTGAGGGTGATCTTGAGGCGGCCAATACGGCAACTGCCGAGGCCAAGCAGGAGGCTGAAGAGTACAAGGCGTAGATTGCGTAACTGACTTAGAACCTGAGGAAGGCGAACAAGGAGATCGATGATCTCAATGTTGCTGTCCTGAGGAACAGGAACAGTGCCTCTACGGCTGAGGGGGAGCGTGCGAAGTTGGAGGCTGAACTTGTCGCGGTGAAGCCTGCTCTCGTTACTGCTGAGCAGGCCGGGTATGATCCGGCCCTGAGCGAGGTAAGTCTGAACTTTTTTCCTCGTGTACTTTCAAATTTTTCTATCTTATCATGATTTTCATTATACTTGCATCCCATTATAGGAGTTGCCTGATGATGATAAGGTGGTGGTGGTCGTGGAATTCTTCCGCTCAGAGACTTGGGAGGAGATCGCGACCATCAGGGGTGGCTATGACATGGCCAAGGGCTATGGCATGGCTTTAGAGGATGTCGAGAAGAAAGGTGCTCCCGCAGCTGGCTTCAAGAAAGAAGACTTCGACATCTTTGATCGTCTGAAGGATGATGAGGATGGAGGTGGCGATGAGACTGACGCTCCTGCTGCTGCTACTCATGAGGCACCTGCTGAGTATGCTGGTTTGCCAAAGAATGACCCATTTGCTCCTGTCCGTCCTCTACAGCAGGTGTGGCTGAAGGACCATCTTGCTGATCAGCCTGGCTCCTCCACTATTTCTCTGCCTGCCCATGATCTGGAGGAGGGCGAGATGGCGTTTGATGAGTGTGTTGAACATTCCGCTCGAGGCAGATGTTCCTATGCCAGGGGTGACCGATGAATCCGCATATGCTGTTGCTGCTGTTCCACGGTGTATCTCTCTTGTCGATGATACTGGTCCGCTAAATGAGTCCTTTGGCGAGCTTCGAGAGCATAGTCAGGGTGCGTTGGAGTCGCTGGGTTGAATCTTCACCTGTGACATTCCTTATCTCCGGCCTGCGTGCCGTTTTTTGGTGTTTGTGCCATTACTTTCAACATTTAGTACATTAATTTCATTAACACTTGTTTTAGTATATTTTTCTTGAGTTTGCGCCTGAGTCGCGCTTATCCTTTATCTTTAGTACACAAAGATTTTTGACATTGCTCACGTACTTCTTATGTTGTGCATTTCGATTAGTACTTTGTGCTTGCTTTATTCCTTTAACTCCTAATTCCGTGGATGTGTGTCACATAGTAAGATACATTTTAGTTTATTGTTTGAGTACTTTTGCTTATAGTCTGAGAGCTCGTGCTCAATGTTTAAGTGCTTGCGCTTATATGTTGAGTGCTTGTGCTCAAGTCTCAAGTGCTTGTGCTCGTAATTTATATGCTTGACATATATTATGTGTTGGCAGGAAAACAAACTTGAATAAAATATGGAATTTTATATGTTTTCGGACTGGGCTCGAGTAACTTCTAAGTTGCCTACGTATCATGCCGTATATAGGTGGTCAGGAATCAAGTTCCCGTAGTTCAGTGCTAAGTATTACAATTGAGGTCCACATGCGGAGACTCGTAATTCGTGAAGGAATAATAACATCAAAACTGCGGTCCTACTGTGCCACAAGGCTGTTAGAATGCTAGTGTCCTAACTATAGAACCTTCTCAAGTTCTTGACGTTCCAGGGGCGTGATAAAATCCTTCCACCCAACTCTTTCATATAATAGTATCCTTTAGCGCTTGCTTTCTCCACTTTGTAAGGTCCCTCCTAGTTTGGTTTCAACTTCCTAACGTGCTTAGTAGCTTCCACCTTCCTGAGGACCAAGTCCCCCACTTGGAAGTTCTGAAACCGAACCTTGTTGTTGTATGCCTTAGCTATCATAGATTTGTATGCTTGAGTACGTTGATAGGCTTCTTCTCTCGTGGCCCCTATCAGTTTGAGGTCCATTTGTCTCGCCCTTAAAGCTTGCTCTTCATCATATGTAACAATTCGGTAAGTCGGCATTCCAATTTCTGCAGGTATCACTGCTTCAGAACCATATGCTAGTAAATATGGAGTCTCTCCAGTGGAAGTTTGAGCGTAGTTCGATAAGCCCATAGGATACCTAGCAACTCATCAGCCCAGTTTCTCCCTTCTCATTCCAATCGTTTCTCTAGACTCTTAACCATCGTGTTATTGGTAGCCTCTACTTGTCCATTTGCTTCAGGGTGCGTGACAGATGTGAAGCGTTGTTGAATCTTCAAGTCCTTCCACCAATCTTGAATCTTAAATCCTTGGAACTACATTCTATTATCAGAAATTAAGACCCTTGGAATCCCGAATCGTCATATGATGTTCTTCCATATGAATTGCTTCACATTAGCCTCTGTTATTGACACTAGTGCTTCGGCCTCTACCCACTGGGTGTAATATTCCACTGCTACCAATAGCCATTTTCTTCCTCCAGACGCTATTGGCATGGGTCCAACGATATCTATGCCCCATTGATCGAAAGGACATTCGTAACTCACAGTCATCAGTGGTTGTGCAGGCGTATGAATAATCTTCGAATGTAACTGACAGTTTTTGCACTTCGTCGTGTAATGCATTGAGTCTCTCATAATAGTAGGCCAGAAATATCTTTGACGGAGTATTTTCTGTGCTAAGGATCGTCCTCCCGAGTTATTTCCACAACTTCCTTCATGTATCTCTCTTAAGACGTGTTTGGCCTGTGCTGGTAACAGACATCTTAAGAGTGGTCCTTCAAACGATCTTTTGTACAGCTCTCCATTAAACATAGTGAACCTTGCCAATTTGTACTTCAATCTTCTGACCGCTTGTGGATTAGTCGGCACCGCTTGTGGATTAGTCGGCAGGGTTCCATTCTGTAAGTAATCCATGATCTCATCCTTCCAACACTTCTCAACCTCTACTGGCAAAACAAACTCCATAGCTTGTGTTGGATTTGTGTCGCTAATCTTGCCAGTTGAGGGTTGATCAATAGCCAATAATGTTACTCGCCTCTCAACAAAGATTTCAGCAGTACTCGCAAATCGAGATAAAGACTCGGCACGCTCATTCTCTGCTCTGGGAATTTGCGAGGTAGTAAATGTCTCAAAATTCGAAGTCACTTCTTTGAGCTTAAAAAGATACTTGACTATTGGAGCCTCCTTAGCTTCGTATCTCCCTTCAAACTAATTGGCGATCAATTGTGAATTTGTGAATGCTACGAGTTTGGTTATCCCCAATGATTTTGCCATTTGGATTGCACCTAGCATCGCCTCATATTCTGCTTGGTTAAGTAATCGAGGAGGAGAGTACTGTCAAAGGAATATAAAATTTATCGGTGGTTTTTAATTCCAAAACATATATAGTTAAAACCTATTGAAATTTCATTAGTTATCGTGATTTTATGCTATTATTCTTTTTCTTTGTCATTTCACCCTTCTTATCTATCTTTCTTCATATAATTAAAAAAATATATATTAGAATAACAATGACACACATGACACTTTAGTTCTTCATATGTAGGTTGATTGATTAGTTGATATTAGAATCGTTTATTAAAATTAAATAGCAGCCACAATTCAAGGCGGTTGTTATGTCTATAAATTGAACATAAATCTGATTTGTAGAAGCAAGAAAGAATCGAGAGATTAGAATAAGTACTGTAAAGAAATAAAATAATAGTGAGAGTTAAGTACATTGAAACAGTGTCTGTACAATTAAAAGAAAGCTGCCCAGAGTTACTTTGTAATTGAGAGTTCTATTGTATATACAATATTGCATACAAATATTGCAAAGGTCTTATAAAAGTATTGCATATTCATATCTTAACCCCGAGAGTTTTCTTCCTATTTCCCTATTTCATTTTATCCTTAAACACACAACAGCAGGTACTACTGTGCTAATTTTCTCATGGTAGTTGTATTTATTTCTTGATATTGTCCCAATTATTAACAGTATGTTTTAACTAAGCAAATGAATATTGATGCTAATACCAGCGGGTTTAAAATTGATTCTATTGCTTTCTATTTTTGTAGCCTGTTTGCTTCTTCAAATTTTTTTTTCTTTTTATAGTAAATTCAAATGGAGGGTTAGCTGTAAAAATATAGTGAACTCTGCTATCCAGACACTGCTATTTCTAATTTTAGAAAAAGTGGAATAACTTTGTGCTTTGCCAGGTCTTATGCAATAAAGAATAATTTCTACACGTAGTTATCCAAGCACGTGATTTGGGACATTTTTTATCTTTACAAAATTTGAATGAAAGCCTGGATAGAGACAACACTAGTCAATATTTTTTGTATCATATGTTACCAATTTGAAAATGATTAGTATTATATACGAATCTTTGTATACCGAAACATATTAGAAATCTTTTTACATGGAAATAAAAAGGGGAAGATCTAATTTGTTTAAGCATAAAAACTGTACTATTTCATGGAAATTTATAAATATCTTGTTGAAGTCAGCAGTTAATGAAAAACTACTTTCCTCTGGAAGGACATCCTTATGTTTCATGCATTGTAACTTTAAAGGAGAGTTTGCTTGAGATAAAACATCAAGTTTTATATAGAGCCTGATTACTTCTAAAAAGGTTGTAAAACTAAGTGTTGGAATTAATTTAAACAGTCTAGTACATTCATTTGATCATAAACTCGTGAAAGATGACCATGGAACAGTTCATTTGCTCGTCAATAAGGACAGTTCATATGTAATAAGTTTCAGGATGTATATCTTTTATCTTATTTTTATTTCGTTTTTTTTTTGTATTTTAATGTCAAAATTGTCTTTTAGTCAATTCTGTTTGAAAGAATTGCCCAAACTACGGCTGAATTATGTGTAAATTACACAACCCACCTTCATGTTTGGGATATTACACAAACTACCCTTATTTTATGTTTGACATTACAGTTATGCCCTTACAATGTTAAAACTAATTGAAACAGATGAGATCTCTGAGAAGTTTACCTGAATTCAGTAAATTAGCCTTAAATAGCCTGTTTTTTTTAATTTCATAATTTATATTTCCGGATAAAAATAAAAATAAAATAAAAAGTTGACAAATTAATATTTTTTCTTCAAATCAGCGTACTTTAATATTTTCTTGAAATATTTCAAAAGCTTCTTACAAAATTAATATTAGCAGAAAAAAGGACAAAAAGAAGAATAAAGAAGACGAATTTGGGGAAGTAGTCTTTCCCCAATTAATTCCACGTAGGATCCCGGAAGTACTTGGTCGTGCTACGGTCCGGCATAGGGAAAGTGGTGCCATCGCGTGACCAGAGAAGGTGGGTTGCTGCTGGCCCACCATATCCAAATACCTCCAGCCACAACAAATTGTACAGTCGCCCAAGTATGGGTGGGAGTGGGTGGGGCTGGGTCCCGTATTTCCCTTCTTTTTTTTAGTAACAAAATATAAACTTTTTTTTTAATGGCAAGGGCATGGCAGGAATTTCACCTATTCTGTTAGGGTTTTTTTAACAAAAGTTATTTTTCAGGGATAGTTTGTATAATTCCCCAAACATGAAGAGTGGTTTGTGTAATTTATCCATAGTTCAGGGTAGTTTGTGTGATTCTCGTTTTAGTTTTAGCTGTTGTAAGTTTGAGGGGGTGTCTTTGCAATTTTGCAAACCATATGGGATTTTCTGTAATCGCACCAAACCACAGGGTAGCTGTAATTATCCCTTTGAAATTTGTCAAATTATAAAAACTATCCTTACACAACAAGTAGGCTCTTAAATTTTGAATTTATTGTAGAAACTATCCTTACTATTTGAATAAACATTGAAAACCCCCTAAAAATCTAAGTTAACACAACAAATAGGCTCTTAAATTTTGAATTTATTGAGAAATGCTCTTCAGTTTGAAGATCTTAGCAGATGGCCCCCAACTTTTTATGATTTATTAAGTTTCTAAGAGTGTTTTTTTAATTATTCAAACTCTATGGAAACTTTCTGTAATAGAACAAACCTAAACATGTGTCAATGTAATAATCCCCATATTATTTTACTTACTCAATGAGTATTTTTCTATAAATTGCTGGTTTAATTTTGAAAATTCTATACTCAAACCTTAAAATTCTAGAGAAACCCTTGGTTTCTGGTGACCTCCGTCGCCAACACTGACAAAGGTTAATGTATGTCGATAGAGTCTCGACAATGTAATCGAAAGCGATCAACTTTGCTTTTTTTTTTTCTTGCATCTGAATGAACATATTTCTTCGTTTAATTTTGTTTTTATTTTCTATATAGAATCTAGCCAAAGTTATTGATAGCTGTCCTTGAGTTATTTGCAGTTCTAGATTTGATATACGTTTTTCTGGTTCGTCATTACTCTAATGTTTGTGGATGATACTTGAATTCTATTACGAATTAAAGTGTGAAATCTAAGAATTTTCACGATGTTATGATTTTCAAATGATGTTTTTTGTTATAGAAATATTGGGTTGATTGTCATGTGGAAAAATTGGGAAAGTATTGATTTGTTGTTTTTAAAGCTTCGATATTGACTACTAGAGGCATTAGTATGTGATATACATTAATTGTTTTTTGTTTATTTTAATTATTGACATCATCGTTTTAACTTGAATTATATTTATTGCTAAAGCTCATATTAAGATTTTTGAATTGGGACATTGTTGCTGGTACTTGTTACTCATAAATTGTATTTGATTATCTAATTTATGGCAGTACCCTGACGACAATGAGGAGATTTGAGAGTGTCGTAAGTCCAAAAAGTTGGTTCATCCTATTCCTGGTTGTCAGTGCTGCTTAGTCTCTTCACTGTGGTTCTCTTATCCTGGTATTATATCTTATTTGTTTCTACGGATTCTCTTTTTATCTAGTAGTTTATTTCGTGCTCATGCAATTTCTTGATAGAGGTAGAGTTTTTAATATGGATGGGAGATACATAAAAATTTCATAAGAAGGTCTCAATCATTGGCAGTCCAGTCTTACAATTTCTCTTTTGTGGGCAACGATATAGAAATTCACCAACATCGTCTTACAATTTCTCTTTTGTGGGCAACGATATACAAATTCACCAACATCTGATACTTTCTATGTATCCATTCGGGTTCACAAGAAATGTTAGCACAAAATATTTGGAAAACCTTTCTCCTTTTCGAGTTTCTAATGATAAGTTTTACCAAATACCAAATTAGAGAAATTCCTCTTCGACTATGTATTACTTGAGAATGAGATTTGGTTAATTCTCAATTACCGGAAAGAAGAGAATCTAGTCACTTATGAATGAGATTTGGTTACACACAAATTGCTGAAGAGAAGAGAATTGAGTTTCTAGGTGAAGCATATTCTTCAAGTTTCAATTTTTGCACAACATTTAGCTAGTGTTCATTTGCTTGATATACAACTCTTAGTAGTGCCATCACATAGTACCCTGCGTGTTCTTTTAGAGTAATACCCCGCATGTTGATGTAACATGGATACTCAGCTGTATATGCGGTAGATATTATTATAACTTAATAGTTTCTCAAATCAAATCCCATTTTCATATCTCTTAATGTTAATGTTTCATCCCCTATGTACTTTGGTCATTTAGCATCATCTGAAGTATAAATGTGTATACGTACACACTCGACTTTGGATATCAGAAGTTCGGCTACAAGCTTTCAACAGTACAAGGCTTGTCTAACTTAACCATATTCGTCAAAATTTTGATTGAAGGAGCTATTTATTACAGTGACTGATAGAGATCGGAATATTAGAAGAAGAGAGATTAGAGAATTAGAGAGAAAAGATTAGATTTTCAAGAGAATTGATGAAGAATTAGAAGAATAAGAACAAGAATCGGAATAGAAGATTAGAAGAGAATTCGGGAGAAAAGAAGATAGATATTAGGGAAGAATTGCAAACAACAATTAATAATTCATATTCATCAAAACTTGTCTTCAATAATAAGACTTAGCCTCTATTTATAGGATGTACAAAAGAAACCTACTACACTAAAACTCTTAAATAAAGCAAGACAACTATGAAATAAATAACTAGGAAATAAATAAGACTCATAATCTAAATACACTCTTGATTTCCATCATTCTCCCCGGCTTGAAAAAACTCGCCCCCGATACATCACCAGCAAATGCAATAATCTAATTTTCAAGTTATCCAAATCCAGATGGCCTTTCCATCGAATACATAAAACGTCCATCTTCAACCTTGCTTCAAACATAGACTTCCTTCAGGATGAACAGTTGTATAGGTAGTAGCCTAGGCACCAAAATTGAAGAAGTAGTGAAACCACTCGGAGCAGTAGCAGAAAATTTGGGAGGCTCAAGAATGCCTCGAAAGTCAGTTAAGTCCTTACTATTGCAAAGAGGACCAATCGTTACATTAGGAGGCGAGTCTCGCAAATATGCATCAGAGTCAAACTCTTTTAAAACGCAAAAACATTTTGAGGTTTTATGAAAAAGCTTCTCAAAAGCATAGTTAAAACAATTTTCAGGACAATTTTGGATCATCAAATAATTACCTTTATTCAGCTCCAATTTATTATAGTTCATGTCAATAACCAATATATAACTTCATTATTTTGTGCAAATTTTGGATGAAAATTGACATGCAAATCATGTTTAGCGGATGGTGACAAGAAAGAGTCAACTTCCTCTTCACAATAAGTCTTTGAAAGCAATTCTGCATTAGAAGTCACATGAGTAGAAGGTTCTTGGTTATACTCATTAGACTCCTGATGCAACAACTAGGGGAGGAATAGCCAATTTCTTGAATGTGAGTTTCATCATCATTGATCTTTAACAATTCTATAAGGTCTATAAAATGATTGAGGAGTACTGTTTGATTACTGCAAATCCAAAAGGTAAAAACAATTACACTAAATAATGTCTTTAAGACACATATAGTAGAGTAATAGTTATTTGAAAAGTACATGTGAGGATGGAACCACTTATAGTAAGACACATAATCTTCTTCTTCCTCATCCAGTCTTCCATTCAAGTTGACAAGTTGAACAGGATCTATAGCCATTTTTTCTACATCATCTCACACACAACTTCTTCGCCATTGCCTTGATAATACTTGAAAGAATTAATAGACTCTTAAGGTGAGACAATCTTCAGTTGCATAGACTCCCCGACTTGAAAAGTCAAACTACTTGAATAAGTTGACCTTTGGCGTTTCTGATAAATAAAAGCTCTTTGGTACATGTAAAGCAAAGTCTCAGGCCAACACAAATTAACTATTCCCTTGAGATCATGTCTTAACCTATTGATGAATTTCACGTTTGTGACCAAGCCTTCTTTTTGAATGTTGCATCTTCTCTTCAAGTCATTAAATCTATGAAAGTATTTACTCACACTTGAAGACAATTGTTTCAAATTTAACCACTCACTCAATCATTATATTCTATAGAAAAAATATGAATAATTTTCTCTCAACATATACTTCATCTCTTTCCGTAAAGTTATCCAGTCTGTCATGCCATAAAATTCAAAGTAGGCTTCTAAATACTTCATCCGATCATGAAATGAAACATAACCATTTATCCCATCAAATTCAGGAATGTTATTAAAAGACAAGCACATAGGGTTCCTGAAATCATGCTTACTGGGTAATGTTCATACTCTCTGTACCGGTCGTGATTGTAAACATGATACGTACAATTATTATGCTCCATGTATGAACTCAAATCATTCTAACATGATTTATTTGACGATATGAATTTCAAATTTACAAGTAAATCAACTATAGACTAGTTTGAAATTCACCAAAACAAATAAACATTGAAAGATAATTATCGAACTACTAAAAGAAAACATTTTTCTCTTTTTTTTTTTTTTTAATGATAAGCTTTATGCAATAAGCTAAACTTGCCAACTAATAGCTAAAAGTCCACAAATAAATAGAGAGAAGCAACTTTACCGATTGGATAGCGCCGGATATGATGACGGCTCAAAGTTTGCGATTAGGGCTTGATGCTCGTGCAGATCTGGCAAAATTGTGGCACGATTTTTTTTTTCTTTTTGGCTTTTCTATTTTCGGTTTTTCTTTATGATTTTCAGAAAAGAATTGAACAAAGAAACTGTAAAGAAACAAAACAAAATAATGTAGCGAAAACATATAAAGGGATCCATATGGCTCTGGTGCCAAACTGATAGAGATCAGAATATTAGAAGAGGAGACATTAGAGAATTAGAGAGAAAAGATTAGAGGAATAAGAACAAGAAGCCACACACATACTACGGGTGATATTATCTGAAGTCTAGAGCCAAATTGTACACAATTTTGACAAAGCCAATGTTATGCAAGGTTTCCTAACTTGGTCGTGTCCACAATTCCTAATTCTTTGGTACCTATTTCTTCTAGATTGTAAACTTATCACCAATTTTGTTAAAGTAAATAGGTTTTATTTGCTAGTAGTCTTCATTAAGACTTCACAGTAACTGAAGTAGATTGGAAATATTCGGAGGGGAAGTTATGATGAAGAGTGTTGTTTAATATCTCTATGTGAAGGAATTACTACACCACATAAAAGATGTTCTCTCTGCAATCTCAGCAGCCATTATGGTCTTTTCTTCATGTATAGAACATTTATGGATATGGTGTGCACTGATAGGGTGTTTGGCTTCCTCTGGAACCTTCTGAATGAAAGATTTGCTGTCAAATTAAGAATCAAGAAATTCCTGAGATTTTATCTCTATAGTATTTTTATTTTATAGATACCCTCATTCTTGTGTAACATGCTTACAGCCTGAGAAAATTTAAACTTTGGACTCAAGTTCATGACTTATTGAACCTTACTATCCTTTGGTTTACAAAACTTCTCATGTGGGTAAAAATACAATGCTATTAAAGTTATTGTAAATAAAATATTTAGTTAAATTTCATTAAGCTCCTTTGGTTTACAAAACTGACTAGAAAATGGAAACACCATATTACCTAGATTTGATTCCACTCGAAATGTTATTAAGATGAGAATTCTGTTTGTTTGTTTAGTTGGTCCAGTCGGAGAAGTACCAAAACAATTTTAGTTTAGATTGAAACTGTATCAGGTAGAGGTATAATATTTTGGTACAAGCAGACTCGACCACACCTTATGGCGTGTGCAAACAATTCTGTATCAGACACGAGCTTGAAGAAATCAAGCATAGTTGCTTGCTCATATTCATTGCATAATCACTAATTTTTAATTTCATTGTGTTTGACCTCATACCTGTACACTTTGCGAAATGTACATGCTCTGCATATTCATCTATGAAAAGGGAATTGATTACTTATTTGCTCGAAAATGTGTCTAATCATCCTTTATCTTGACGCTATCTTAGTGCAGTTTTCGGCTCTCGCTCGTTAAACTTAGTTGTGTGATCTGAAGTGGGAACAATTAGGCTGTTAATCGCTATGAGTGTACAATTTATGCGCCTTACGGTGCCATTGTTTTGCATGAATGGGTGTTGACATTGGAGTTTATCTCAATCATTTATTGGCTGCTAGAACACTTCACATATATGATCAACTGTATAGCTCGACTGCCTCATTTAAAAGCTTACAAAGGGAGATATTTAATATCTCTTTGCCACGAAAATAGAACTATTTTAGATGAATATTAGAATTCCATATGACAGCGAATGTACAAAATATGATGGGACATTCTGTTTTCAGAATACTGTGAGAAATATGCAAAGCCAAGCGACGAGGAACTGAGCGATGAGGAATATGCGTCTAGTGGTGAAGAAGTTGCTGGAAAATCTGATCCATAAGTGAACTAAGACAAGGTTCCATCAACTTTACTTTGCATGTTTTATGTAGGTCTAAATAAACACTTTAAATCTAACACCAATTACCTTGTTCATTATGAAGTTATAAAATACTTGACATATTCTTGCTTGTTAAAATGTGACCGTGGTTAGAAAATTATATATCTCAGAATTATATTATCCCCATGCATATGAAGACAAAGAAATATATATATCAGCTCTACTCCTCTTCCATCTTTTTCCATGGTTTAGCTTTTGAGTAGTTTCTTTATTTTGTATATTGTGTCATCATGTTTTATTGCATCGCACCTTTAGATTATTCCATAGATATTCTTTATGTTAACTGGAATAGCGTTCGGATTTGCAGCTTATATGTGCTCTGTGCATGCTTTGCGCCTTTCTTTTTGACACTATTTTTCGCTTTCCCTATATTGCGTTTGTGCTATATGTGTGCCATGTTTGTGCTATGTGTATGATGTGCACAGTCTCATTTGTGCATATGACATGTGTGCTAATTTTGTGCTTTGTGTAACTGTCCACAAGAAATTAGTGGGACTAAAACAACAGTGTCGGCAGAATTGGGCAACAATAGTGCAGAGGGTTCTTCTATATGTGAGGTACAAAAATTTTGTTAATAAAATGCGAAATAGTTTTAGTGCCAGTCAACTGTCAAGATTTCTGAAGATGATAAGTACTCTCAACATTAATGCACAATCTAAGTTCCAGGAAACAGAGTACATTAAGATTCACTTAACAATAGCACTACACTGCAGTTTTCTAACAAGAATACAAAATAACACTTAATCATGTTCTCTACATGTTTTTCCAACCTAAAAACACAGACAACAGAGATTGTGCAGTGGAGCTGACCTTCATCCATATGTAACATCCTAACTTTAACTGTACTTCCAACAGAATTTCCAAATTCTTCATTCAGAAGTCAGCACTACATACAGTTTCCAAACTAAAAACACAGACAACAGAGATTGTGCCTTCATCCTATGTACCCCTTATATAAAAAATATGACATTAAGTTCGACCTTAAGAGGGATCTAGCGGAGAAGCTATTTGGGCATGGAGGGAATCCATTTGAACAACAAATGCTAAAAGATTTGGTGTTTGTGCAATACAATATGCAACTACAGAATTTTAAATCTAATGTGAGCAGTACGATCTCAGTAGATGAGAATGTTTCGTTGAATGATTGGCTATTTGGTGACGAATTATGAAATACCATAGTTGTTAAATTGACTGGACTTGAAATTCGGTGTTACTGGAATTTTAAGCATTAAAATATATGTTTTATCATCCGTTATACTACTGTACACAGCATTAGTATACGTATATTGCATCTGCGTTGCACGCTGCACTTTTGTTGCTTATTTTCATTAGAATGGATTAGAAAAACGTTATTTTCTCAGGATCCGTTGTTTTCGTGAATATTTGCGTAAAATTGTTATGATATTATGTGATTAATGTATTGGCATGTAGAGTTGAATTATTTATTGACAGAATTTAAGCTTACATGTTCTTAATTTCCCTTCTCCTTTGAAGAGCTAGGCTCAATATTGGTCTCAGTCAGTTAGGAGTTCTATTGATGACAGACATTACGCTAAGGATAAGGATCCAAGATGCTATCTTAATGCATGTGATTGATAGTCTGTTTTCAGACCTAACATTATAAGTATTAAGAGGGATATGTGAAACGGAGCTTGGTGTCGTGTCTCGATGCTATCTGCAGAAGCACGTATACAAGATGAGCAAGCAATATCTAGCGAACGTGGCTCTGAAGATCAATGTCAAAGTGGGAGGCAGGAATACCGTACTAGCTGACGCATTAAATAGGCGTATGCCCCATGACAGTGATATTCCGACTATCATTTTTGGGGCTGATGTTACACATCTCCACCCGGGCGAGGATTCTAGCCCATCGATTGCCGCTGTTGTCGCGTCCATGGATTGGCCCCAAATCACGAATAAAGCTGGCTTGGTTTGTGCACAAGCCCATAGACAAGAGCTCATCCAAGATTTATATAGGACTTGGCAGGATCCTGTTAAGGAACTGTGCACGGTGGAATGATCAGAGAACTGCTTATATCATTCCATAGAGCGACTAATCAGAAACCAAAGAGGATTATATTCTACAGTACTGATGGTGTTAGTGAAGGGCAGTTCTATCAAGTTCTGCTTCATGAACTTGATGCCATACGCAGGGCATGCGCATCCTTGGAGCCAGACTATCAACCACCTGTCACTTTTGTCGTCGTTCAGAAACGTCACCACACGAGATTGTTCGCCAACAACCATAGACGTGCCTTTGACAGAAGTTGGAATATTCTGCCTGGTACTGTTGAGATCTGCCACCCGACCGAGTTTGACTTCTATCTATGAAGCCATGCTGGGATACAGGGTACCAGCCCTCCAGCGCATTATCATGTACTCTCGGATAAGAACAAATTCACAGCTGATGCTATGCAGAGCCTAACGAATAATCTATGCTATACCTGTATATGCCAGATGTACGCGCTCCGTCTCCGTTGTGCCTCCTGCTTATCACGCCCACCTGGCTGCTTTCCGTGCTCGTATCTATTTGGAGCCGGAAACATTAGACGGTGGCTCAACAAGTAGCAGTGCAGTTGCTGGTCGTGGTGCGCGTTCAAGGAGTACGAGTGTCCCTGGAGCCAATGCTGCCGTGAGGCCCCTGCCCCAGCTTAGAGAGAATGTCAAGAGGGTAATATGTGTTCTACTGTTGAGTCACGACAACAGATGATCGGTGGACAGTGGTTGGTTGCACTTGGTGTTTTTCTTTACTTGGTGGGTACACTCAAGTTCGAGCGTTTGAACAATGTTTTTGCTGTTTATTTATGAATTAAGCCTTTATATGGCTCAAGTTATGTAAACTTTTTGTTTGGCTGAATGGACGAGGCAACGTGATTAAGGTCTTCTTTTTTTGTCTTTTTCAGACAAAAAAAATAAAACTCACTCTAGCTCACTATTATCAAGCGCAACCTCTCTTCTCTTTCGTCTTCTTCCTGCACGGAATGTCATCCACTAGCTCCAGCACCGCTGCTTCTCTAAATAGGTATTATCTCATGTTTTATTTAATCGTAATTCGACACACAAGTCATATCTTTTGTTTCTAATAACCAAGGAGCAATTTGACCCCTAAGTAACCAAAGCCCAAACTTTTGAAATTATTTTTGTATGTTTTCATACATTAGTGAGTGACAATGTGAAATATTAAGTTTTAGTAATCCAAAAAGTAATTTCATTTTATGTACCTAATATAAATTCTTTGGTTTCGCTGCTTATTATTATTCGGAAAGTTGGAGATAAGGATGTACGATTATATAACTAACCACAACCTTCGTATCATACTCTTTTCTCCCTTTTCTATCTCGTAAGGAAGCGTTTGGTTGCATGATTGATTTATCTCAATTATCCACCCATAGATTGCATTCAGGATAACTTATCTCAATTATGACCTTTTATTTATTAGTTTTTTCTTTTGGTTGAACTAATTACATATCTTAAAAAGGCCCCAACTAAAATTGCATCCCACTTTGGTTGAATATATTAAAACCCATAACAAGGAGACTACCTATTTTACCCATAACATATATGTATATGAAATTAGTAAAAAAAGTCCTCATCAGGCAGTGCGAATTCTCCGACTGTTTTTCTTCAATTTTTTGTGCGATTTTGAAGAAGATTCTACATGTTGATGTATTAGTGCTCTTTGAGTTGGTTCATCTGTTAAGTAATTATTTCTTGTGCTACCTTTTGTTCTCAGTATAAATTCCATTTACAATATAATAATACAGAGCAAAACCATTTTCTGTACAAAGAAAACATTATCACCAGTTATAAATATGCACCATTATCAGTCACAAACTAATGAAGTCTCCTTTCTGAATAATTTAGCAAATTTTCCATTTAAGTTTATGATAACCACAAAATAGTTTAACCACATAAAAAAGAAAATTCTTCATTTCATACACATGAACAAGGGAATGGAAACAGATTGAATCAAAACACAAAGAACCAATTCTTATTTTTCCCACTTAATAAATGAGCAACCTATATTCATTGTCCTTCAAGCATGAGATCAATGTCTTTCACACTCATTAATCTACGAAGTTCGAAAGCCAGACCCTCACACAAGTTATGCCTGCAAAAAATGATCTATGGTAAAGAACTTTCATATCTTTAAGTTCGATCATTGACAAGGTTCGTATGCAAATTATATGCAAATCACGGAAACTGAAACTAATTATATGTAAATTACAAGTTGTCTCAATCACCACTCCAATAACGAAATAACTACATGAATTAGAAATATACTCAACACAAGAATCAGTTAAAAATAAAGGAAAAAGAAAACTGTAAAACCACAAAATTACTTGTTGATTTTTGTGTGATGTGCTTTAAATAATTTCCAAAATATTTGATGAGTTTAGTAGAGAGAAGATCGTGACTTTGGGGAGAGAATATCATGGTGAGGATGAGAGCAAATCAGGGGGAGAGTCTCATTTTCCTTTTCACGCAATGAAAGTGGGGGTAAATAAGGAAGAAACTAGGAGGAGATTATGCACAAAATGTGAGATAACTTAATCTAAGGGGTGGTATGTGGATTATTTATCTGTAAGATCACGGTCAAATTTCAAAATTTTGGGCAGACACAAAAGCTGCCCGAAAATACTCTCTTCAACCAAACGAGTGATTAAGTCCGATAAGGAGAGTTATCCAACGTTATCACTAAATAAAAAAAGTTCATACACCGTGCAAGCTATCTCAAATGTTTTCCATGTATAGGATATGGCCCAATCAAGGAGTCATTGGTGCGCATTAGAATTCTTCTACGTCTATAAATGAAGATAATTAAGTGATCGTCTCTTGTGAAGAAGGAATATACAAATGATTTTCACCTTTTCTTTTTTATTCTTGTGAAGACAGCAGTTTTACCGTTGATTACTGTTAGGACAGCAAGTCCGACAAGATTCTAACTCGATTGAGATTGTCACGACTGCAAGTCCAACACGATTTAATTCCTTGTTTTGCGAAAATATTTTAAAGAAAAATTCTGGTTTTATTTATTTACTAAAATATTCACTTGTGTTTTTATGGAAAATATCTTTTAAAGGTGAGTGAATATATTTGAGTAAGTTTGGGAAGATTTAACTTGATCTTTTAGAATCTTATCTTATGGAAAGTTAATCTTTATCAAACTCTTGTATAAATCCTTTAGTGATTGTTTCCTTGTGGAGTTCTTTTTCGGTATTTGATGTGCAGTATATAAAGATCATGAAGATATTATGAAAAGGAAAAGAAGACTTATCAATGGAAAGAATCCGGATATTTTGGAAAGATCAAGTCCCGACTGGATTAGGAGACTGGCCGTAGATCTTGGATCTTTTAATGAGAGCTATCCTATAAATAGTAGAATTCCTCGGAATCAATGCAGAACACTCGTGTAAAAACATATACATCTTTAGGTGTTCATTATATTTTGCATTCCTTAGTTTTCATACTTGATTTAATTCAAGAACGTGACAAGTCAACAAGAGTTGAAGGAGTTCAACAGGAAAGGATTGCACCAGTTAGAGGGATTCTATACGGACGTGCTTTGCGCTTCGAGGCTTGATCATAAGAACATCTTACGGGACTTTGGTCTTACGGGTTCAGACAGAGTAGACGATAAAAGATTCTTATTGGTGTCAACATTTGAGGGATTCTACGTGTTAGAGTAAAACCAGTAGGTGTAATAACTTTTGATCGACGAAAGAGGTTTGAATTCTTGGGCTAAAGCCTCGTGGAGTAGGACGTAGTCCGAACCATGTTAAAAATTTGATGTCTTATTTTTAGTGTCTTACATACCAGTCTAGACTAAGTATCACGGCTTACTGCTTAAAAGTAAAAATTAAAGACTTAAAAGATCTATCAATTGGCATCAAGAGCTTGTCACCGACTTACATTGGTGAGATTCTGGTTTTATTTAGATCTTGCAGATTAGGTGGCACTGAACGTTGAAGGATCGTCAGAATCAAAGCCATCTCTTTTGAATGAGTTTAATTACTCATACTGGAAAGTTCGTATGAACGCTTTCATCAAACGGAAAAATCAGAAGGAGTGGAAAAGCATTCTCAAAGGATGGACTCCACCAAAAGATGAAGATGGAAAGCCAAAACTCGAGCTTGACTGGTCGGATGCAGAAGGCCTGGAAGCAAGTTACAACTCCATTGCAGTCAATGCCATACTGAATGGAGTCGACCTCAACAAGTTCAAACTGATCTCAAATTGTGAGTCGGCTAAAGATGCATGGAATGCTCTTCGCATTGCCCATGAAGGAACTCCATCCGTGAAAAGATCGAAAAGACAAATCCTTGGAACACGGTTTGAGGAACTCAAGATGGAGGAACATGAAACCATCCCTCAATACAATGCAAAACTCAGAGACATTGCGAATGAGGCTTTCCTCCTTGGAGATGAGTACAGTGAGTCCAAACTCGTTCAGAAAACTCTTCGCACATTTCCTTCGAGATTGGACATGAAAATTGAGGCGATTGAAGAAGCAAAAGATGTGGAAAATCTGTCACTTGAAGTATTGATGGGAGCTCTTTCAATCTTTGAATTTAAAAAGAATTTAGTCACTCAAAAAGGTGTTGCCCTTAAAGCTGAAATCAAAGACAAACCTCAAAGTGAAGAAAATGAGAACTTTGAACAGTCTGTCACGTTTCTCATCAAAGGACTCCGAAAGTTCTCCAAATGGAAGAATAGATGTACGAACACTTTTCCTTCATACTCTAATGATACATTAAAACCTTCTGCTGCCAATGATCTTAGTGTCAAAAGAAAAGGAAGAGGTGTTTAGTGCAGGGAATGTCAAGGCTTTGGTCACATTCAAGCTGATTGTGCGAAAGCTCTCTCGAAGAACAAAAACAAAGCCATAATATCCACTTGGAGTGATGAGGAGTCTGATGAAAATGAGGAAGATCCAGAAGAAAGAGCAAATATTGCATTCATCTCAGTCACCAGTAAGGACCTCACACCTGACACGACTGGCAAAGAAGACTTTGATAACGATGATGAAAGTGACGATGGGGACATCGACCCTGGAGTTATTAGAGAGAACTTCCTTTTCTTGTGGACAAATGGAAGGCAGAAACCAAGAAGAATGTTGAACTGGAAGAGAAGCTCAAAGCAGCCAGTCATGACAGCCCCCAAGCCTCAGTAGCATTTGAGCAGAAAGTTCTTGAATTACAAAATCAAAATTCTGATCTCAAGAGAGAAATCAAAGCTCTCAAAACTGATGTGGAATGAGCCAAAGAGACAGCCAACATGTTTGAGCAAATGCACCTAGATGTGCAGACAAAACTTGCTTCTATTTGAAAAAACGTGAAGCTTCTTAGCTCCGAAACAATGAAATTAGATCATGTCTTGGAACATCAAAAACTAAAAACTGATCGTGCAAGTCTTGAATTTGCAACAGACAAATCTCAGAATAAGCAGAAACCAGTTCAAGGAGATCAAAATTTGGTTCAGTCACAACCACAGTCACGAGACCCATCTGGTAAGAAATCGTAGAAGTTTCCTCGTTCTAAGTTCTCACAGTTTTCATCTCATGAACGCAGGTTCGTTCCAATGTGTCATTTCTGTGGAGTTGAAGGACATATTCGTCCATACTATTAGCAATACTGGGATATGCCATTCACCGGTAAAGTCTCACAACAGCCTCAAAAGCGAGTCGTTCCAATGTGGCACTTGATTTACAAAGCTTTGAGACCCTCAGAAAGTCTCTCACCATTTGTCTTCACTAAATGCTTGTCGCGTGCCTTATTTAACTGAGATGTTTTTTATTGTTGAACTAACTGTCATGACTTACTTGCAGACCTGTCCGGACAGCTGGTTCCGAAGCGTACTTAGAACTGCATTAATACACAATCCACATCTTTTCCTTAGTTAAATCAGTGAAATCAAAGGCTTTTGCAACGGGAAATTTTTGTTTTAATTTGCTTTTATTATCTCTTTGATATGGACTATGTCTGCTTTTGCTACCTCATCACATCAAAAGACAGAAGGATTGAGCATGAAAAAGAAAAGAATGAGTGTGCAAAAGAGTTGTGAAAAGAAAAGAACAAAGAGAATGTGAGCCAAAAGAAGAAGAGTGTCAAAAGAAAAATATATGGAGGAAAAAGCTGTCTAAACTTAATGAATATGTGTGAAAGCATTCAATTCATATCTCAGGGTCATCACTTCATTGAAAAGAGCTACAATATTCTACATAAAGTTATGAGCGAAAGCTACCTCCATGCAAGAGGCTCAAGTGTGTGTATGGTGCGATTGTTATGTTTGAAAAGAGATATCTTGTGAACAATTTTGCCCCTTTCAAATTCTCTTCTTTTTCATCTGTTTATCTTATGAGAATTCACACACACACATATTTTTGTATTCATCTGGTTCATGAGTATTCTTCGGTTCTGGCTGTTTTGTACTCAGTCTTACGGTCTGTCATGACAGGGTGTCTCGACATCTACTCAAACTAGTTGAATCGGTACTCGGTGAGTTACGTGTAATTTGCTGAGTTACTTTCTGTTTGGTTCTTTTAATTTGTGATTTTAGCAGGTGCAATTTATTTTAATTTTTATTTATTTGTCTTTTAGCGCGAGATGTTTAATTTCAATAGGTTTCCCGCCTATATCTTTTTGCCGCGATTTTCTGTTTGAGTTGCTAATTATGTTGGAATCTTTCCTTGATTATGTCTTAGGAAGAGTCTTATCATATATGGGAACTTGTGGATAGAGTCATAGAAGTAAAAAGACTTGATTTGATATTATCCTATCTATATAAATCTCCTATCTCACGCCATCCCTACTTACTCTGTCTCTTGTGCTTTGTTTTGTATATGTCTTCTTTCTCACCATCACTTCTCAAAAAATTATTTAACATGGTGAAAGCAAGTCCACAGGTGGTGCATCCTAGTCGTCCCCTTTGGTTGACTATGACAGTGAGTCTTCCACAGACAACAAGTTATCTGTTGTCTTGCAACCGGAGCCATTTCTAGTCCGATACCCACCGGATTATGTTCCACCACAATCCAGTTATGCATCACCACCGCCGCAAGACACCACTTACCACCACCGACTGCAGATCCCACGCCGCGTGCCACACCATCTCCGGCACAAGAATCATAACCTCTTCTTGATTCTTCTCCTCCGCCGCGTGACTCTACATAGCCGCCGATGGTAGACACACTGCCATCCCCTTTGGTTCCGTCTCCTTCACAGACACCACCAGCACCCGCTCCTGCATCCTCTCGCTGCCCTTCCGCCGCGGCCAAAGGAAAGCAGAAGGCTCAACCTCCAAAGCGCACTAAATCTACACGACAAAAGTCCAAAACCTGTTGCAGAAGGTGTTGCGAGCCGAGTCGGTAGACGTACCCAGAGTGCTTCTTAAAAACATCCTCGTTTTGTTGTTGCTGCTGCCTCATACTCTGTTCCCATTGAATTATCTGATACAGACTCGAGTTCTATTTGGAAACAACAGAAAATGGCCAGCTAAGTCCTCGTCTGATGAAATCGACCAGTCTGGAGACAAGTCTGACACTCATTGAAAGATCTATCAATTACATACCAGTCTAGACTACGTATCACGGCTTACTGCTTAAAAGTAAAAATTAAAGACTTAAAAGATCTATCAATTACCATATTGTATCTTTCATGCTTTTTTCCAATTATTATGGTTTTCTTTAGAGATCTGCTTTATTATTCTGAAGTTGAATGAAATTGTTCAACTTTTACAACCTCATGAGGTTACCCTCTAACTTATGAAAAAGGCTAATACGTGGTATAGCCACTAGTTTATATGATTGTTGAATGTAAACACTCTTAAGGAAGCGTTATTTCATCAGCCAAAACGTGACAATAGGCAGAGATTTTGCAGCTTAAAAGTTAGGCGGGAAAATCAGTTGTACTAAGCAAGTTAGGTGGTTGTATCTAACTTCTTTGTGTATGAATTTGAGCCTAGATTTGTGCGTATATTAGCAGCTAATTTTCAGTTTGATTGCACAAAATCCTACATCAATTTATCAATTTTGTAAACACTTAAAAGCTTAATAACATCCTCTCTGTTCTCCCTTGGATGTAGGTTGAAGATCGAATTGGTCTTCAACTCGAACCAAGTAACACCTATTTGTTGTTTCTGTGTTTTGATTCATTTTTCTCTAGTGAGGTTGAGAGCGTATCATCTGATCGTGTAAATTCATTTAATCGAGAAGATTCAACTTCAATTTTGTTTGAGATTGGTTAGTTTACAACAAATTGGTGTGGTGAATGTGGAGTTCAAACCATGACGTTTGTAGAATTTGATGTGGAGAAGTTTATAGGTTAAAATGATTTTGAATTATGGCATGTAAAGATGAGTGCATTCTTAGTTCAAGGTCTTCTTGATGCGTTAGATGAATCATCGATTGATAAAGAAGTTGATGAGACGGAGAAGAAGATGATGCTCGAAAAGGTGCACAGTGCGATTATTCTGTGCCTTGGAGATAAGGTGCTTCGGCAACTCTCAAAAGAGAAATCTGTTGTTGCGATTTGGCTTAGATTGGAGAGCCTCTACATGGAAAAATCTCTGGTAAATCTCTTATACCTTAAACAATCTCTTTACTCTTTCAAAATGCAAGAAATAAGCCTATTGACGAACAAATGGATGCGTTGGAGAATATTGATGTTACTTTGGATGATGAAGATCATGCCCTGTTATTGCTTAGTTCTTTATCTAAATTAAATAGTAATTATATAGAAAATCTGATCTGAGGAAGAGAATCTCTATCTTTGATTAAAGTGCAAGCTTCACTTAACTCTCAGTAGTTGAATGAAAGGAATGAGGGTAAAACCTCTATGAAAGGTGGCAAACTTATTATGAAGGGCAAGAACCAGAAGAAACACAAGTTTGATTAAAAAAATGATGAGGAGACACCTAAGAAGGAAGATAGCAGTGAAAGGAAGTGTTATCACTGCCATAAACCATATCATATTAGGGAATTTTACCCTGAGAGGAAAAAGGGGAAGAATCCTGAGAAATTTGGTGGTTCTGATACATTAGTAGCACAAGATGGCTATGAGTCTACTGATGTATGAAAATGATCCAGAGAGGGAGTGGGTGTAGATTCAGGGTGCTCATTCCAAATGACACCCAACAGAATGTGGTTTGAGGAGTATACAGAGAAGGAGAGAGGTTTAGTGTTGTTAGGAAACTATAAACCTTACAGCAATGTTTTCACTAGATCAGTGAGATTTAAACCCTATGATGGACACACAAGATTATTCATTGAAGTTAGATATGTACCAGAGTAACTGAGCAACCTGATCTCCCTTGGTGAACTTGACAAGAAAGGATTTCAGTTTAACGGAAATTAGGGAACTCTGATAGTGGTAAAAGGATCTATGTTGATCATAAAGGGTCTTAGAAAGAATAGCTTGTACATACTACAAGGAGAGGTAATTTTGGGATCTGCAATAGTGGATCAAATGCTACTTAGTCTGAGATGGAGCTTTGGCACAAAAGGTTGGTTTATGTGAGTGAAAGAGGCTTGGCTGAACTGAGTAGGAAGGGTTTGTTTGGTACAAAGATGCTTGGGAAGCTCAGTTTCTACGAGAATTGTGTGTTTTGAAAACACTGCAAGGTGAAATTCTCCACAGGACAACAAAAAATCAAGGAAACCTTGGATTAAATTCAGTTTCGGGTCCTTCAAGAACTCCATCTCACTCGTGTGCAAGATGCTTTCTCAATTGGGTTATACAATCTGATACATTCAAGACTTGGATAACTTTGATACAAAACAAGACATCTAAGAAGTTTAAAAGGCTTAGAACTGATAATGGCTTGGAGTTCTATTCTGAGATGTTCAATCGATTCTGCAAAGAACATAGCAGAACAAGGCATAGAACAGTAGTAGGAACCACACAATAGAATATGGTTGGCTCAAAGGTGCAATAGAACCATCCTTGAGAGAGTGTGGTTCATAGTGCGGCACTACCAAAGGTGTTTTAGGATGAAGTTGTTGTTACAGCTGGTTACTTGATAAATAGATATCCATCTAGTGCATTGGATACGAGGACACGTAAAGAGATATGGTCAGGACGTCCTCTTGGTGTGAGTAAAGTATAGGTATATGGATGTTTGGCTTATGCACACATCAAATAAGACAAGTTAGAGCCAAGAGCTCTGAAATGCATGGTCATTAGTTATCACGAAGGAATTAAAGGATACAAGTTGTGGTGTCTTAATAATGGTCAAGCATAATCAACAGCGATGTGGTATTCAATGAATCTAAAATGGCTTTTAAGAAAAAGGGTTCAAAGAATGATAGAGAAAGCAACAAAACTCAAAGCTCGCCAGAGAAATACCAGTTTGAGGTGGTGTCAGGTTTTGTGGATATACCACGTCAACCAGGAGCTTGGCTTTTAGATGAAGATGAGCACTCAGACTCGTCAAATGATACACCAGGCATTCAAGAAGCTGATCGGCAAGCTGATGAGACATATATGCTCACTAGAGACAGAACCGGGAGGCAAACAAGGCCACCTACAAGATATGGATATGCAGATTTGCTGGCATATTCATTAGTTGCAGCCCGTAGTGTTCTATAAGAAGAGCCAAAGGACTACAAGTCAGCTCTTGGGAGTAAACATAGACACAAATGGGTTGCGACAATGAAGGAAGAGATAAAATCTCTAAAGAAGAATGGCACTTGGGAACTGGTGAAAAAGCCTGCAGGTTCTGAGATAGTAAGTTGTAAGTGGATTTTCAAAAGAAAACAAGGCATTCCTGGTGTAGAGGAAGAAAGATATAAAAGACAAAGTTTCTAGAGGTATCACTCAGAGAGAATGCATTGATTACAATGATGTCTTCTCTCCAGTGGTAAAGTATAGATCAATTAGGATTCTTTTAGCTATGGTGGCTAAGATTGATCTATAACTTGAACAAATGGATGTAAAGACAACATTCTTGTATGGGGAACTTGAAGAAACTATTTTGATGAAATAAACTGAAGGGTTTGAGGTGAAAGGGAAGGAGGATACAATCACCTAGAGAGTGGATCAAGAGGTTTGATGTTTAATGTACATGATAAGGTTTTCCAGAAGAAAGTTTGACAATTGTGTTTACTATAAATTCAACTCAAATGAAGACTTTGCAATCTTAATACTTTATGTAGATGATATTCTGATAGTTAGCAACAACATCAAAGATGTATATGGGATAAAAAGAAGTCTAAAGGAAGAAATTTGAGATGAAATACTTAAGATCATCTAAGAAGATCCTTGGAGTGGAGATAAGGAGAAATAGACACAAGAGAGTGCTATTCTTATCAAAAAAGGATTACTTGAGGAAATTACTGGAGAGGTTTAGCATGTTCGAAGCCAAGTCTGGAAGCACTCCTCTCTCACAGTAGTTCAGGTTAACAAGTGAGTAGTCTCCAAAGACTGCAGAAGATGAGGAGAAGATGTGGGATCCTTATTGTATTCTATGGTCTGTACAAGACCTGACATAGCTTATGCAGTGAGTATGGTCAGCAGATTTATGGCAAGTCCATGAAGACCATATTGGCAAGGTCTCAAGTGGATTTCGAGATACATAAAAGGCACCAAGTACAAGGTGCTAACTTATGGTGGAGTTGAAGGTGAGAGGGACAAGATCACAAGGTTTGTTGACTCTGATTATGCTGGATGTTTGAACACTGATAAGTCTTTAACTGGTTACATCTATACAGCATTTGGAACACCAATTAGCTGGAAAGCTAACCTGCAAAAGGTGGTAGCTTTGTCAACCACAGAAGCTGAGTATATTGCTCTTACAGAAGCCATCAAAAATGCTTTGTGCCTTGAGGGAAATTGAAGATTCAGAAGTAGGTTATAGCTGTGCATTGTGATAACAAAGTGCTATACATCTGTCTAAAAATCACATGTTTAATATGAGAACAAAGCATGTAGACATCAAGCTACACTTTGTGAGAGAAATTGTGGCTAGAGGTGATGTGTTGATCATAAAGATTGCAACAGAACACAACCCATTTGATATGATTACCAAGGTGCTTCCAAGCAACAAGTTTAAATATTGTTTCGAGCAGATAAACTTGAGGAATCAGTAGCTAAAAAGATAGGTGGAATGCAGAGATTTGAGGTTAAGAGAAGTGAAGAAAGGTGGAGAATTCTTGAGTGTGGTTCAACACTCTTAAACAAGCGTTATTTAATCAGCCACAGCGTGACACTAGGCAGAGATTTTGCAGCTTAAAACTTAGGCGGGAAAATCGGTTTTTGCTGAGTTCGTTAGGCGGTTATAACTAACTTCTGTGTGTATGTATTGAGCTTAGTTTTGTGCATATATTAGCAGCTAAATTCAGTTATATTGTATAGAATCATACACAAGATTCATCAATTTTGTAAACAGTACTTGTGATTATACACCAAATTCAATCAAAATTAAGTTACTATTTCGTAATATATGTGATTACATATTTTTTTGGTCTTTTACTTAAAATGCTTTTATAGAAAGACTACGATTAAAATTTGAAATTAAAAAAAGGTAACTGATAGAGATAACAGGTATTTTGATCATTAAATTTAACGAAATATAACACAAAAAATCATAAGGGGAGTGAGCAACTTTCTTTAAATCAGGGGAAGATAATTTGCCTATCTTGTTCTCACAGTGGGTAATTTGCAAATTTGACATAACATAAGGGGGTAAATTACTTAAAAATACTGAGTTTTATGGAAACATTTTGGAGTTGTAATAAGTGGTCTTGAGCTTCTTACCCTTATTTCAATGGGAACTTTCTTTATCTTTTACTAAGTTAGCGCCAGCTTATGAAGACTTTAGAAGTCCACTTCTGACGTGCCATTAAGTTGACATTAAGTTCTAGTGTAATTCGCCTCTTAGAAAGGAGAAACATCTATATTTTCTACACATGATATCGCAATTTTTGTAGTGTATTGACAGTAATCCAATGATGTTGTTATGAGTTCCAATTTCCGATGAGTTTGACTGTAATTTATTGTTCTACTATAATAAGTTTAAGTTGGTTAAAAGGTTACCTGGTATTTACTCATGACCATGTGTTCAACATGTCTCACAGCTAATCAGAACTATGTAGCATTTGTTGTGCATTGATAATAAATAATTTTTTTTCATTTGTGAGGATCTGATTCACTTTTTGGTCCTTGGCAGGTGAGAGTAGTTTCTCAAGTGTTGAGAGGAAAAACATCTGAGTTTCAAAAGGTAATGTCGAGAACAAGTGGATAGAGATTAAAGCAAAGCGTGGTATTCTGTCTTTGTTTCCACTTTGAACCCTACTCTGAAATTTCCTCTATTCCTCCATTCCCAGTTGGCTTGGAGTCTGCATTAGCTCTGCACATGCAAAAAGAATAGATGAAAACTCTCCAGAAATCGAGGAGTCTAAGGATGTCAAGTATGTGGAGCCAAAATCTATGGAGAAACTTCATTTTAAGAAACGACTAATACTAAAAAGCAATGAAGAAGTTGCGGGTAGAGAAGCCAGAAATACTGCCAAAGATAATACTAAAAGCAGTTGGGGTAAGTAATCGAGGAGGAGAGTACAGTGAAAGGAATATAAGATTTATCTGTGGTTTTTAATTCCAATATATATATATATACTTAATAGATATTGAAAATTCAATAGTTATCATGATTTTAGGTTCTTATTCCTTTTCTTTGTCATTTCCCCCTTCTTATCTATCTTTCAATAATTAAAAAAGAAATATTAGAATAACAATGACACACATGACGCTTTAGTTCTTCATATTATATTGTTTTCTTGTAAAGTCTTTCTATTTTTCATTTTAGACATGCGTGTGTTTTCCTCAACGAGGATTTAACATCTCACTAAGGTTGAGCTCATATGTCTTTAAATTGTAACATATTTATAGGATTTTCTTGAATCTCTTAGGGTATTTAAAGAGAAGGTAACATAAACTTATAAATATTATTTATTCTTAAATTGTAATTTGCTTCAATGCTATTTAAACATATTAACTTGCTCAGTTCTACTATCTTATACAAAACTATTAAGCATATTGATATATAATATATATATGCCATTATAAATTTTATTGTGAATTGTATAAAAATACGAATTAAAACTTAATAACTCTTAACTCCAAACAAAAGTTTCACGCGGTCTTCGCGTGTGTATGTTTGCTAGTAGATTAGTAAAATTGGTATTATGCAAATTAGAAAGAAACTTAATTTAATCATGAAATAATAGAAAGAAAAATTAAAAAATTTATGTAAATCAAGGTTATAGGTGAAATAAGAAATATGTATATGGTTGAGCTGTAATAAAATAAGAAATATATATTAAGGTTATAAACTTAATTTTAAACATAATTTTTTTTTCTTTTTAAAGTGAATTCAAATGGAGGGTTAGCTAAGTAGAAATTTCATTTTGTTTCTGCAATCAGTTTATTGAGATGTAACAATATAGTGAACTCTGCTATTTCTAATTGTCTGTCTAATTTTGGAAAAAGCGGAATAACTTTGTGCATATGGTTGTATCATATGTAATCCGAGCACGTAATTTCGGACATTGTTTATCTTTACAATAATTTGAACGAAAGCCAAGATAGAGATAACACTAGTCAATATTTATTGTATTATATACGAATCTTGGTGAACGCAAACATATTGGAATATCTAATTTGTTTAAACATATTGTAACTATAGAGGAGAGTTTTCTTGAGATAAAACATCGAGTATTCATTGGCTGATTACTTCTAAAAACTAAGTGTTGGGATTAGTTTAAACAGTTTAGTACATTAATTTCCTCATAAACTCCTGAAAGATGTCCATGGAACAGTTCATTTGGTCGTCAATAAGAACATTTCATATGTAATACGTTTCAGGGTGTGTATCTTTTATCCTACTTCTCTTTTGTATTTTACTGTCAAAATAGTCTTTTAATCAATTCTGTTTGGAAGAATTACACAAACTATCGCTGAATTATGTGTAAATTACACAAACTACTTTCATGTTTGGGATATTACACAAATTACCCTTATTTTATGTTTGGCATTACATTTATCCCTTACGGTGTGAAAACTAATCGAAACAGATTAGATCTCTAAGAAGTTTACTTGAATTTTGTAAATTAGCCTTAAATAGCCTGTTTTTTTATTTCAGAATTTATAATTCCAAATAAAAATAAAAACAAAATAAAACGTTGACAAATTAACATTTTTTTTTCAAATCAGCGTACTTTATTTATTTTCGTGAAATATTTAAAGGTTCTTACGAAATATAATTAACATTAGCAGGAAAAAGGAAAAAAAAGATGAATAAAGAAGACAAAATTGGGGAGGTAGTCTTTCCCCGATTAATTCCTCGTCGGATCCCGGAAGTACTGGGTCGTGCTACAGCCCCACCTAGGGAAAGTGGTGCCATCCTGTGAAAACCCCCTCCATCTCCAAATACCTCCAGCCGCAACAAACTGTACAGTCACCCAATGGCTGGAGCTTCACCGCAACGAGGTCACGCCGACCTGGTTGCGACGACACCGAGCATATGGTAGAAGTATGGGCAGGAGTGGGTTCCGTATTTCCCTTTTTTTTAAGTAAGAAAAAAATAAAAATTTTGTTTTTAATGGCAAGGGCATGGTAGGAATTTCACCTATACTGTTAGAGTTTTTTTAACAAACTTAATTACTGGGATAGTTTGTATAATTTCCTAAACATGAAGAGTGGTTTGTGCAATTTACCCATAGTTCAGGGTAGTTTGTGTGTTTCTCGCTTTAGTTTTAGCTGTTGTAAGTTTGAGGGGGTGTTTATGCAATTTTGAAAACCATAGAGGATTATGTAATCGCACCAAACCACAGGGGTAGCTGTAATTATCCCTTTGAAATTTGTCAAATATAAAAACTATCTTTACTATTTGAATGAATGTTGAAAACCCCCTAAAAATCAAAGTTAACACACCAAGTAGGCTCTTAAATTTTGAATTTATTGAGACACGCTCTTCAGTTTGAAAAACGTAACAGATGATCACCAACTTTTCATGTTTTCTTAAGTTTCGAGGAGTGTTTCTTTAATTATTCAAACTCTATGGGACCTTTGTGTAATAGATCAAACCTAAACATGCGTCAATGTAATAATCCCTGAATTATTGTACTTACGCAATGAGTTTTTTTTTTAATAAATTGCTGGTTTAATTTTGAAAATTCTATACTCAAACATTAAAATTCTACAGAAACCCTTGGTTTCCGATGAAACCCTTGGTTTCTGGTGACCTCCGCCATCAACACTGATAAACGTAATGTATGACAATAGAGTCTCGACAGTGTAATCAAAATCGATCAACTTTTCTTTCTTTCTTCTTCTTGCAGCTAAAAGAACATGTTTATTTGTTTAATTTACTTTTTATTTTCTATGGACGTGATTGGTTGCTGAAACAATATATCTCCCAACTAGTACTTGGAAATTACACGTGTACAGAATTATATATTTTAGACATGCTACATACTATTACTTATTTGCTTTACCATATTTTGTCTTTGGTTCTTATAACTAGCAGTTGGAAAAATATGCAATTACCCATATTACCCTTATAAAATCTGTACTAACTTTCCAGTACTCTAATATTTGCTCCAAGCTTTTCTATCTTCCTAAATTGAAAACGTTTAATAATACCAAATAACACTTTAATTTCCAAATAGCTTGGATGAAATCTTATGCCTGTAGATAACATTTGAAAAGCCACATATTGAATTAAAATTTCCACCACAGCAAAAACGTTTTAATTCACCTGGAACTAATTCGTAAATAGCAAAATTATTATGTAAAGGGTTTGTCCTCACTTTCCCATAAATTCGGGGTTAGAATACCCTCAATTAAAGAACAAAATAACCAAATAAATTACGTTTAAAATTTAAAATACGAAGGATTAGGGAGTATTTTTCCGAAAAATGAAATACCGTCAGTCTCTAAAAATTTTAAGGCTTCAGATTTAGCCTCCATGAACTTGTATTGTCTAAAATTGATTATACAGGGGATGAGAAATGTTCTCTGCATGATAGGTTTTCAGTAAGGAGAGGAGTGTAATTTGGCATGTTTCTTGTTGCCCAATTATTCTTATACCTAGGGATGGGTAGCAACATATAATTGGGGGATTGGATTCCACATCAGCGCCACATCAGCACAACCAATTACAAGTTATGCAAACCAAAGTCATATACATGCTCAATATGTTATTTTTGGTAGTAATGAGGCAAACCAAACTTGTCCTATATAGAATCCCAAAGTTATTGATAGCCTTCCTTGAGTTAGGTGCAGTTCTAGATTTGATATGTTTTTCTGATTCATCATTACTCTAATGTATGTTGATGATACTTGAATTCTATTACGAATCAAAGTGTGAAATCTAAGAATCTTCATGATGTTATAATTTTAAAATGATGTTTTTGGTTATACAAATATTGGGTTGATTGTCATGTGAGGATAATGGAAAAGTATTGATTTGTGGTTTTTGAAGCTTCCATATTAACGACTAGAAGCATTACAATGTGTATACATTAATTGTTTCTTTTCTATTTTAGTTTTGAACATCATCTTTTTAAATTGAATTATATTTATTGCTAAAGCTCATATCAAGATTTTTGAATTATGGTATAAAAATAAAAGTTAGCATAAATAGGACATGTGTGTGTGTGTTTTGGTATGATTTTTCCTTTTGAGCTTCAATTGGGACATTGTTGCCGGTACTTGTTACTCGTAAATTGTATTTGGGTTATCTAATTTATGGTAGTACCCTGACGACATCAAGGAGATTTGATTGTCTCGTAAGTCCAAAAATTTGTTCATCTCATTCCTAGCTGTCAGTGCTGCTCAGTCTCTTCACTGTGGTTCACTTATCCTGGTATTATATCTCATTTGTCTGTAAGGATTTTCCTTTTATCCAGTAGTTTATTTCGTGCTCATGCACTTTCTTGATAGTGGTAGATTTTTAATGTGGATGAGTGATAAATAAAATTTTCTTAAGAAGGTCTCAATCATTGGCAGTCCAGTCTTCCAATTTCTCTTTTATGGGCAACGATATATAAATTCACCAAAATCTGATACTTTTTATGTATCTATTCGGGTTCACAAGAAATGTCAGCACAAAATATTTGTAAAACTTTTTCTTTTCGAGTGTCTAATGATAAGTTTTACTAAATACCAAATTAGAGACTTCGACTATGTATTACTTAAGAATGAGATTTGGTTAATTCTTAATAGCCGAAAAGAAGAGAATCTAGTTACTTATGAATGAGATTTGGTTACATACAAATTGCTGAAGAGAAGAGAATTGAGTTTCTAGGTGAAGCAAGAATAGAAGATTAGAAGAGAATTTAGGAGAAAAGAAGATAGAAATTATGGAAGAATTGCAAACAACAATTAATAATTCATATTCATCAAAACTTGTCTTCAACAATAAGACTTAGCCTTTATTTACAGTATGTATAAAAGAAACCTACTATACTAAAGCTTTAAATAATGCAATATAACTATGAAATAAATAACTAAAAAATAAATAAGACTCATAATCTAAATACACACTTGATTTCCATCATTCTAACTGGCTTGAAAACGCTCGCCCCTAAAGAGTTTGCATAAAGGTATTCGTCAAGATATGTGGAAATCACCGGCAAACGCAATAATCCAATTTCCAAGTTATCCAAATCCGGATGGCCTTTCCATCGAACCAAATACATAAAACGTCCATCTTCAACCTTGCTTTGAGCATAGACTTCCTTCAGGATGAATATTTGTATAGGTAGTAGCCTAGGCACCAGAATTTAAGAAGTAGCGAAACCACTTGTAGCAGTAGCATAAAATTTAGGAGGCTCAAGAATGCCTCGAGAGTCAGTTATGTCCTTACTATTGCAAAGAGGTCTAATCGTTACCTTAGGAGGTGAGTCTCACAAATATGCATTAGAGTAAAACTCTTTCAAAACACAAAAACATCCTGAGGTTTTATGAAAAAGCTTATCAAAAGCATAGTTAAAAGAATTTTCAGGACAAATTTTGATCATCAAATAATTACCTTTATTCAGCTCTAATATATTATAGTGCATGTCAATAACCATATATAATCTTCATTATTTTGTGCAAATTTTGGATGAAAATCGGCATGCAAATAATGTTTAGCAGATGGCGACAAGCAAGAGTCAACTTCCTCTTCACAATTAGAGTCTCATGAGTAGAAGGTTCTTAATTATACAACATAGACTCCAGATGCAACAGCTAGGGGAGGAATAACCAATTTCTTGATATTTATCACACACAACTTCTTCGTCATTCCCTTAATAATACTTGAAAGAAGATAGAAAGTAGAGAAAAATTGCAAACAACAATCAATCATTCATATTCATCAAAACGTGTCTTCAACAATAAGACTGGCCTCTATTTATAGGATGTACAAAAGAAACCTACTACACTAAAACTCTTAAATAAAGCAAGGTAACTATGAAATAAATAACTAGGAAATAAATAAGACTCTAATCTGAATAAACTCTTGATTTCCATCTTGACACTTTAGAACAACTAAAGGGCTGTGATCTACATGACCAAATGTTCATCTCCCTGTCCTCCTTAGTACTGGATATTAATGTTTTGAAGATTCATAATGTTGATGATGGTTATTTTGCAAGTATGAGTTTTGTCATTTCTAAAACATTCAATCATGCAAGTTGGGGTTGTTTGAACTTGAATACATGTAAAGTGTAAAAGTGAATTATTGAACCTGTATATATGTGGATGTTAGTAATTTAAACCCTCTATGAGTGGCACAAAGAGGTAAGAAGCCACACACATGCTACCGGTGATAATTCGACTGCATTTTAGTAATTATGTTTTTTCGAAATTCTTGGAGCTATTAGTTATTTCTTTTCATTCTAAATTTATTCCCCATTTTCTAAAAGAAAAACAAATATTCATAAACCATCCTAGTCCACGAGGCTTTCGCCTACCAAAACAAACCTTTTTCAGAATATCAAGGTGAATTACTCTTAGGCTCCGATTGTTTCCAAGGAAAATGAGGGAAAAGGAAAAAAAATATTGGAAAATTTTATTTTCCAAGTGATTGGTACCAAGAAAAATTTTGGAAAAGATAGGAAAAAGATGGGAAAAGATAGGAAAATCTTTTTTGAATCTTTATCTAACATTTTTACGATTCACAAACTTTGATTTCCCTCCAAAAATTATCTGAAACCTATTCTAATTTACGTACAGATTTCTTTGTGGAAGCAAATGTAATTAAAGAATATCATCATCAAAATATTCAGATTCCCCTCCATTACAAAAGGTGGGAAAATTCAATCCTCTTTGAAAAAATTTCTAGTTCTCAAAATTTCATATGCCCACCAATTTAGAATTTATATAAACACTTGTAAGATCAATGTTTCCTACCAACACATCTCTTCAACTCTCATGTAATACTTCTTTATTTAAATTACATTTTTTTATTCTAGTTATTTATCATCTTTAATAAATTATTATTATTTTAATTGAATCTATAATCTTTTTTAATGTTTTAGGTACTATATTTGTCTTCTTCAGGGCGTCATTTGAATAATAATATTATTTGAAGGTTCTCTTGATTAAATTTGTTTTGTTTGTGTTGTTTCGTTTCAAATATATTAATAGTACTTGCAAATTTTTAATTGTATTAAAATAAACTAACTTTACTCTTCAAGAAGTAATAAAGGATTTTTTAAAATAAAAAAATAAAACATAAATTAATTTTTAAGAAAAAATATAAATGTAATCATGAGTTTTATTGAAAAAATTAAGTTTTAAAGAATAATAACATTTTTACATTTTTTAATATGATGAGTAAGAAAATTAAGTATAAAATCTTCCCAGAAAAATAATGGGATGCCAATCACATGGACAAGAGAGGAAAATTTTATTTTCCATGGAAGTTTCCTAAAAATCCTCATTTTCCAAAAACAAATTCCTTTTCCCTCATTTTCCTTGGAAACAATCGGTGCCTTACAGGACTTGACTTTTACTCACCGAATCCCTAATACAGTTTAAACCTATATGACACGCATTTTCTACTTTAAACAGAAACACTTATAAAACTAATACGTAACAAAACTCAAGCAAACTTAAACAAAATAATGAAAAAATGAAACTCGACAACTTGACTCTCAAATTATGAATCCTATTTATACTAGTCTTCATTGATTTAGGATGAGAATGATCTTTAAATAATAGTGATAATCTTTTCCCTGCAAACCCAAGATTATGTAGAAAGGAATGGTAAGATGAATTAATCAAACTTTTCCAATAATAGTTAAATTGGGTTTCATTCACAAATTATAAATTCTATAAATAATTAACATAATATTATGTACAAGACTAATCAGAGTAATTTAAATAATTTAAGAAACTAATTTCCTACAAAGTATAAACTCTTAGCATTAAACAAAAGATTTAATCAATCAAATAGAATCTTTGGATCAGGAAACAACCTAATCCTACTTATTGGCTTAAACAATATTCCTACTATATCTTTCCTTCCTTAAATGGTTCAAAATACAAACTTTCTTAATCATAAAATATCATCAGGCGTGTATCTAAGAAAGGCAGAAATAAACACCGCTTATCATAAAATCTCTTATCTGAATCGTGATGAACTAAACTAAATACTCTAAGATATAAATAAGATAATTCGTAACACAATAATATTAAACAAATAACATAACGACGAATGGTTGTTTAAACAATATAAGAAAATCTAATAATTCAAACACCAGACGACCAAATCTTGGTCCTAAGAATCTCCCCCATTGGCTTTTATTGGCAAAACACCATTCTAACCCAATCTTGAAACTAAGATAAAGAGTAAAAACAATCGAGACTAGAGTTGCAACAAAAGCAGAAGTAAAATGTTTGAAAAACAAACTATCAAAAGAAAATAATTTGCAACATCCGCAACATTTAAACAACAGTTCAAAATAAGTAGAACATAAATTAAATAGACTGTTCAGACATAACAGAATAATGATAGATCTTAGAGTCTAATACTTTACGTTTTAGCAGTAGTTGCGGTACCTAGTCTAGACATGTAAGTAAGACAGTAAAGTAAGACAGCAGATTTTAACGTGGTTCGGACTATGTCCTACATCCACGAGGCTTTCGCCTGAATCAAACTTCTTTCAACGGACAAAAGTTATTACACCAACTGGTTTTACTCTAACACCGAATCCCTCTAATGTTGATACCACCGGAACCTTTTTCGCGTCTACTCCGTTTGACCCGTAAGACCAAGACTCCCGTAATGATCTTCTTATGAGAATGCTTCCAAGCGAACTGCACGTACGTATAGATCCCTCTAACTGGCGCAATCCTTTCCCGTTGAACTCCCTTCAACTCTTGTCGGCTTCTCACGTTCTTGATGTAACTCAAGAGGGCGAAAACTAAGAAATCAAAATAAAAGAGAACACCTAAAGATGTATATTTTGTTACACGAGTGTTCTACATTGATTCCTAGGATTTCTACTATTTATAGGATAGCTCTCCTGAAAGATATCCTTGAATCTCGGCTAGTCTCCATATCCAGTCGAGACAGGATCTTTCCAAATATATCCGAATCTTTCCGTGATAAGGCGATCCTTCCTTTTGCAACGTCTTTGTTTCCGTTTGATAAGATCTTCATGATCTTCGTATATTCTGCACATCAAAGACAAAGAAGAACTCCACAAGGAATAGATTACTAAAGGATATAGGAAAGAGTTTGATAAAGATTAACTTTCCATAAGATAAGATACAATAAGATCAAAGTTAAATCTTTCCAAACTCACCTAAATATTCACGCGTCTAATAACAGGATAAATACCATAAAACCGTGTGAATAAGTAAGTAAATAAATCAAAGTAAATAAAACCGAATTTTCCTTTAAAATAATTTTGCAAACAAGGAAATAAAATCTAGTTGGACCTGGCAGTCCTGACTGTTCAACCGAGTTTGAAACCTGTCGGACTTTGCGGTCCTAACAAATAACAAGAAAAAAAAAAAAAACTTTAATCTCCCCGAGGGTTTGAGATCATCTTCTCCCCCATAATTTGTTCTCTCATTTTCCCAAAATGAGTATCCATAGCAGGAGAAACAAATATTTTCATGGATTTGGCCAGTCTTTCCAAGAACCATATATCTTGACCAACTCCTCTTTGACTTCCAGTGTCACAGAGCCACTAGTTTTTCCATCAGTTCAAACAGATAAGGAATTCTGGGCTAATCTCCACATCAGGATTGACCACCTTGGTAGAAACTTTAAGTGTGGAATGATCTTTAGTAAGCGACTCATTCTTCTTCATGATGTCCTTTAGTAAGCGACTCCTTCTTCTTCATGTTGTCCTTCTGGGATACCAGAACGCAGTAGGTGAGGGAGGGGTAGCCAAGTGTCATATTTATAGACATGTCTAAGGCCTTCATGTAAATGCGCTCAAAATCAGTAAGCCAATGTTAATTGGCGCACCAGTTCCAACATGAAACATAATGGACCCCAAGATTTTGGAGATGGTAGAAGTATGAAAAGACTTTCTTGGAACAAATCAACATCAAAATTTTTGAACCAACAGAATTTACTCAGCCAAGTATTCCATTGGCATCAGCCCACAACTCAAAAAAATATTCTTTTGTTCGGGGCTGTCATAACACAAATTTAGTCTGACTTAGGGGCGAGTTGTAACTGGGTATTGCCCTATTGCAACCTACAAACTCTGAAACAATCAATAGCGGATCTTGTGCCTTGCATAAGAAATTCACCTTTTAGTTTTGAACATAACAACCATTCTGATAAAAGCAAACAGTCTAATTCATGTCATACAACTCACTGATAGTAATTAAATTTATTTGGAATCTTTCAGCATAATAAACATCATGTAAAGTTTAGACCTACCTCTGATGTTAGAACTGCATTTTCCATAGATAATACTTGAATTCCATTACCACGTACCACAGAACCCGGAAAAAGTTTAGAAAATGTGGTTAACATATTTTGTTTCAATTAACATGCTTCGAACTGCCACTATCAATATACCAAGCATCATATACTTTTATTGAACCTTAGAAACAGGAGAGAAGGCATTAAAATTGGAACTTTTACCCATCCATTTGGTCGTATGTTTCTCGGTTGTGTTACAACCGGTGAATCCATGTATTGATGATGTGGTGCAACAGTTTGTGGTCCTCTGTTGTAATCCTCATAATTTCTTGGTAGCTTAACACTATGGTATCCCCACAATTGATAGAAGTTAGATCGTATATGACCTCTAACTCCACAATGATGGCAAACTGGTACAAAATTAGACTTGTTCATGTTCTCCAAAGACCTAGTGCTACGAGCATCAAAAATAGTTTGTTCGAGATAACCTATTTTACCTTCACCTTGTTGAGCCATTGGAGGAGGGATAGTATTCTTGACAAACTTACTTCTTTAAGAACTTTGCTATATGTGTAACCAAGACCCGATTGATCACTCTTTGGTCTTTACATATCAAGAACATGATCAAGTTTCTTAGTTCCTAAGTTCATCATTTTGACATTCTTTTGAACTTCTCCAAGTTATGTTTGAACCTCATTGAGTTTATGTTCCAACAAGAGGGCAGTAGCCTTTGATTCATTTAGATCCTTCTGAAGTTGTTCTGTTTCACACTCTAGTGTAGCATGAATAATTTGAAGTTGCTCTTTTTCTTTCCTTGACTAATCCCTTTTCCGTTTCAAATGCAACATTGGTTACAGTGAGAGCTCTCCACTTGTCTGCAAGTTCAAGATAGTTTGACTTCACTTGATATAGATCGTATTCTCCATGTTCCTCATCTGACTTAAACTCAGAGTCACTAGTTGTGTCCGGCTGTTGCATAGTTGCAACAAATGTATTGGTTTCTTTTTCACTTTGATCAGACCCACCTTCACTCTAAGAGGTGATCATTTCCAAACTTTTGTTCTTTAGGATTGCATAATCAGCACGAATATGACCATATCCTAGGTATTCCCTGCATTGAAAACCTTTACTCTTTCTTTGTCAAGGTCTTAGCCGCGGAAGAAAAATCAGAATCAGAGTTTATGTTGAGTTTAGAAGTCCACTTGTCTGCAAGTTCAAGATAGTTTGACTTCACTTGATATAGATCGTATTCTCCATGTTCCTCATCTGACTTAAACTCAGAGTCACTAGTTGTGTCCGGCTGTTGCATAGTTGCAACAAATGTATTGGTTTCTTTTTCACTTTGATCAGACCCACCTTCACTCTAAGAGGTGATCATTTCCAAACTTTTGTTCTTTAGGATTGCATAATCAGCACGAATATGACCATATCCTAGGTATTCCCTGCATTGAAAACCTTTACTCTTTCTTTGTCAAGGTCTTAGCCGCGGAAGAAAAATCAGAATCAGAGTTTATGTTGAGTTTAGAAGTCCACTTGTGAAGTGCCAACACCTAGTAACATGTTGACATTAAGTTGTAGTCTACCTTGCCTCTTAAAAAAGGAGTAACATCTTACTTGTAATACAAGACCTGATCTCAAAGTTTTTGTCGTGTATTAAAGAGTAGTTCAATGTACTGTAATGAGTTCCAGTTCCTAAGAGTAAGTTGGTTAACAGGGTAAAATTGATAATGCATACTTAAATAGGGCTTGATCCATACTTTGTGAGAACCCGAGGAAATTTCGCGCAATAAAGTAACACGAGGAGTTTCAGTTCACGACTTTTGAGAACTCGAGAAGATTTCGTGCAAAAAATAATAACATTAATAGCTTGCTGCAAGTTTTCAAAAACACGAAGGGCGAAGGAGGGGGGGGGGGGAGTTTCATGCATTTTCTTAAATATTTCAAATCAAATTTAAATAGTTATTTTAATTCAGTTGAATATTAAAGTTGGATTTTCCTTTAAAAAGAAAATCAAGGAAATTAAAACTTTTCCTAAACTCTTAGGGAATCACGTCAATTATATAGTTTGCGCACATAGGCATAGCAACATATTCACACTCATAAGTAATTCACTTATTAGGTCCTTGATATTTCAAACTTGCCGTTGTTAGAAATTAAATTTAGCTGTTAGATCAAAAAAAAGTCATTGACTCTTTTTTAGTTTAGGGTCTCCTTTTTCCATTCAATTCCTTATTGAGCCCGGTGTGGAATCACTTGAAGCTGCTGCCCTCCGACTAGGAGGTCAGCTGCTTCTCCCTCGACTTTCCTCATTAACTCATTACGTTGTAGATTATCTGAATTAAATAACTAAATTTTGTGGTGTTGAAATAGTGAATATTGTAGCTGCAACAATATTAAGACAGTAAATAAATAACACTAGGTTTTTAACATGGTTCGGATAACCGTCCTAATCCACAAGGCTTGTGCCTACTATAATAAACCTCTTTCAAAGTATCAAAGTGAATTATTCTCACAGGACTTGACTTTAACTCACCGAATCCCTTATATAGTTAAAATCTCGAAGACACGCCTTTACTACTTCTACTCCGTCTGAGTGAAGATGTCTTGCCTCATTCGAACTCCCTTCGCTCTTGCTAGACTCTCCTTACACAGTTTCAATTTGACTTTAAAAAGAAGTACTTACGACACTAATACTTAAAGAAACTAAAGAATACTTAAACATTATAATGGAAAAATGAAACTAGACAACTTGACACCTAAAACTATGACTCGTATTTATACTAATCTTCAAAACTGTACGATGACAACGATCTTTAAATGATACTTATAATCTTGTCCCAGGAAAAACAAGATTATCTATAAAGAAACGGTAAGATCAAATAGTCAAACATATCCAATAATAGTTAAATCAGGTTTATTCACATAATACAAATCATATTAATAATCAACCTAATACAACGTATAAGACTAATCAGAGTAATTTAAATAACTGAAGAAAATAATTTCCTACAAAATATAATCTCTTACCATAAAACAAAAGATATGCTCAATCACATAAAATCTTCGGATAAGGAAACAACCTAATCCTATTCAAATAAGGCAAAGATATTATTTATGAATCCTCTAAGAATACTACTCAACATTATCAGGCATAAATAATATTCCTAGTATATCTTTCCTTCTTCAAATCATTCAAATGATAAACTTTCTTAATCATAAAAGATCAACACGCGTTTATCTAAATAAGGCCAAAATAAACATAGTTTATCATAATATCTCTTAAGTAAATCGTGATAAATTAAATCAAAAACTCAGAGATAACTAATAAAAGTTCACAATAGTACAAAATAAATAACTTAACCACGAATGGTTATTTAAACAATATTAGACAATATAATAGCTCAAACAACAAAGGACCGAATCCTGGTCCTAACATTAGCTGTAACACCCCGAAAATTTCAAGTCTAAAGATAACAACACTAGAAAGCATGTTTAACTAAAATAAGGGATTTAAATACTCATAGCTAGAAAATATCGTCATAATACAACTTATAATAACCAATACCAATAACCCAAAAGCTAAAACATAGCATTTAATCTAGGCTCTCCCACAACCAAAATCTCTGAGGTCTTGTCCTATCTTGATACTCACGTCAATCTGAAAGGAAGGAAATAAGACGTTTATGAGATAAAAATCTGAGTGAGCGCTCGATGTGTGTGCAAGTGATCAAATTTTATTATTTTTTTCAAAACATACTAGACTATACATGTAAGCGTGTTTTCCGTGAATTAAGAACATTATTATTATGTACCAATGATTCATTTGCAAACTCGAAATTATGAAACAGAACCAAATAAGATTCTCTGCTTAAATAAAAACATGTTGGTACATAATAATAAATGGACTTAAGACAAGCACATAGTCTACATATTACGAGTTGAGGTATGCAAGTAGTACGGTTTAAATTCTAATTCTTGTATTTCAATATTGAATCCGATCAACCTTATCTCCCATTCACGATACCCCTTATCGCCCCGTCCAAAGAGCTACCTTGGAATCGGTAAGCATGCCATGGTACATGCATCGGTGACTCCACATAGACCTCAACAAACTCCCGTTGTGTCTAAGGGAGAGGGGCAAGGGGAACACGAAGCTTAACCGACAGCCCTCTGATGCCCAGTGCCACTCCGTGCTACCCAAGCCAAATGGATCCAACGGTCAGTAGCTAGGGTCGGTCGTTCCTGTCTTTCTTTCAAGTTTTATAATTAGAAATAAACAGTTATAACATTTTGAAAACCTTTCTTTCGATAAGTAAATCAACAAGGATTGACATTGCACTTTTCAATCAAAATAATTGAATAATAATATTGTTTACACATAACATGCAACCTTCCAGTTTTACAAAATAATAGGTTTTGTTGAAGCATTCACCTGGATCTACGATCCCAAACACAACTCAACTAAATGGTTAGCCCGGAACACCCCTATTAGGATATAAAAATATTAATTCTAACTATTCAAATTATTGTCTTCGTTAAAGCCACATATAAATGTTTGAAACGACCTACTAACTTGAGTTTATAAAAGACGCGCATATGAGTCCTAATCTAAATATAATATCACCTAATCTTGAAAAAAATTAAAATAATAATCCAATTTATTGAGTTTCATCTCTCATGTACTTAAAGTACTGTTCACATTGGGATATGAATATATAATATAATTGAATGGCAAACATAAAGAGGGGGTATTATTTATACACACTGTTGACGCCATAATCTCTCTTTCTTTTCTATTTTAGCCGCTAACATACCTAACTGCAAGTACCTCCACTTAATCTAATAATCAAAACATATTTCTATCTTCCCAATTACTCAAACACACACGCACGCATCCACAATTCTCAATAGGCATAAACACCATTTATTTGTTTTTTTATAAATTTGCATGTTTAGATATTACAATTCAACATAACAGTGTATAGGCAGGCTAATCTTCAAAAGTAATAAATGCACAATACATATACACATCTGTGGGACCTATCACAATTAACCACTACCAAAAGATATCACACAAACATGTATCCAAACTCTTAGAAATTGAGGTTCTATATAAAATAGTATTTCTTTTCAGCATATTCGATCAAATTGATTACATGGAAGAAAAATCGACTTCTTTACCTGTTCGAGCGGCGGCTAACTTTCAGTAATGCGTTGATGAAAAGACTGAACTCCTAATTCTTAAATTAATGCAAAGCTTAGAAAATAAATGTTAGTTTAAATTAATAATGGGCTAGTTATCAAGCTTTATAATTTTAAGAACTTGTAACAATTTTTAGATCCAAACAAATTATATAAATACAAAAATAGAAGCATAAGGAAAATAAAGTCATAACACAACTAGAATTTTAATAATACAAATATACAATGAGTCCTAAAGAAATGAGAATCCTAATACAACTAGGATATAGAATATAAGACATACCCCTAACAAAACATCGTCAAAATTCTAAATTACATATATTATATGATTAAATCAAATTGATTTCTTCTAATGAGGACATAAGACAGAGAAAAGACATATAAGAAAAATTGGGGTTTTACATTAGCTATAAAGAATGTGATAGGATTACAAAAAATTTATAATTTTAGAAGACAAAATTGCTAATAGCATCCACATGAGAAGTCATTCTAAGTCGCCACGATTATCAAAATGATAAATCATTAAAAATATTATTAATTACAACCAACCATTTCATTTAAACAACAAAAATTTCCATATGCAATTCGGTGTCTTCGCAAACGAGACATAAATTATTGTATCCAATTTTTTTATTGAAGTCACCTCAAACATTTGTCTAATTTAGCGAAAGCAAGTTATGAACCAGCTGAAACTTAGTTCGTTATCCCGTTGCCACAATGCCACATTTCATTCAAGAAAAATAAAAAGGTATCGTCTCTTAGCGAGGATAGTGGCTTGAGAGGTTGTTGGTTCAGGTGCAGGATCTTGCATCTTTCACACTAGCTTTTAAAATTTCAACTTAGTTATGTCTTGCGCTTTTACTTTTTTACCCTTATTTCTAGGTTATTTTATATCTTGTTCATCTATTTTTTGTAAAAACTTATACAATCAACTTCCGTCTTCCAGAGTGGCTAACTTTGACACATTGGGTATGAGATGTCTTGGTCACTTTACTATCAAGCCTTCGCCTGTTGAGGACCTTTCTGACAATAAGTTTGAAGTTGGAGCTGCGGTTGACGCGTGGTTGTGTGATGGTTGGTGGGAAGGCATTGTATTCGAATGTCACTCATCTGAGGAAAGTAAATTTTCAGTGTTTATTTAAGAGCATCTGTTCGACAGGTCTCACAACTAATCAGAACTACGTAGCATTTGTTGTGCATTTATTATAAAACATTTTTTTCGTTACTGAGGATTTGATTCACTTTTCGTTCCATGGCAGGTGACACTTGTTTCTCAAGTGTTGAGAGGAGAACCATTTGAGCATAAAAAGATTGCGTTGAACACAAGTGGAAGAGATTAAACCAGACCCTGATATTCTGTCTTTGTTATATTAAATTTTGAACCCTACTCCGAAATTCCCCGAGTCCAGTTTCGTCGGAGACTACGGCTACATATGCCCATCCAAAAAAAAATATCACAACTCTCCAAGAATCGAGGAGTCTAAGGATGCCAAGACTCCTGTCCGAAAATCTACAGATAAACTTCATTTTAAGAAACAACTAATACTATGAAGCAATGAAGAATTTGTGGGTAGAGAAGCCAGGAATTCTGCAAAAGATGATTCTAAAAGCAATAAGGGTGAAGATAATTTGACTGAAGTTGAGTAATTATGTTTGTTCGACGATTCTTGGTGCAATTAGTTTTTTTTTTCCACTCAAAACTTTAGAGGGTTTTGCAACTTACTCACACCACCCCCCCCCCCCCCCCCCCCCCCGTCTCCCACATGTTATACCACATTGGCAAGTTTACATCCATGTTAAAAATAAATAGGCAAATTACATCCCTATGATATTAAAAAGTAGAAGATTGCCTCCCCCTCCCCCCATACAAGGAGGTGTAGTTCACTCGCCCAAAATGAGAGTGAGAATGTTTTTTGGGCGAAAAAATACATTTATACCCATTTTCTCAAAAAACAAATATGTATATGTTTTTGTTAAATACTTTAGATTGTAAAAAACAAATACATAATTCATGTCAAAATGACTTATAATGTTTTTAGAGAATGACTAAAATTAAAATTTGAAATTACAAAAAGGTAAGTATTAGAGATAATATGGTATTTCGAAAATTAAATGTAACAAGATATAGCACAAAAAAACATAGAGGGGAGTTGGGCAACATTTTTTAATCACGTGAGGATGATTCACCCATCTAGTTTTTCAAGGGGGTTATTTGCCAATTGGACATGACATCAGGGGGTACATAGCCAAAAACTCCTATGTTTATGGAAACTGTTGAACTGTAATAAGTGATCTTGATCTTATTATCCTTACTTCAAGATGAATTTGTTTATCGTTTACTTAGTTAGTGCAAGTTTATGATGAGTTTAGAAGTCCACCTGTGAAGTGCCAATACCTACTAACATGTTGACACTAAGTTGTAGTCTACCTTGCCCCTAAGCAACGGAGAAACATCTTACTAGTAGTTCAAGACTTGATATCATTGTTTTTGTCGTGTATTAAAAAGTAAGTGGTTAAAAGGGTAAATTTGATAATGCATACTTAAACGGTTCTTGATGCATACTTTCTGAACCAGGAAATTATGGCAATAAAGTAACATGGGGAATATCGGTGCACGACTTTTGAGAACCCAAGAAGATTTCGGGCAAACAAAAACATTAGTTGTCTTACTGCAAGTTTCCAAAAATAATGGGGGGTTTTTCATGCATTTTCTTAAATATTTCAAATCAAAATCAAGTAGTACTTTTAGTTCATTTGAAAGTCAAAGTTGGAAATTCAAGTAATTAAAACTTTTCCTAAAATCTAAATAATCACATCAATTATACAGTCTACGCACATAGGCATAACAACTTATTTACACTCGCATCTCTAGGTAATTCAATTATTAGGTACTTGATATTTCAAATTTACAGTTGTTATAAATTAACTTTTGCGGTTAGATTTAAATTGCAGATTATCCGAATTAAAAAACTTAATATTCTTGTGCTGAAACAATGAATATTGAAGTTCCAGCAATATTAAGAGTAAACGAATAACACCTGGTTTGGATAACCGTCCTACTCCACGAAGCTTCTGCCTACTGATGTACTATATTTCGGTACTGCCACGTCATAATATTTGATATAATACCACGAGCGTATTTTGAATTATTATGCCACGACAACATCATTATTTTATAATGCAAAATTACAATTTAAGGAAAAACTCATAATTAGGCCCAAGCAGGCCCAATTTCGAGTTATTTCAAGGCCCAATTCGAGTTGCACAAGCCCAAATCGAGTTGTTCAAGGCCCAATTCGAGCTTTTTTCAGGCCCATTCAAGTTATTTCATGCAGGTCATTCGAGTTATTCCAAAATAGCTCTAATTCGACTTATTTCAACTCAATAGTCCTACTTGCACTGCAATTCTAGTTGAATAAGGACTCTTACTCCTATATAAAGGGGTCCCATTCCTCATTCCAAGGTGCGTTTTCATTATTTCCAAACCCTAAGCTCGAGTTATATAAGTCGACCTTGACCTATTCACAAGCCTCATTCGACTTGTTCTCAAATAGCTCGAGTTCGACCTATTTTGCACACAATTTGAGTTGCTTTGACTGCCTCATTCAACTTGTTTGGCCAGTTCATTCGACTTGTTTCTGTGTGTTCAATGGACTTATTGCTTATTCAAGAGCGTCGGAGTGCCTTCGCCGAAGAAGTCACCGGCTTAGTTTACGCGTGGTGTTGAGTGCAGGTTCTGAACTCAAAAGCTGCTTAAGCATCCAGAAGGAACTGAAGCAGTCTGACTTGGAATGTTAGCAAGTGGACACGTATCCAGACAAAAATACCCCGCATCACCTACTAAAACAAACCTCTTTGAAAGTATCAAAGTGAATTACTCGTATAGGACTTGACTTCTTTACTACTTCTACTCCGTCTGAGGGATGATGCCCTACCTCGTTCGAACTCCCTTTTATCTGGTTGCACTCTTCTGACACAGTTTCAACATGATTTTGAGTAGGAGCTAGTAATTATGAAACTAAATACTTCACGAAACTCAAGATTACTTGAACAAAATAACGGAGAAATGAAACTCTACAACTTGACTCCTAGACTATGACTCCTAGTTATATTAGTCTTCATAGCTTTAGGATGAGAACGATCTTTAAATGATAGTGGTTATCTTTTTCCTGCAAAACCGAGATTATCTAGAGGAATGGTAAGTTAATCAAACATATTCAATAATAGTGATATCAGGTTTCATTCATAAAATATAAATTCTATAAAATAATTAACCTAATACAACGTATAAGACTAATCAGATTAAAAAAAACATCTACGCATCAAAAGATTTTGTTGAGAACAAGTGGATAGACATAAAAGAAGAGCATGATATTCTGTCTTCGTTATCTTCAATTTTGAACCCACTCCAAAAATTACCCCAGTCCCAGTTTTCTCGGAAGCTACGACTAGCTCTGCACATGCAAAAAGAAAAGTTCACAACTCTCCTAGAGTTGAGGAGTTTGAGGATGCCAAGACTGTTGAGGAAAAATCTTCAGAGAAACTTCCTTTTAAGAAACGACTAATACTAAAAAGCAATGAAGAAGTGGCAGGTAGAGAAGCCAAAAATTCTGGCAAAGATGATACTAAAAGCAAGAGGGGTGAAGATAATTTGACTAAATGTGAGTAATTATGTTTGTTTGACAACTCTTGTAGCTAATATTCTTTTTTTCATTCAAAACTTTAGAGGCTTTTGCAATTTACTCCCCTATGATATTAAAAAGTAGTAGATTACCCCCCCACCCCCCCCACCCCCATACAAGAAGGTGTAGTTCACTCGACCAAACATGTGAGTGGGAATATTTTTTGAGCAAAAAAGACATTTACTCCCATTTTCTCAAAAAAAAAAAAAAAAACAAATATGTATATGTATATGTTCTTGTTAAATACTTTAAATTGTCAAAACAAAAAAAAAAATATACCAAATTCAAGTCAAAGTTACTTTACTATTTCCTAAAATATGTGATGAATATGTTTTTGGACATTTACTTATAATGTTTTAAGAGAAATACTACAATTAAAGTTTGAAATTACAAAAAGGTAAATAATAAGTATAACATGGTATCTTGATCATTAAATGTAACAGAATATAACACATAAAAACATAGGGGGCGTTGTGCAACTTTTTTAAATCACAGCGGGATGATTTGCCTATCTAGTTTTCACATGTGTGATTTGCCAATTTGACATAACATGAGGAGGTAAATTTCCAAAAAATCCTGAGTTTTATGAAAACTGTTGACTTGTAGTAAGTGATCTTTAGCTTCTTACCCTTATTTCAATAGGAATTTTTTTTATCATTTACTGAGTTATCGCCAGTTTATGAAGCCTTTGGAAGTCCACTTATGAAGTGCCGATAACTACTAACATTTTGACATTAAGTTCTAGTCGACTTTGCCTCCTAGCAAAAAAGAACCATCTATATTGTAATTCCACACCTGATATCGTAATTTTTTGTCATGTATTGATAGTAATTAAATGATACTGTAATAAGTTCCAATTCCTGATGAGTTTGACAGTAATCTATTGTGCTACTATAATAAGTTTAAGCTGGTTAAGAGGGTAAAATTGATAATTCATACTTAATCAGGGCTTGATGCAATACTTTATGAAAACACAAGGAAATTTTGTGCAATAAAGTTACAGAAAGAATTTTGGTGCATGGCTTTTGAGAATCCGAGAAGATTACGTGCAAAAACAAATTCCATGAGGGGGTTTGCTAAAAGTTTTCAAAAACACATTGGGGGGGGGGGGGGGGGGGGTTGTTCATTCATTTTGTTAAATATTTCAAACCAAAACCAATTAGTACATTAGTTCATTTGAAAAGTAAAGTTGGAAGTTCCTTTGAAAAGAAAATCCAAGAAATTATTACTTTTCCTAAAATCTTATGGAATACCAACAATTAAATAGTCTACTGATATAGGCATACCAACTTATTCACACTAGCATCACTAAGTAATACACTTACTAGGTATTGGATATTTCAAATTTACAGTTGTTCGAAATTTAATTTAGCCATAAAGAATGAGACAGGATTACAAGCATCTTGTTAATTTAGAGGAAGAAATTGCTAATAACATCGTGAAGTCGTCATAGCTGCCACGATAATCAAAATCATAAATAGAAATTTATTAATTACAACCTACAATTTTATTAAAATAACAAATAATTATATCTACAATTTGGTGTCTTCGTAAACGAGACATAAATCATTGTATCCAATTTTTCTATTGAAGGCATCTCAAACATTTACTATTGTCTAATTTAGCAAATAAAGTGCAAAAACCAGTTGAGACTCAGTTGAGACTAAGTTCATTGTCCTATAGCCACAACACCAATTTTCATTAAAGAAAATTAAAAAGGTTGAGGGTTCTTAGCGAGGATAGTGGCTTGAGAGGATGTTGGTTCAGGTGCAATATCTTGCATCATTCACCAAAGATTTTAAAGTTCAACATTGTTATGTCTTGGATGTTGATGGACATGGAAAAGTGGAGGTAGGTATACTTTTATTTTTCATATTTTTTTTTCGAAAATTTATAGGATTAACTTTCATCGTACAAAGTGGCTAACTCTGATAAATTGTGTACGGGATTTGTTGGCCGTTTTAAAAATCAAGCCTTGGCATGTCGAGGATCATCAGACATTAAGTTTCAAGTTGAGGTTGCAGTTGACGCGTGGTTGTGTGATTGTTGATGGGAAGGCATTGTATTAAGGTGTCAGCCATCCGAGGAAAATAAATTCCAAGTGTACTTTCCTGGTATTTCTTCATCACCATTTGTTCCGCAGGTCCCGTTCGACAGGTCTCACAGGTAATCAGAACTATGTAGCATTTGTTGTGCATTTATTATAAAACACTGTTTTCATTAGTGAGTACGTGATTCACTTTACATTCCATGGCAGGTGACAGCAGCTTCTCAAGTGTTGAGAGGACAAACATCTGAGTATCAAAAGATTGTGTTGAGAACAAGTGGATAGACATTAAAGCAGAGCCTGATACTCTATCTTTGCTATCTTCAGTTTTGAACCCTACTCCAAAATTCCCAAGTCCTAGTTTGCTCGGAGTTGGCAACTAGCTCCGCACATGAAAAAATAAAAGATCACAATTCTTCTAGAGCCAAGGAGTCTAAGGATGCCAAGTTTGTTAAGGCAAACTCTATAGAGAAAAATTATTTTAAGAAACGACTAGTGCTAAAAAAAACAATGAAGAAGTTGCGGGTATGAAACCCAGAAATACTGCCAAAGATGATACTAAAAGCAGTAGGGTGAAGATAATTTGACTGCATTTGAGTAATTATGTTTATTCGAGATTCTTGGAGCTATTAGTTTTTCTTTTCATTCTAAATTTTAGAGTTTTTATATTCAAATGTAGCAGATTACCACCCCCCTCCCCCACACTATACAAGGAGGTGTAGTTCACTCGCACAAACATGAGAGTGGGAATATTGTTTGAGCGAAAAAAGACACTTGTACCCATTTTCCCAAAAACCAAATATGCACATGTTTTTGTTAAATACTTTAAATTGTCAACAAAAAAAATACCAAATTCAAATCAAAATTAAGTTAGTATTTCATAATACATGTGATTATATATTTTTTTGAACTTTTACTTATAATGTTATTAGAGAAAGACTACGATCAAAATTTGAAATTACAAAAATGTAATTAACAGAGATAACATTGTATTTTGATCATTAAATGTAAATAAATATAACACAAAAAAGCATAGGGGGAATTGAGCAACTTTTTTAAATCACATGAGGATAATTTGCCTATCTAGTTCTCACAGTGGGTAATTTGCGAATTTGACATAACATAAAGGGGTAAATTGCTAAAACAATACTGAGTTTCGTGGAAACTGTTGAGTTGTATTATTACAATAGGAACTTTCTTTATCTTTTACTGAGTTAGCGCCAGCTTATGAAGACTTTAGAAGTCCACTTGTGAAGTGCCAGCACCTACTAACATGTTGACATTAAGTTCTGGTTTACTTTGCCTCTTAGGAAAGGAGAAACATCTATATCGGGATTTTAATGATAGTAATTTAATGATACCTTAATGAGTTCCAATTCCTGATGAATTTGACAGTTATTTATCGTTCTTCTATCATGTTTCTTTAATTATTCAAATTCTATGGGACCTTTCTGTAATAGAACAAACCTAAACATGTGTCAATGTAATAATCCCTGTATTATTGTACTTACTCCATGAGTATTTTTCTATAAATTGTTGGTTTAATTTTGAAAATTCTATACTCAAACCTTCAAATTCTAGAGAAACCCTTGGTTTCTGGTGACCTCTGTTGCCAACAGTGACAAAGATAATGTATGTCGATAGAGTCTCGACAATTTAATCGAAAGCGATCAACTTTGCTTTTTTTTTTCTTGCATCTAAAAGAATATATTTATTCGTTTAATTTAGTTTTTGTTTTCTATATAGATTCTAGCCAAAGTTATTGATAGCTTTCATTGAGTTAAGTGCAGTTCTAGATTTGATATACGCTTTTCTGACTCGTCGTTACTCTAATATTTGTGGATGATACTAGCATTCTAGTACGGATTAAAGTGTGAAATCTAAGAATCTTCACGATGTTATGATTTTAAAAAGATGTTTTTGGTTATAGAAATATTGGGTTGATTGTCATGTGAGGAAATTGGGAAAGTATTGATTTGTGGTTTTTAAAGCTTCAACATTGACTACTAGAGGCATTAGTATGTGATTTACATTAATTGTTTCTTTTTTATTTTAGTTTTTAACATTCTTTTTAACTTGAATTATATTTATTGCTAAAGCTCATATTAAGAGTTTTGAACTGGGACATTGTTGCTGGTACTTGTTACCCATGAATTGTATTTGGGTTATCTAATTTATGGCAGTACCCTGACGACATCGAGGAGATTTGAGAGTCTCGTAAGTCCGAAAAGTTTGTTCATCTTATTCCTGGTTGTCAGTGCTGCTCAGTCTCTTCATTGTTTGGTTGTACTCTTATCCTGGTATTATATCTTATTTGTTTCTACGGATTTTCTTTTTATTCAGTAGTTTATTTAGTGCTCATGAACTTTCTTGATAGAGGTAGAGTTTTTAATGTGGACAAGAGATACATAAAATTTTCTTAAGTAGGTATCAATCAGTGGCAGTCCAATCTTTCAATTTCTCTTTTATGGGCAATGATATATAAATTCACCAAAATCTAATACTTTTTATGTATCGATTCGGGTTCACAAGAAATGTTTGCACAAAATCTTTAAAGAAATATTTTTTTCCTTTTTGTGTGGCTAATGATAAGTTTTACTAAATACCAAATTCGAGAAATTCCTCTTCCACTATGTATTACTTAAGAATGAGATTTGGTTACGCACAAATTACTGAACACAAGAGAATTGAGTTTCTAGGTGAAGCATATTCTTCAAGTTTCAATTTTTGCACCACATTTAGCTAGTGTTCTATTGCTTGCTATACAACTCTTAGTAGTCCCATCACATAGTACCCTGCATGTTCTTTTAGAGTAATACTCAGCAGTATATGAGGTAGATATTATTATAACTTACTAGTTCCTCAAATCAAATCCCATTTTCATATCTTTTAATGTTAATGTTTCATCCCCTATGTCACGTTGGTCATTTAGCATCACTATTGAGGTCTGGAAGTGCATGAGAAAACACTTTACTGGATGAATTGATTGAGATTTCCTATCTATCTGAAGTATAAATGTGTATACATACACACACTCGACTTTGAACATGAGAAGTTCGGCTACAAGCTTTCAGCAGTACAAGGCTTGTCTAACTGAACCATGTTCGTCAAAATTTTGATTCAAGGAGCTATTTATTATAGTGAATGATAGAGATCGGAATATTAGAAAAAGAGAGATTAGAGAATTAGAGAGAAAAGATTAGACTTTAGAGGGAATTGAGGAAGATTAGAAGAGGATATAGGAGAAAAGGAGAGAGATATTTGGGAAGAATTGCAAACAACAATTAATAATTCATATTCATCAAAACTTGTCTACAACAATAAGACGTATCCTCTATTTATAAGATGTACAAAAGAAACTTACCATACTAAAACTCTTAAATAAAGCAAGAGGACTATGAATAAATAACTAGGAAATAAATAAGACTCCTAATCTAAATAAACTCTTGATTTCCATCAGTTTCCCCGGCTTGAAAAATCGCCCCCAAAGATTTTGCATAAAGGTACTCGTCAAGAAGTGTGGAAATCATCGGAAAACGCAGCAATCCAATTTCCAAGTTATCCAAATCCGGATGGCCTTTCCATCCAAACAAATACATAGAACGTCCATCTTCAACCTTACTTCGAGCATAGACTTCCTTCAACATGAACAGTTGTACAGGAAGTAGCCTAGGCACCAAAAGAAGTAGTGAGAATTTGGGAGGCTCAAGAATGCCTCGATAGTCAGTTAAGTCCTTACTATTGAAAAGAGCACTAATCGATAAATTAGGAGGCAAGTCTCGCAAATATGCATTAGAGTCAAACTCTTTTAAAACACAAAAACATCCTAAGGTTTTATGGAAAATCTTTTCAAAAGCATAGTTAAAAGAATTTCCGGGACAAATTTTGATCATCAAATAATTACCTTTATCCAACTCTAATTTATCATATTGCATGTCAATAACCAATTTATAATCTTATGGAAAGTTAATCTTTATCAAACTCTTTATTATATCCTTTAGTAATCTATTCCTTGTGGAGTTCTTCTTTGTCTTTGGTGTGCAGGATATACGAAGATCATGAAGATCTTATCAAACGGAAACAAAGACTTATCAAAAGGAAGAATCGCCTTATCATGGAAAGATTCGGATATATTTGGAAAGATCCTGTCTCGACTGGATATGGAGACTGGCCGAGATTCAAGGAGATCTTTCAGGAGAGCTATCCTATAAATAGTAGAAATCCTAGGAATCAATGTAGAATACTCGTGTAACAAAATATACATCATTAGGTGTTCTCTTTTATTTTGATTTCTTAGTTTTCGCCCTCTTGAGTCAAATCAAGAACGTGAGAAGCCGACGAGAGTTGAAGGGAGTTCAACGGGAAATGATTGCGCCAGTTAGAGGGATCTATACGTACGTGCAGTTCGCTTGGAAGCATTCTCAGAAGAAGATCACTACGGGAGTTTTGGTCTTACGGGTCAAACGGAGTAGACGCGAAAAAGGTTACGGTGGTATCAACATTTGAAGGATTCGGTGTTAGAGTAAAACCAGTTGGTGTAATAACTTTTGTCCGTTGAAAGAAGTTTGATTCAGGCGAAAGCCTCGTGGATGTAGGACATAGTCCGAACCACGTTAAAATCTGCTGTGTTACTTTACTGTCTTTTATACCTGTCTTACTTATCTGTCTAGACTAGGTATCGCAACTACTGCTTAAAACGTAAAGTATTAGACCTAAAGATCTATCACATAGACTCTCCGACTTGAAAGTCGAATGACCCGAATAAGTTGACCTTTGGCATTTCACATAAATTAAAGCTCTTCGGTACGCGTGAAACAAAGTCTCAGGTCTACACAAATTAACTATTCCCTTGAGGTCATCTCTTAACCTATTGACCAATTTCACGGTTATGACCAAGCCTTCTTCTTGAATGTTGCATCTTCTCTTCAAGTCATTAAATCTATCACTCACACTTGAAGACAATTGTTTCAAACTTAACCACTCACTCAATGATTACATTCTATAGAAAGAATATAAATACTTTTTTCTCAACATATACCATCTCTTCCACAAAGTTATTGGTGGTTTATATTTGTCCTCCCGGTCCATCCCAATACTTTGCCAATATTCTCTAGCAGACCCTTTTAATTTCGTTTTAGCAAAACAAATTTTATCCATGTATGTCATGCCATAATTTTTAAAGTACCCTTGTAAATTCTTCATCCAATCATCAAAGAAATATAACCATTTTATCCCATCAAATTCAGGAATGTCATTAAAAGACAAGGACATAGCGTACCTGAAATCGGGTAATTTTCATACTTTGTACCAGTCGTGATTGTAGACGTGATACTACGATTTTTATGCTACTTTTATGAACTCAAATCATTATAACATGATTTATTTGCCGATATCATTTTCTAGTTCACAAGAAAATCAAATATAGACTAGTTTGAAAATCACCGAAACAAATAAATCTTGAAAGATAATTATCCAACTACTAAAAGAAAACCTTTTGTTTTATATGTATATAATAAGCTTTATGCAATAAGCTAAACTTGCCAACTAATAACTAACAGTGCACAAATCAATAGAATTACCGATTGGATGGCGACGGATCTGATGACGGCTCAAAGTTTGCAAATTAGGGCTTGATGCTCGAGCTTTTTTTCTCTTTGGCAGATTTTTTTTTTCTATTTAAAAAATGATTTGAACAAAAGAAAAATGTAAAGAAACAAAATAAAATAATGCAGCGGAAAAATATAAAGGGATACGTATGGCTCTGGTGCCAAATTGATAGAGATCGGAATACTAGATGAAGAGAGATTAGGGAGTTAGAGAGAAAAGATTAGACTTTAGAGGGAATTGAGAAGAATAAGAACAAGAAAAGAAGATTGGAAGAGAATTTAGGAGAAGAGAAGATAGAAAAATCAGGGAAGAATTGCAAACAACAATTAAGAATTCATATTCATCAAAACTTGTCTTCAACAATAAGACTTAGCCTCTATTTATAGGATGTACAAAAGAAACCTACCATACTAAAACTCTTAAATAAAGCTAGATAACTATGAAATTAGTAACTAGGAAATAAATAAGACTCCTAATTAAAAAAATAAACTCTTGATTTCCATAAGTGACATTGTAGAACAACTAAAGGGATGTGATCTACATGACCAAATGTTCATCTAAGAGGGTCACAGAGTTGTTTGAACTTGAATACATGTAAAGTTTAAAAGCGAATTATTGAACCTGAAAATATGTGGATGTTAGTAATTTAAATCCTCTATGAGGGGCACAAAGATGTAAGAAGCCACAGACATACTACCGGTGATATTATCTGAAGTCTAGAGCCAAGTTGTACCAAATTTTGACAAAGCCATTGTTATGCAAGGTTTCCTAACTTGTTCGTGTCCACAATTCCTAATTATTTGGTAGCTATCTCTTATAGATTGTAAACTGATCACCAATTTAGTTAAAGTAAATAGGTCTTATTTGATAGGTAATTAATCTTCATTAAGTCTTCACAGTAATCCATTCACTACAAAAAATTCGCTTATTAGTGACCGACTTTTACAAACGGGCAAAATTCCGTTTGTAAAAGTCGGTTATTACAAACGGATTTTCCGTTTGTATAAGTCAAAGTCTTATTCCAACGGACTATCCGTTTGTAAAAGCCCATACACTATTAGATACGGAAAGTCCGTTTCTAATAGTGCTTCCACAAACGGATTTTCCGTTTGTAGATATTAGTGACGGAATTTCCGTCACTAATATTTTGGGCGCCAAAAAAAAAAAGGTTGGCGCCCAGCTGACTGGCGGGCATTGGAAACGGGCAGCCCATTTCTGATGCCCGCCAATTACTAGTGACGGGCAATCTGTCGCTAGTAATGGCAATAGTGACGGATTGCCCGTCACTATTGCATGTGGTTATTCGAACGGATATTCCATTTGTAATAACCTTACTAGAAACGGATATTCCGTTTCTAATAACCCGAGCTTATAAAAACGGGCCTTTTCTGAATAACTCCTAATTACGCAAGAATAGAACTACATACAAGGAAAACTACTAATTAGTTTTGCTAAATTAATTAAGAATAGAATTCATAACTCAAGAATTAAACTAATTCGACAAAACTAATCTAAAGTTTTAATAAATTAATTGAACTTGTTCGGACGGACAACACCTAATTAATTAATTACATATATAATTAGAATCAACTAAATATAACTAATCTTGACTCTTCTCAAATAAGCTTAACTTAATTGAACAAATATTACATAAGAACCAGATTGCTTAGATTAAATCTTGATTTTTATCATGAATAGATGTTATAGAATGAATAACTCCTAATTATGTAAGAACAGAACTACGTGCAAGGAAAACTGCTCTTTATTTTTGTCAAATTAATTAAGAATAGAATTCATAACTCAACATTTCATTAGAAATGAACTAATTAGAGAAAACTAATCTTAAATTTTAATAAATTAATTGAACTTTTTTGGACGGACAACTCCTAATTAATTAATTACATATATAATTAAGATCAACTAAATATAACTAATCTTGACTCTTCTCAAATAAGCTTAACTTAATTGAACAAATATTACATAATAAGAACCTGATTACTTAGATTTAATCTTGATTTTTATCATGAATAGACGTTATTTAAATGAATATCTCCTAATTACGTAAGAATAGAACTACGTACAAGGAAAAATGCTCTTTATTTTTGTTAAATTAATTAAGAATAGAATTCATAACTCAACATTACATTAGAATTGAACTAATTACACAAAACTAATCTTAATTTTTAATAAATTAATTGAACTTGTTTGGACGGGCAACTCCTAATTAATTAATTACATATATAATTAGAATCAACTATATATAACTGGTCTTGACCTTTCTCAAATAAGCTTAACTTAATTGAACAAATATTACATAAGAACCAGATTACTTAAATTTAATCTTGATTTTTATCATGAATAGATGTTATTTGAATGAATAACTCCCAATTACGTAAGAATAGAACTCCGTACATGGAAAACTACTCTTTATTTTTGTTGAATTAATTAAGAATAGAATTCATAACTCAACATTACATTAATATTGAACTAATTAGACAAAACTAATCTAAAATTTTAATAAATTAATTGAACTTTTTTGGACGGACAACTCATAATTAATTAATTACATATATAATTAGAATCAACTAAATATTACTAATATTGACTTTTCTCAAATAAGCTTAACTTAATAGAACAAATATTACATAAGAACCAGATTACTTAGATTTAATCTTGATTTTTATCATGAATAGATGTTATTTGAATATATATAACTTCTAATTACGTAAGAATAGAACTCCGTACATGGAAAACTACTCTTTTTTTGTTGAATTAATTAAAAATAGGATTCAAAACTCAACATTACATTAGAATTGAACTAATTAGACAAAACTAATCTTAAATTTTAATAAATTAATTGAACGTTTTTGGACAGACAACTCCTAATTAATTAATTACATATATAATTAGAATCAACTAAATATGACTAATCTTGACTTTTCTCAAATAAGCTTACCTTAATTGAACAAATATTACATAAGAACCAGATTACTTAGATTTAATCTTGATTTTTATCATAAATAGATGTTATTTGAATGAATAACTAGCAATTACGTAAGAATAGAATTCCGTACATGGAAACTACTCTTTATTTTTGATGAATTAATTAAGAATAGAATTCATAACTCAACATTACATTAGAATTGAACTAATTAGACAAAACTAATCTTAAATTTTATTAAATTAATTGAACTTTTTTGGACGGATAACTCATAATTAATTAATTACATATATAATTAGAATCAACTAAATATAACTAATATTGACTTTTCTCAAATAAGCTTAACTTAATTGAACAAATATTACATAAGAACCAGATTACTTAGATTTAATCTTGATTTTTATCACGAATAGATGTTATTTGAATGAATAACTCCTAGTTACGTAAGAATAGAACTCCGTACATGGAATACTACTCTTTATTTTTGTTGAATTAATTAAAAATAGAATTCATAACTCAACATTACATTAAAATTGAACTAATTAGACAATACTAATCTTATATTTTAATAAATTAATTGAACTTTTTTGGACAGACAACTCCTAGTTAATTAATTTCATATATAATTATAATCAACTTAATATAACTAATCTTGACTTTTCTCAAATAAGATTAACTTAATTGAACAAATATTACATAGGAACCAGATTACTTAGATTTAATAGTGATTTTTATCATGAATAGATGTTATTTGAATGAATAACTCCTAATTACGTAAGAATAGAACTCCGTACATGGAAAACTACTCTTTATTTTTGTTGAATTAATTAAGAATAGAATTCATAACTCAACATTACATTAGAATTGAACTAATTAGACAAAACTAATCTTACATTTTATTAAATTAATTTTACTTTTTTGGACGGACAACTCATAATTAATTAATTACATATATAATTAGAATCAACTAAATATAAGTAATATTGACTTTTCTCAAATAAGCTTAACTTAATTGAACAAATATTACATAAGAACCAGATTACTTAGATTTAATCTTGATTTTTATCATGAATAGATGTTATTTGAATGAATAACTCCTAATTACGTAAGAATAGAACTCCGTACATTGAAAACTACTCTTTATTTTTGTTGAATTAATTAAGAATCGAATTCATAACTCAACATTACATTAGAATTGAACTAATTAGACAAAACTAATCTTAACTTTTAATATATTAATTGAACTTTTTTGGACGGACAACTCATAATTAATTAATTACATATATAATTAGAATCAACTAAATATAACTAATATTGACTTTTCTCAAATAAGCTTAACTTAATTGAACAAATATTACATAAGAACCAGATTACTTATATTTAATCTTGATTTTTATCATGAATAGATGTTATTTAAATGAATAACTCCTAATTACGTAAGAATAGAACTCCGTACATGGAAAAATACTCATTATTTTTGTTGAATTAATTAAAAATGGAATTCATAACTCAACATTATATTAAAATTGAACTAATTAGACAAAACTAATCTTTAATTTTAATAAATTAATTGAACTTTTTTGGACAGACAACTCTTAATTAATTAATTACATATATAATTAGAATCAACTAAATATAATTAATCTTGACTTTTCTCAAATAAGCTTAACTTAATTGAACAAATATTATATAAGAACCAGATTACTTAGATTTAATCTTGATTTTTATCATGAATAGATGTTATTTGAATGAATAACTAGCAGTTACGTAAGAATATAATTCCGTACATGGAAAACTACTCTTTATTTTTGTTGAATTAATTAAGAATAGAATTCATAACTCAACATTACATTAAAATTGAACTAATCAGACAAAACTAATCTTAAATTTTATTAAATTAATTGAACTTTTTTGGACGGATAACTCATAATTAATTAATTACATATATAATTAGAATCAACTAAATATAATTAATATTGACTTTTCTCAAATAAGCTTAACTTAATTGAACAAATATTACATAAGAACCAGATTACTTAGATTTAATCTTGATTTTTATCATGAATAGATGTTATTTGAATGAATAACTCCTAATTACGTAAGAATAGAACTCCGTACATTGAAAACTACTCTTTATTTTTGTTGAATTAATTAAGAATCGAATTCATAACTCAACATTACATTAGAATTGAACTAATTAGACAAAACTAATCTTAACTTTTAATAAATTAATTGAACTTTTTTGGACGGACAACTCATAATTAATTAATTACATATATAATTAGAATCAACTAAATATAACTAATATTGACTTTTGTCAAATAAGCTTAACTTAATTGAACAAATATTACATAAGAACCAGATTACTTATATTTAATCTTGATTTTTATCATGAATAGATGTTATTTGAATGAATAACTCCTAATTACGTAAGAATAGAACTCCGTACATGGAAAAATACTCTTTATTTTTGTTGAATTAATTAAAAATGGAATTCATAACTCAGCATTATATTAAAATTGAACTAATTTGACAAAACTAATCTTTAATTTTAATAAATTAATTGAACTTTTTTGGACAGACAACTCTTAATTAATTAATTACATATATAATTAGAATCAACTAAATATAATTAATCTTGACTTTTCTCAAATAAGCTTAACTTAATTGAACAAATATTATATAAGAACCAGATTACTTAGATTTAATCTTGATTTTTATCATGAATAGATGTTATTTGAATGAATAACTAGCAGTTACGTAAGAATATAATTCCGTACATGGAAAACTACTCTTTATTTTTGTTGAATTAATTAAGAATAGAATTCATAACTCAACATTACATTAGATTTGAACTAAATAGACAAAAGTAATCTTAAATTGTATTAAATTAATTGAACTTTTTTGGACGGATAACTCATAATTAATTAGTTACATATATAATTAGAATCAACTAAATATAACTAATATTGACTTTTCTCAAATAAGCTTAACTTAATTGAACAAATATTACATAAGAACCTGATTACTTAGATTTAATCTTGATTTTTATCACGAATAGATGTTATTTGAATGAATAACTCCTAATTACGTAAGAATAGAACTCCGTACATGGAATACTACTCTTTATTTTTGTTGAATTAATTAAAAATAGAATTCATAACTCAACATTACATTAAAATTGAACTAATTAGACAAAACTAATATTATATTTTAATAAATTAATTGAACTTTTTTGGACAGACAACTCCTAATTAATTAATTTCATATATAATTAGAATCAACTTAATATAACTAATCTTGACTTTTCTCAAATAAGCTTAACTTAATTGAACAAATATTACATAGGAACCAGATTACTTAGATTTAATCTTGATTTTTATCATGAATAGATGTTATTTGAATGAATAACTCCTAATTACGTAAGAATAGAACTCCGTACATGGAATACTACTCTTTATTTTTGTTGAATTAATTAAAAATAGAATTCATAACTCAACATTACATTAAAATTGAACTAATTAGACAAAACTAATATTATATTTTAATAAATTAATTGAACTTTTTTGGCAGACAACTCCTAATTAATTAATTTCATATATAATTAGAATCAACTTAATATAACTAATCTTGACTTTTCTCAAATAAGCTTAACTTAATTGAACAAATATTACATAGGAACCAAATTACTTAGATTTAATCTTGATTTTTATCATGAATAGATGTTATTTGAATGAATAACTCCTAATTACGTAAGAATAGAACTCCGTACATGGAAAACTACTCTTTATTTTTGTTGAATTAATTAAGAATAGAATTCATAACTCAACATTACATTAGAATTGAACTAATTAGACAAAACTAATCTGAAATTTTATTAAATTAATTGAACTTTTTTGGACGGACAACTCATAATTAATTAATTACATATATAATTAGAATCAACTAAATATAACTAATATTGACTTTTCTCAAATAAGCTTAACTTAATTGAACAAATATTACATAAGAACGAGATTACTTAGATTTAATCTTGATTTTTATCATGAATAGATGTTATTTGAATGAATAACTCCTAATTACGTAAGAATAGAACTCCTTACATGGAACTACTCTTTATTTTTGTTGAATTAATTAAAAATAGAATTCATAACTCAACATTACATTAAAATTGAACTAATTAGACAAAACTAATCTTATATTTTAATAAATTAATTGAACTTTTTCGGGCAGACAACTCCTAATTAATTAATTATATATATAATTAGAATCAACTAAATATAACTAATCTTGACTTTTCTCAAATAAGCTTAACTTAATTGAACAAATATTACATAGGAACCAGATTACTTAGATTTAATCTTGATTTTTATCATGAATAGATGTTATTTGAATGAATAACTCCTAATTACGTAAGAATAGAACTCCGTACATGGAAAAGTACTCTTTATTTTTGTTGAATTAATTAAGAATAGGATTCATAACTCAACATTACATTAGAATTGAACTAATTAGACAAAACTAATCTTAAATTTTAATAAATTAATTGAACTTATTTGGACGGACGACTCATAATTAATTAATTACATATATAATTAGAATCAACTAAATATAACTAATATTGACTTTTCTCAAATAAGCTTAACTTAATTGAACAAATATTACATAATAAGAACCTGATTACTTAGATTTAATCTTGATTTTTATCATGAATAGATGTTATTTGAATGAATATCTCATAATTACGTAAGAATAGAACTACGTACAAGGAAAAATGCTCTTTATTTTTGTTAAATTAATTAAGAATAGAATTCATAACTCCACATTACATTAGAATTGAACTAATTACACAAAACTAATCTTAATTTTTAATAAATTAATTGAACTTGTTTGGACGGGCAACTCCTAATTAATTAATTACATATATAATTAGAATCAACTATATATAACTGGTCTTGACCTTTCTCAAATAAGCTTAACTTAATTGAACAAATATTACATAAGAACCAGATTACTTAAATTTAATCTTGATTTTTATCATGAATAGATGTTATTTGAATGAATAACTCCCAATTACGTAAGAATAGAACTCCGTACATGAAAAACTACTCTTTATTTTTGTTGAATTAATTAAGAATAGAATTCATAACTCAACATTACATTAACATTGAACTAATTAGACAAAACTAATCTAAAATTTTAATAAATTAATTGAACTTTTTTGGACGGACAACTCATAATTAATTAATTACATATATAATTATAATCAACTAAATATTACTAATATTGACTTTTCTCAAGTAAGCTTAACTTAATAGAACAAATATTACATAAGAACCAGATTACTTAGATTTAATCATGATTTTTATCATGAATAGATGTTATTTGAATATATAACTTCAAATTACGTAAGAATAGAACTTCGTACATGGAAAACTACTCTTTTTTTGTTGAATTAATTAAAAATAGGATTCAAAACTCAACATTACATTAGAATTGAACTAATTAGACAAAACAAATCTTAAATTTTAATAAATAAATTGAACGTTTTTGGACAGACAACTCCTAATTAATTAAACTCGAATGAACCTCTTATAGCTCGAATGACCCCACAATAGCTCTAACACATATAGAATAAGTCGAATATGCTATAATAGCTCGAATTATCACGTAACAACTCGATAATGCTGAAAATAACTCGAAGTTCGTTAGAATAACTCGGAATCATTGGTGTAGATCCGACTTAAATGCTATAACTCGGTGAAGCTTGATTGCGAGCTATAACACTTAGAGTTTTTTCCAAAAATTTTCAGAAAAATTTCCTCGAACTCATCTTTTGTTAACTTTTTGCAGATTTGTCACAACGGCTCGTTCCAACCAAAAACGTTCCCGCCGTAGTCCACCAGCACGCTCCGATCGGGATCGTAGCTGTACACGGAGATCTAGCCCTCCTCGCTCTTCACAACCATCACGTCCTGCCGAAATCCGTGTTCCAGGAGCTGCAAGGATCTTTGTGCCGGCAGAGAGATCCTACGAGAGGCGAGACCCTTAGTTTGAAAGATTGCTAGACTTGAACCCTAGAACCGGTAAATACTAACTTCTTCCTATAGTACTTATGGCTTCTAAGTCAGACATCGAGTCCACTAGTCTTTTAGATGTTCCTGAAGTCGTAGAGTCCTCTGGGTCAGGGTCTGGGTGTTCCTCTGATTGTGGCGATTCGGATAGTGACACCTCATCCTCCAATGCCCAAGGGTCAGATAGGGAGGTTAATATCTTATATCATTCCGATAGTGAGGAATTTCTGCCCAATATTGCTGAACCGATCCCTATAGCTGCAGATGAGTCTATTATGCCACCCCCCATAGAGGTTGATAGTGTCATCGTAGATGAAACTGTTCAGGAATCAGCAGATGAAGGCATAGAACTAGACACTCCCTCTCCTGCTAATAATCTTGTGAATTTTTCGGGTATTCGTCCCTTAAACACTCATGGAGAGTCATTTTATAGAACTATGTATGACGTCCCTAAACCTTATGCTGTTATCTTTCCCGTCCCCGAGGACCGGTTGGACAATCCTCCTGCCGGTTGTTTGACCGTTTTTCACAACTTCCTCTCTTGTGGGCTTAGGTTCCCTCTCCATGATGTAGTACGTCAAATACTCCTGCGATTACCTTCTTGTCCCTCACATTTCACACCCAATATTTACTGCATCATTCACGCCTTCATCATCTTGATGAGGGTGTATAAGCTTCCTTGTACCACCGATGCTTTCTTCCAGATGTTCCTTAGTAAGTTTAGGACGACCGAGGAGGACGCGGGTTTCTATTTTTTGACTGCTAGGAAAAATAGTAGTTTCTTGACTGGCCTCTAGTCTAGCTTTGGGAACACTTGGAAAAATCATTGGTTCTATATCAAGGAGTCCACTCCTGGAGAGTTCAACTTTAGGCGAGATGGGACAGATGGCGCTAGTGCCCCCTAGTGTCCTCCTGCTTCTTTGTCATCTGACGATATCGAAATGTTGAGGAGTCATAGGTTTGATTCTTTGTCATTGACTAAGAATGCCATTTTCTGTGCTAGGGGGTATTCCACCATACCTTATAATGGCGCGGTTGATTTTGGTATAACTTGTTTTCTTTTATTGCTTATTTGTATTTTTTATTGTTGTTACTACCTTATCGTTTTGATGCTAATCCTTTGTCCTTCCCTAAAAGATGGTCATTAGCAAGTCCAAGAGGAAGTTGGCTGCTATGAGGATCTTGCTTCAGGCAGTGCTAGTACTGTAGGTGAAGCTTCGCCGGAACCGGCTCCTGCAGCTGCTTCTTCCTCCACTGAGGCTACTCCTGTTGATCCTCATGTTGCTGCTTCGACTCCATCTTCTGCAGCACCACCCTCTAGTGCTTCGTCGACTGCTGGTGCTTCTCGGAGCTCGAGGAGTAAGACGACGGGCGAATCTTCGCGTCGAGCTCCCACGTCTCCTACCTCTGCCAGTGGCCGCGAGCGGATCCCTGCTATTGTAAATGCTATGAGAGAGGGGAATCTGGCTAGCCGTGATCCCAATGCGCGAAAGCGTCCTGCTTCTTCTGACGACCGCCGTCGCGGAAAGCGTCATGCTAATCACACTTCGAACACATACGAGCCTAATGATCTGGACATCAATGTGGAGGACGTGTCTCTTGCCTCTATGGACCTTGGTCATTACAAGCTGACTGATACTGCGACTCTGCGGCTGTGCAACGGTTTCCTCCCTGCCTTTGACAGGAAGAGGTACTATGAGGAGGTCGGTCCTGAAAGCCTGTGCAGCCGTACTACTTTGGCACTGACGAATGTAAGTTGTTCTTTTTCAGTGCTTATATCTTTCCCTTTTTACTTGTGTTGACACTTTGTTGTATTTTGTTTGTAGACGATGATGAATGTGCAGACTCTTTTGGAAAACTTCGACAACACTAATGATGCTCGGAGTGAGTACTACTCTCATTTGGAGTATCACAAGTTTGTGGCTGCTCAGGCGAAGCTTTTGGAGGAGGCAGCGAAGAAAAGAGCCCGTGATACTAAAGCGTCAATGAATAGTGTGGTGCAGGAGCTGCGGAGGGCCAAGGAGGAGCTCAAGCAGTCCCAGAATGCCCTTGCTACTAGTGACAACAAATTGAAGGCGTTGTCCAAAGACTTCGACAAATTGCAACGGTCGAAGGATGATTTGGCAATGAAGGATTTGAAGGCCCAAGGAGAGCTGACTGCCTTGGCTGCCCGCTTGAAGGTTGTTGAAGAGGAGCGCGATGCAGCTCGAGCACAAGCGGCAGCTTTTGAGCAGATCGGCTATGAGCGCGCTAAGGTAGAGGTTTGTCATTTCTCGCTTCACCTTGTCTTACTTTTTGTAGTAGCTTATCTCTATAATGCTTCTCCTTTATTTGTTTATTGTAGGACTTATCTGTTGATGACAAGGTCGCTGTCGTGGTAGAATTCCTTCGTTCCTCCACCTGAAACAGCATTACGACTGCGCGCGGTGGCTTGATATGGTGAAGGGGTACAATTATGCCCTTAAGGACGTCGAGCACAAATGTGCTTTTGCCCCTGGTCGTGACAAGAAGTAGTTTGACATTTTTGATCGGCTCACTGAGGATGTTGCTGATTTCGACGACGACAATGTTTCTGATAACAAAGATGAGAACCGTCCGGATTCATTCCTCAGCGTAAAGCGGATGAGGGAAGTTTGGCTCCGAGATCATTTGAGGGCTCAGGCGAGGGCAAAGGCTAAGGATAAAGCTTTCTCGTCAGGTACTGCAGCAGTTGCTTCCGCGTCACAGGTGACTTCTTCTGAAGTTCTTGAAGAAGGAGAGCTGTCGCATTCCTTATTGCTCGCCCATGAGCCTGAGGGAATTCCTCTTGCTTCTTTCCATCTAGTGACTATCTCCTCGCCAACACCTGCTCCTGTTCCTGATCCGTTAGTTGTTGCGGCTGACCATGTTGCTGATGCTGCACCTGATGCTGATCCTGCTCCTGCTTCTGCTTTCACTTCTGTGCGGCCTAAGGATGACCCTCCCCATTTGAGTGATGCGACGGAGGAGATTGCCAGAGCAGAGCAGAGGTGCCATGTAGGCGGTAGGTCTGCGCTTGAAGAACTAGATGAGCATGTGTTTGAAGCCGGCCTGTGTGCTGTGATCTCTGGCCTGCGTGCCGCTATCTTTGATCGTATATTCTGCACAATTTGTTAATTCTTTTGTTAACATTTTACTTAGTATTTTGTTGACCTTGCGCCTTTGTTGCGCTTATCCCTTATGCTTCAGTACATTGTGATTCTTTCATTGCTCTTGGCTTTCACAATGTTCATGTTATAGAATTCCTTAGCTTGTGTTTGTATGTGATAATGGTCCAGAATATTACGACCGTAAAACCCAGAGTTACGATGTGCAACCTCTTCGAACCTGGCATGGATCGAGCGTAATAAGTCGCCTTCGGGGAGTTAGGGTCGTATAGCTAAAATGTTTCGATCGAACAAACACGTGAATGACAGAGCATTGATAAGTGTCAGAGCTGACAGCGGCGGTCAGTCAGGCATTAATTACGACCCTTGAGGCTGACAGGTCTGACAGAACTTCAATGATCACTAACTTCCATGGTCACGATCTTCAATGATCACTAACTTCCATGGCGACGATCTTCAATGATCACGCTCTTCAATGGGCACAATTGAATACGACCCATATGGTGTGTAAGTCTTAAATGACGTCCCTCGTGGGTAGCATTAATACAGGACGTGTCCGACGGCCAATGATAAGACGCTACGCGTCAAGCTCGGCAGCCTATATATACTACGGCTGTACGGATCATTTCACCAAGGAAAACACACCACAATTCTACATTTTCTAGAGAGAGGATTTCTGCAATACTTCGCCTAGTTCTAATCGAGGTACGCTTCGTACGAACACTCAGTTCGGGAACAGTGCGTTCTTACCCATCGTTTTGTACGATCCAAAAAGTTACCGTTCATTTTGTATAGACACGTCACTTTTACCCCATTTACCTCACTCAATTGATATTACCCTTATTAGTATGACTTGTGTTCTATTATAAATGTTTGTTATCTGAGTGCAACTGCTCAGTTTTTGAGGACTTGTGCTCGATTCTGCGAGTCCTTGTGCTCGCTTTTTCGAGTGCTTGTGCTCGATTTACGAGTGCTTGTGCTCGTTTTACAAGTGCTTGTGCTCGTTTTTTCGAGTGCTTGTGCTCGCTTTTTTGAGTGCTTGTGCTCGATTTATGAGTGCTTGTGCTCGTTTTACGGGGGCTTGTGCTCGTCTTACGGGTGCTAGTGCTCATTTTTGCGAGTGCTTGTGCTTGGTTTTCGAGTGCTCGTGCTCGAATTACGAGTGCTTGTGCTCGTTTTTGTTTTAAGTGTCTATACTTAAAAGTTTGAGTGCTTGGGCTCAATTTTAATAACGCTTGTGTTGATTAACATGTAAGTAGGATGTAGGCAAACAATCAAACTTGAATAAAATAAGAAATTTTATAAGTTTTGGGACTGAGCTCGAGTAACTTCCAAGTTGCCTACGTATCGTACCGTATATAGGTGGTCAGGAATCAAATCCCCGTAGTTCGATGCTAAGTATTATAATCGAGGTCCACATGCGGAGACTCGTAATTCGTAAAAGAAATAGCAATAAAAACATCGAATTTGCGGTCCTAATGTGCCACAAGGCTGTTAGAATGCTAGTGTCATAACTATAAAACCTTCTCAAGTTCTTGACGTTCCAGGGGCGTGATAGAATCCTTCCACCCAACTCTTGCAGATAATAGTATCTTTTGGCGCTTGCTTTCTCCACCCTGTATGGTCCTTCCCAGTTTGGCTTCAACTTCCCAACATGCTTGGTAGCTTCAACTTTTCTCAAGACCAAGTCCCCCACTTGAAAGTTCCGAAACCGAACCTTGTTGTCATATGCTTTGGCCATCATAGATTTGTATGTTTGCGTACGTTGGTAAGCTTCCTCCCTTGTTGCTCCTATTAATTCAAGGTCCATTTGTCTTGCCCTTAAAGCTTGCTCCTCGTCGTATGTAACAATACGGTAAGTTGGCATCCCAATTCAGTAGGTATCACTGCTTCAGAATCATATGTTAGCAAATATGGAGTTTCTCCAGTTGAAGTGCGAGGTGTAGTGCGATATGCCCATAGTATGCCTGGTAGCTCCTCTGCCAGTTTCTTCCTTCTCCTTCCAACCTTTTCTACAAACTCTTTACTAACGTATTGTTTGTAGCCTCAACTTGCCCATTTCCTTCAGGATGCGTGACAGATGTAAATCGTTGCTCAATCTTCATGTCCTTACACCAGTCTTGAATCTTAAATCCTTGGAACTGTCGTCTATTGTCGGAGATTAAGACCCTTGGTATTCCAAATCGGCATATGATATTCTTCCATATGAATTTCTTGACATTAGCCTCCGTTATTGACACAAGTGCTTCAGCCTCTACCCACTTGGTGTTATATTCCACTGCCACCAGTAGCCATTTTCTTCCTCCCGACGCTATTGGCATTGGTCCAACTATGTCTATTCCCCATTGATCAAAAGGACATCCATAGCTCACAGTCGTCATTGGTTGTGTAGGTGTATGGATGATCTTCGAATGTAGTTGGCAACTTCTGCATTTCCTTGTATATTCCATTGCATCCTTCATAATAGTTGGCCAGAAATATCCTTGTCGGAGTATTTTATGTGCTAAGGATCGTCCTCCTAAGTGATTTCCTCAACTTCCTTCATGTATTTCTCTTAAGACATGTTTAGCCTGTGCTAGTGATAGACATCTTAAGAGTGGTCCTTCAAATGACCTCTTGTAAAGTTCTCCATTGAACATCGTGAATCTCGCCGAATTGTACTTCAATCTTCTGACTGCTGGATCAGTTGGCAGAGTTCCGTTCTGTAAGTAGTTTATGATTTCATCCTTCCAACATTCCTCAACCTCAACCGGAAGAACGTAATCCAATGCTTTTGTTGGATTCGAATTGCCCCCTTTTCCGATTGAGGGTTGTTCCGCAGCCAACAGTGTAACTCTTCTCTTACAAAAACTTCAGCGTTGCTTGCAAATCGTGACAAGGAGTCGGCACTCGTTTTCTGCTCTTGGAATTTGTGAAATAGTAAATGTCTTAAAATTTGATGTAACTTCCTTAAGTTTGTCAAGATACTTCACTATCGCAGCCTCCTTGGCTTCATACCTCCCCTCGAATTGATTAGGAATCCGTTGTGAGTCCGTGAATGCAACAAGTTTTGTTATCCCTAACAATTTTTCCATTTGAGTTCCAGCTAGCATAGCCTCATATAGGCCTGTCAAAGTCCGGGTAAGACCCGGACCCGGACCCGGACCCGCCCAGAACCCGTTTGATAATTGCAACGGGTCCGGGTCCGGGTCCGGACCCGGACCCGTTCGTGGACCCGTTCGTCAGACCCGGACCCGGACCCGGACCCATGGTTACGGGTCGGGTTCAACCCGGCCCATAAATTTTTTTTTTTTCGTTTTTCTCCTTTAGCTAAGATTCTCAATTTAAAAATTCAGATTCAGATTTTTGGTATTCAGTTAATTGCATAAAATTATTAATTGACGCTTCTAAAAATTATTTTGTCTTTTTTTTTTGTTGTCGAAAACTATACGCGAGTATGAGTATCAAATATAGAGTATGAGTATCAAATTCAATGACAAATACTATACGTGATTAACATTGTAAAAATTATCATAAAATAAAGCGCTTTATGTACTATTGTTCATAAAATATTTATCTGTTCATTTTATGCTAGATTTTTTTGATGAAAATAAACAAATAAACTATTTTTTGCCTGATCAAAAAGAAAAAAAAAAAAAGAAGAACACCCCTATTGCCTTGTTTTTTCAAGTAGATGATGTTCCTCTCATCGACTTAATACTCTCACAAATGCTTAATTCAAGAAATAAATTAGCTCAAATTATGAAGTTTAATATCTTGTACTCAAAGAGTATTTGCGAATCCCCCTATCTTTCAGTCTGACGCTTTTTGTCCTTCAAAAAAGTTATATAATTTTTATGTTTTTTGTGCACTAAAATATTCTAAAACACTTCAACAGGCAACCAAGAATAGCTTTACAAAGAAAAGAAGTCTACAAAAAGATCCTGCCCAAAATATCAACAGGCGAATCTGGGTGCATAAATCATAATACAAAATATGCCTTCCAAATGTCATAGCACAGGAAATAAACAAACTAATTTCATAATAGAACATAATCACATACACAAATGCATAACTCCCTGCAAATATCAAATCTCTTAGACAGATAATTTGATTCAAAAAGACTAACTCAAAACTCAAATAACTTGATTTTAATTTCTAAACAGTAGCATTGGCAACATTAGCAATCCTAGGCCAAAGATTAACACACTCCACACTTCTTTCCAACAGGGTCAGTAATAGCAGAACCTGACAAAACAGTAATAATACAAAACAAACTATTAAACGACATTATGTACAACAGAAAGCCACAATCTCAACTGCATAAGAAGGAAAACAAAAAACAAGACTGATTCCACTTATTATCATAAGGTAAAACTAAAGACAACCATTTCAAATTAAAGTACAAATTTACTGAGTGAAATAAAGATGCAATTGCAAATCAGAAGCACGTACTTGAGTCTCTAAAATCCTCATCACACAAGAAACACATCCTTCACAACCAACATATCATCCCCGGGAATACCAGTAACTCAAATATTCTAAATAAACATAAATAACTTCTACAAAATTAACTTGTTTGATAAGATGTACTCACCTCAACATCAAGAACAATAATGGTGACCTATTGATAAGAGCTTTCGGCTTGAGATTCAAAAGATTGTTCATCCGCCAAAACTACAAAGAAAGAATTCAATTAGGACTTTGTGCTTAAAAGTAATTACAAACAATGTCATAATAAATAATAAATACTTACCAATCCTTTCAATTCTTTCAGTTAATTCAATCCAATCATCTGCAACTACCAATGCCTCCACAGCCTCGGGAAGCAAACAAGCACGTGACTCATCTATAATCTTGCCTCCAATACTAAATGCTGCCTCCGAGGCAACAGTACTAACTGGCACAGCTAAGATGTCCCGAGCAATCTTCCCTAAAACAGGTAGTCTAGGGCTGTTGCTTCTCCACCAATCTAATATGTTGAAATTTGGTATGTCATTAGGATACACATCCTCTTCTAAGTAAGTTTCCAAGTCTGACTTTTCTGAAATACGCGATGAACCAGATTGCCTTAACCATATATTAAAAGAATCAAACTCTTGCTCACTAGAACCACCAACTGCTACAATATCACTTGATGCACGATAGACACCTCCATAAGATACAAACAAGTCGTCTAAAGCACCACGAACCCTCTCGATATATGATCTCGACCCTGCACCATAAATTTCTCCATATTTAAACTTGACAAAGTGCATCTTTAACCTAGGGTCAAGAATAACTGCAACTGCTAGTACCAAGTTGCACTTGTCCCAATACTTGTCGAATTTCTCTTTCATAGGAGCACTCATCTTCCTTATATAAGCAACATCACTATTACTCCATCCAATTAATTTCAAATGGATTTCACAAACATGTTTGAAAAATATATTAGATGTAGGGAATGTGCTACCACTAAACTTGTTAGTGGCGTCATAGAAAACCTTTAAGAATCCAAGTATAGTTTCCATTACTTGCCATTCTTCTTCAGGCGGATTAAATCGATACTGTGCATCTAGCAGTGCAAAACGACCAAACACTTCCTTTAAAGGCAAAGCTGTAAGAAGCAACTTATAGGTTGAGTTCCAACGGTTTGGCACATCCATTGCCAAATCATTCAAGCTTCCTAATCCACACTGGTTCTTGGCTTGTTCAAATCTTTGTTGAGCAGCAATGGATTTGTTCAAGTACCTGACTGTCTCTCGAATGTTCTCAACTAAGCCCTTAATGACACCAAGACCATCTTGAACAATTAAGTTCAGAATATGAGCACTACATTTGACGTGCAATAACTCGCCACCAAGATATAACAAAGAATCAGATACAAGCCACTCTTTCATCTTTCTAACCATAGAATCATTATTAGAGGCATTATCAACAACAAGGGAAGACAACTTCTTATCCAAATTCCACTCTAAAACAACATCTCTCAGACGAGTAAAGAGGTGATCACCAGTATGTGGATAAGGAGTCTTTCTAAAAGCAATGATTTTTTTGTTCAGTTTCCAATCATCATCAATATAATGGCATGTCACGCAACAATAAGCTACCTTAGCATGATCAGAAGTCCACACATCATTAGTCAACGACACCTTACTCTTAAGGCTATCTAATTTAGCATACATCACAGCCTTTTCCTCATTATATATGCTAATAACATCAGATCTAATCGTATTTCGACACGGTAGGATAAAATCTGGATTTTAACTCTGAACAAAGAGATAAAAGTGGTCATGATCACCAATGTTGAACGGGTACTTATGTAATGCAAGCAATCGCTAGAAGTTTGCGACTTTTCATCTGATCAAATACAAAATTCACTCTAGGACTTACTCTATTACTTGTTCCAGGTGTAGGTAGCCTAAAGCGTGGGCAAGATTTTTTCAAGTGCTTGAGTAAGTGTGAAGTGCCATTCTCTTGCCCCCTTGTCATTACTTTCGTACAATGATTACACGTTGCTGTTAAAGTACCATCAGCGGCTAAAGTCTTTGCCATATGCTTCCAAACAACAGATTCCTTTCTTTTCTTGGCTCTAGGTCGTACAGACCCCACCTGAAAATCCTCCGAAGATCCAGACATCACTAAATCTGCATTTATAAAAAGATAACATCGAGTAAAATCAGCATTTATCTGATAAATTTAGATAGAACATAATTTGGTATGCCAATTACCCAAACCAAACGATAAATCAAATGGAGTTCCAAACAAAAGAATTATGCGCAAATTCCAAGGCTTTGAATGCACAACTTAAGCATTACACAAGCAAAACACCAAAGAAATTATCCAAATCAACAAAAGTCAAAAGCTTTACACAAGAATCTGCAGTAATCAACGAAAACTAACGAGATTAGGCAAAATGAACTATTCAATCAACATAAGAAGAGAATAAAATCAAAAAGAAAATAGAACTGTATGAGCAGTTTTGTTTACCTGAGTTTTACATAAATAAAATTTCAGACAAACGTAACTAAAATGAGGAATAGAACAGCGTCTTATAATGTTGTTCTTTTTTCTTCTTAATGCTGTAAAAAATAAAAAATAAAAAGAATGATTATATACATCATCTGTATCAAATCAAATTCATCCCAAGAAAAAAAAAAGATTGGAGAAATTAAGCCCCAAGACAATACTACCCCTTTGTATATAAATCCCTACCGTTAAATTCAAATTCCTGCTTAACCCCAAAAATCCCTAAATTCAAACAACTAACAGAAAAGCCCTAATTTGAAAACCCTAAAACATAATCAAATTGAACGAAAAAGGGTTGAGATTTTACTTCTGGAATGAGGCCAGCGGCGGAACAGCGACGGAAGACCAGCGTCGGTGGACCGGCGACGGCGGACCGGCGGCGGGTGCGGCCGTGCGGGTGTGACGTGTGAGTTTTTTTTGAGGGTGCGTGAGCTTTTTTCAATTTGGTCGTCGAACGTCTTTTTCTATTTTCTAAATTGTTTTTTTGCATTTTAGTCCTTTTAAATTAGTTAATAGGTATTTAGACCCTTTAAAAAAAAAAATTACAAACGGGTCCGGGTCCGGACCCGTACATGCGGACCCGGACCAGACCCGTCCATGTGCTTTGGGCGGGTCCGGGTCCGAGACCCGAACCCGGACCCGTTGACGCAGACCCGGACCCAGACCCGTTGATATTGAACGGGTCCGGGTCCGTGTCTTACCCGGACTTTGACAGGCCTAGCCTCATACTCAGCCTAATTATTTGTAACTTGAAAGTCCAATCTTATAGCATAGTCAAATTCTCTTCCATCCGCCGATCTTATGTAGACTCAAGCGCCACCAGCACCAACTGTAGAGGATCCGTCCACGTGCAAAGTCCATGTTTCCTTTGCAATCCCAGATGTATCCTTTTTAGTTTCCTCCGTCACCATAGCTACGTCGGGCTACTGCTCTGCCTCTGATATAGTTTCCGCCACAAAGTCCACCAACCTCTGAGCTTTAATTGCAGTCTTTGGCAAATACTCCAATCCATACTCCCTTAGCTCAATCGCCCACTTCACTAGTCTACCTAAAGTTTCCGGTTTTACCATAACTTGCTTCATTGGTTGATTAGTTAGGACAATGACCGGATGTGCTTGAAAATATGGCCTCAACTTCCGTGCAGTTATTACGAGTGCATATGCTAGCTTTTCAATTTCCAGATAGTTTAGTTATGCCCCATTCAACACTTTGCTAACGTAATATAATTGGCCGATGTTTCCTATCTTCTTCGCGCACAAGTATTGTACTCAATGAATTCTTCGTTATGGCCAAGTAGAGATATAGCATCTCGTTATCCTTGGGCTTAGATAAACAATGGTGGTGTCATGAGATAGGCCTTTAACTGGCGAAAGGCTTCCTCACAATCTTCAGTCCAGACAAACTTAGGTGTCTTGCGTAGCTTCTTAAAGAAAGGTAAGATTTTCTCCGCAGAATATGAAATGAAACGGCTGAGTGCCGCGATTCTCCCCACCAAGCGTTGCACCTCGCGAACGGACTTGGGAGATGGTAGATCCATTATAGCCTTAATCTTGTCTGGGTTAGCTTTAATGCCTCGCTCGTTTACCATGAAGCCCAGAAAATTTCCGGCCTTGACTCTGAATGTACACTTCTTTGGGTTTAACTTCATTCTATATTGTTTCATGATACCAAAAGCCTCATCAAGATTTTTAACGTGATCCTCAGCCTTTAGACTTTTGATAAGCATGTCATCGATGTACACCTCCATAGTCTTACCAATTTGATGGTAGAACATCTTTGCTACCAACCTCTGAAAGGTTGCTCCTGGATTCTTCAAGCCAAACGACATCACTATGTAACAGAATATGCCTCTGTCTGTGATAAAAGCCGTTTTGTGCTGATCCTTTACCGCCAATAGGATTTGATGAAATCCTGTGCATCGCAGAGACTTAATAATGCGCACCCAGCTGTAGAGTCAACCACGAGATCAATCCTGGGCAAAGGGAAAGGATCTCGTGGACAATGTTTGTTCAAATCAGTGTAATCCACACACATACGCCATACCATTGGCTTCTTTGGTACAAGTACAACGTTGTTGAGCCATTCAGAGTATCGTACTTCAAGTACGTGACCCGCAACCAACTTTGTTTGTACCTCCAATTTTGCAGCCTTGTTCTTTTCATCACTAAAGTTTCTCTTCTTCTCTGGAACAGGCTTAGCATTTGGATTGACATTCAAGTGGTGTACCGCAACTCGAGGGCTTATTCCCTTCAAATCTGAGTCCGTCCATGCAAATACATTAAAATTCCTCCGCAAGCATTCTAATAATGCCTTCTCAATCTCCGATGGTAACTCGCTACCGATCTTAATGACCTTGTCAAGTTCATTGTTCACCAAAATAACCTCCTTGAGTTTACCAGAGGGTTTCATTCGCTCCATCTTCATTTGTTTCTTGTAACGCAAGGTAGTCTTGTCTTCCTTCTCCTCCTTAATCTCCTATGGCACAATTTTCTCGTTCGATGAGTCAGGATTATCTGGCATCATTGTATGCTCCTCATGTGTTGTGAGCACCATCTCTGTATCCATAAGTTCAATCATTGCGACATTTGGGTCGATTTTTGCTTTCATCGGTTTTGTCGATGTAACATAACAGCTCCAAGAGTCACGATAGTTTGTAGTAAGCTCGGCAATTCCTCCTAGTGTAGGAAATTTGATCTTTTGATGCACCGTTGATATGATCATAGCGAAGGACGTTATTCCGGCCTCCCCACCAATACATTGTATGCAAATGGGATGTCAACAATAAGATATTCCACATTCAAAGTTCTCCTTCGTGGATTTTTCCCAAAAGATGTTGGTAGCATTATCTTTCCAATAGGTTTTACTTCGCTTCCACCAAATCCCATTAAAGGAGAATTCACTTCCGTAATTTCATATTGTCCTAACTTCATTTGTTGCAAGGCGTCCATAAAGAAAATGTTGGCTGAGCAACCATTATCTATCATGATCCTCCTCACCGGCTGATTTGCGATCACTGCTGAAACTACCATAGGGCAATTTAAGTATTGAGCTTCCTTAGCTTGTGTTGATAGGCTATCAAAATCACTATCATCGAATGTGATCTTCGTATCTAACTTGTCCATCACAAAGACAAGATCAATCTCTGGACGTTTCAAGCGTTCGTTGCGTATGTCGCGTGAGATCCTCTTTCTACTTTTAGCAGAATCAGCACCACTGGGTCCTCCTGCGATAACATTAATCCCATTTTCCGCAGCATCATTACCATTGCCCTTCTTCCGCCTTAGTTCGTCCTTTTTCTCATGTGGAGATCGACTCCGCTTCGTTCCTCCTAAAGACTTGTCGTCACATGGTTCCTTATTCTCAAGGACATACTCAATAAGTTTCCCTTCTTGAATAAGTCGTTCAATTTCGTTCCGCAAGGCCTTGCACTCATTGGTATAATGCCCAGTTTGCCTATGGAACTTGCAATATTTCCTTGACTCCTTCGTCTCATCAGTTTCTCTAAAGAGTCTAGGCGTTTTGAATATCCCACTATCCTTTGTCACAGCATAGATTTCAGCAATGTTCTTCCTCAAAGGAGTGTAATTATCGAACTTCTTGAAAGGTTGTCGATTTTGATCACGGTCCTTTCCTCTGTCATCCTTCCTCCAATTCCTGTTCTCCTTTATGGGAAGGTTCTAGTAAATCCATCAGACCTTAATTCATAGTGGCCTCTTCCATATCTATAACTCTGCGAGCAAGATCCAATATTTGCTCAATAGTAGTTGGTGCTTCCCAAGTTATTACTTCTATCAGCTTTTTACTCTGGCATCGGTTCTCTAGCACAGAGATAACCAAATCTGCAGTCGGAGATTGCACACGACCAATTTCCACATTGAGGCGTTCAATGTACTTCCCAGAGGTTCCTTAGGTTTCCTGTGAATGTTGAATAGAGAACTTGGAGATTTCTTCTTCAATCAATAAGTGGCGAACTTCTTGATGAATATGTTTCTGAATTGTTCAGATGAGTCAATTGTTCACGGCAGCAAGTTCTTAAACCATTCTTTGGCTGTCCCTCTCAGACTAAGTGATATCAACTTTGCCCTTAAATTTGCACTGTATCCCAAAATTTGGAGTTACCCATCCAGATCATCAAAATGTGTTGCAGGATCGGTCGTTCCATCATACTTCTTCATCTCAGTAAGAATAGTTCCTTCCTTCAGTGTCAATTTGCTTATCGCCTCACAGAATGGAGTTGGCTTCTCCACCGGAGGGATATGTTCAGCAGTGATTGGTTCTGGCCGTGGATTAACTCTTTCAGGCAGATCCCTGTTTCTTCCCGCTCTATGACTAGTGGTTTGACGGACTTCAGGACCCCTCTGCCTTGAGTTAACTTCTCCATCTCTAATCGTTGCTCGACTTGGAGCTCTGTTTGTAGTCCTCAGTGAACGACGATTCCTGCATTCTGGGGAGGGTGACAGATCCCTCCAAGTGGGTCTAGTCAGTCTTGATTGATTATGTTGTCTCGAATCAGCACGCCGTTGCATCTGATGAGATCTAGCTGGTTGCGCCGATGTTTGTGGTGCAGTTGGTGCTGGGGCGTTCTGCTGCAAGGTAGTGTTAGCCAATTGTTGCACAATCATCGGTACCATGGTCTATTGTAAAGCTGTCATGATTTGATCCAGTTGAGCTGGATTCAACAGTTGTTGTTCTGGGGGAGGCATTGCAGTTTGATCCGCTGCAACGCGTGATAGGTCCAGAGGTGCATTGGGTGCTGCCACTGAAGTGTGTTCAGATGCATCAGCAACCCGGTTCTCGTCCTCCCTCTAGGATCTTGTTCTTGCGGCCACTCCGTTCTTCTCCGCGGCTCTGCGATGAGCCATTGAATCAGTGATGGTGTTTGTTCCTAAGTGCGTTTAGTGGTTCCCACACACGGCGCCACTGATGCGGGGTAATTTCGTCTTGATACGTGTCCACTCTCCAACACTCCACGTCAGACTGCTTCAGCCCCTGCTAGATCCTTAAGCAGCTTTTGAGTTCAGACCTGCACTCAACACCACACGTAAACTAAGTCGGTGCCTTCCCGGCGAAGGCACTCCGACGCTCAAGTCAGATGGGTCAGAAAATGAGATCTTGTTGTGCAAGCCAACAAGTCGAATGAATTGGTCAAAATAGGTCAAAACAGTGCAAAAGCAATAAGTCGAATGAGAGCAACAAACAAGTCGAATGAACTGAGCCAAACAAGCCGAATGAGGTAGTCCAATACAACTCGAATGAGTGCAAAATAGGTCGAACTCGAGCTATTTGGGAACAACTCGAATGAGCTTGGTGAATAGGTCGAGATCGACTTATATAACTTGAACTTAGGGCTTGGAAATAATGACAAACTTACCTTGGAATGAGGAATGGGACCCCTTTATATAGGCATAAGAGTCCTTATTCAGCTAGAAATACAGTCCAAGTAGGACTATGAGTTGAATAAGTCAAACTAGAGCTATTTTGGAATGACTCGAATGAACTTGGTGAATAGCTCAAATGACCTGCAAGAAAATAGCTCGAATGGCCTTGAAACAGCTCGGATTAAGCCTTGAACAACTCGAATTGGGCTTGCGCAATCCGAATTGGGCTTGTGCAATAACTCAAAATTGGGCCTGCACGGGGCTAATTTTGAGTTTTGCCTTAAATTGTAATTTTGCATTAAACAGTAATGGTGTTGTCATGGCATAATATTCTGAAATACGCTCGGGGTATTATATCAAATATTATGACATGACGATAACGCAATATGGTACATCAGTATTAAATTCACGCAATCATCAACGAATAAGTAGAATCAATGTTATACTATTATACACGTATAAGTAATTTATTCATCTCACCATTAAGTTATAGATAGATGACATAGCCGCATTGTCTATAGTAATGATGATATATAAATATATAGATTGAAAAATTTAAAAACATAGAAAAGTTTAGAGATGTAATTGCGTAGGCTTGCTCGATCGAGAGAGATCGTAATAATAACATTACGTAAATAACGGATTAAAGCAAAAAATAAACTTAACTTATTTTAGGAGAATGATATAAAGTGGGAGAATATTTTCTTCTTCAATATTTTCAAGTGTAATTTACAAATGAAATGAACACCTATTTATAAAAAAAATATTCAACTATACTATTATACAATGGGAGATGATATATACAGAGCAAAATCCCTAATTACAGAGCATTTTTTTATTATTTACTAATTTATCCTTTCAAAATCAACAAACTGATTTATCTTCCTTATCAACCCCTTAATTTTTGAATGTTAGATCACAGAAAAAAAACCAGAAATACTCGCATACTAATAATTTAGATTCTCTTTCCATGCATTCAAACACAAACCAAAATTAAGATTATCTCTTTGTGAACTTTTTCAAAATGATCCTAACTATTTTCGTATAATAATTATTCTACTGATCAATATTCTCTTTCGATACGTTTTGAATATTAATTTGTTTTGTTCATTTCTATTTAGCTTTTGTGAACATCATCAAATACACCAAATTCAATGCATCGAGTTTCATTATTTTTCTCAGAATATTTCTTTTTCTTTTTATGGCCAAATTGTACCGATACACACAAAATTGAAGTCAATAACATTATGAGAGAAACTATAAATAAGCAAAGAAAGAAATCATCTCCTATATAAACATGGGTTAGACTTTTTACAGGACATTTTTCATAACCAGAAAATAACTTTGATGTGGGGTATTTTCGTCTGGATACGTGTCCGCTCTCCAACACTCCACGTCAGACTGCTTTAGTTCCTGCTGGATGATTAAGTAGCTTTTGAGTTCAGAACCTGCACTCAACACCACACGTAAACTAAGCCGGTGCCTCCTCCGGCGAAGGCACCCCGACGCTCAAGTCAAATAGGTGGAAATTTGAGGTATTGTCATCAGAGACAATAGCTCGAAATTATAGCTCGAATTATGCCCAAATAGGTCGAATTTAGGCTCAATAGGTCGAAATAGCACACCTCGAAATGGTATTGAGAACCGTGATGAGGAAACCCGAATAGATCGAATTACCCTCAAATAGCTCGAAATACACTCTATATAGATCGAACAAGAGCTATTGCAATATAGCTCGAATTATTGCTCTATAGCTCAAACTCGATGTATATAGCTCGAAATTAAATGCTAGAAAATAAAAACGTACCTTAGAATGAGGCATAGGACCCCCTTATATAGTAATAAGAGTCCTTATTCGTCTAAAAGTGCAATCCAAGTAGAACTATGACTCAAAATAGGTCGAATTAGAGCTATTTTGAAATAGCTCGAATTGGTCCTTCAAATAGGTCGAATTGGGCCTCAAATAGGTCAAATTTGGGCCCAGATAGCTCGAACTGGACTCTTGGGCCTCAAATAGATCGAACTTTAGCCCATATAGCTCGAATTGGGCTTTTGGGCCTTCAAATAGATCTTATTTGAGCCCATATAGCTTGGATTGGGCTTGTATAGCTCGAATTGGGCCTTTTCGGGCCCAAATAGATCTCGCTTGGGCTCAATTTGGGCCTACTTGGGCCGATTTTCGAGTTTTGCCTTGAATTGTAATTTTGCATTAAAAAATAATGGTGCTGACATGGCATAATATGTCCCGAAATACGTTCGTGCATTGGATCGGATATTATGACGTGGCGGTACCGAAATATGGTACATCATGGAGTCCCCCAGTTCGTAAGAGTAATGTGTACAAACATTGGTCATACGAACTAAAAAGAAGACACATAACCGAGAATTTGCAACGAGATCGGCGTCGGCATAAAAAATCAAGAATTTGACCAAAAATATCCAAATGCAAAAATAGGTCGAATTTACTATTTTTGGTAACTCGAATCAGTATAGGTCGAATTTACCTTCAAAAAAGATAAATCGAATTCCAGAAAATTTTCCCGTAAAATAGCTCGAATTTTCCATAAAATAGCTCGAATTACATATTGGTCGAAATTGCCCTCCAAAAGATACCTCTAATTTGCCTGAAAAATTTCCTGAAAATATGTCAAATTTACAAATAGGTCGAATTTAGGGGCATTTTGGTAATTCCCGCATCATTTCGCCTATAAATACTCCACTCCCAGCTTCATTTCCTCATTTCGCGCCTAAGCATTCCTCCAGAGCTCTCGAGAAATAGCTCGAATTTATAGCTCGAAATTACCAAATTTAGTAAGTGCGCTGAAATAACTCGAAATTGCTCCCAATTTAGTAAGTTTAGCATTATAGCTCGAAAAACCTCCAAATAGCTTGAAAAAAACCCTCATATAGATCGAAATTTGACAGAATAGCTTGAAAAATCCACCAATACTTATATCCTTTGGTGAGTTGCTGAAAGCTCGAAAATATAGCTTGAAAAATGCTAAAATTTAAATTTTTTGCGCAGATTTGTTCACCACGGCGCGACTTCGACGTAACCGGTCTCCACGTCGTCCATCACCACCACGATCTCACCAACGGGCCTACTATAACGCACGTAATCCATCACGAGACTCTTCATACCGGAATCCTCGTGAATCAAACACAAGGCGTCCATCATCCCCAAATCGTCCTCGACAACCAGAACCTGCTCGAGTTCGATTACCTGGCGCTCCAAAGCTTTTTGCACCTGCACAGAGGTCCTATGAGCAAATCCACCCGAACAAAGAAGTTTATGTAGATCTAGACCCTCGTGCCGGTAATCTTTCAACCTAAACTTCTTTATGACGCGAGTTATTGATCTTGAGTCTTCCAGTAGTAGTAGGGAAAGTAGTTGTGAGTCGTTTAAGTCGTCTAAGGCTAAGGAAAATGCGTCGACTAGCGGCATTAGTGACGACTCCAGTGATGAGACCTCATCTAGCAATGAGAGAAATAGCAATGATAGGGCATCCGATATGGAGGTAGACGTAGACATCCTAGGAGATGACGAGGATGAACCGAACCCTCTCCCCATTGTGCCTTATTTACCTCTTGCTGATAATGTGCCTATACCTGCCGCAAACTCTCCTGAACAACTTGCTCCGCCCAACTTGATTAATTTTGATCAGTTTCCTTCTTCTCTTCCTTATGATATAGCTTACTATCGTGATACTTACGACATCCCTGATACCTATGAAATTATCATTCCTGGGCCAGATGATAGGATAAACAACCCGCCCGAAGGATGTCTCACTATATTTAGTAGCTATCTTCATTGTGGGTTACGTTTTCCCATTTTCCCTATTGTCTCAGAAATCATGTCCTCGCTCAATTCCTCTCCTTCACATTTTACCCCCAACGCATACACACAGATGTATGCTTATGCGATGCTGACCCGCGTGTTTGACCTCCCGTGCTCTGTAGCCGGTTTTTGGCAATTATTTATAGTGAAATTCCGTAACAGAGGTGTAGACGCTGGGTTTTACTATCTGAGCTCGCGAAAGAAGCAATGCTTCCTATCTGATCTACAGACGAGCTTCAGGGCTCACTAGAAGAAACAGTGGTTTTTCATCAAGGAATCCAAGCCTCAGAAATTCCGATTCAAGCGGCTTTGGACGAACGCCCGTCCATCGCCGAGACGCCCCGATCCTCCTGTCTATACCCTGACGGTGATTAAAAACTTGAAAGAACATCAATTTGATGCTTTTGAGTTGACCACCACCCCAGTGTTGCGGGCCGGCGGGTATACTTATCGTGCGGGCATTGAGCCTTCTGTCTTTGGTATAACATTATGCATGTTTTTGTACTACTTATTTGTTGATTGTACGTCTTCCTTTGTTGTCTTCTAACCTGTGCATTTTGCTATTTTCAGAGCGCATCGTTATGGACAAGACGAAGAAGAGGCTGGCCGCTATGAAGCGTGGCGCAAATGCTCCTCAATCCTCAGTGCCCATTCCTGAGAAGACCAGTCGTCGTGGTGCGTAGACAATTGGCACCAGTTCGAAGGGCGGCAGTGCTCCTACTCCTTCCACCGCTGCTGTCTCGACTCGAGGGTCAGGACGTGGTAGGGGTTCTGCTCCGGCCCTTGTGCCTGCTCGAGCTCCAGTGCGTGAGACTGTTCCTTCTCAGTCGACTGCTGAGGCTGCTCCTGGATCACCACCTGGAGGTTCTGAGCCGATCCTTCCGGATCTTTCTCCTTCATCAGCACCTTCGACTGGAAGAGTGCATCTTCCCTCCGTTGCTGAAGTGTCTCGTCGCTTCAATGAGGCTAACCCTGAGTCAGCAACCAGGAAGAGGTCTACTACTGCTGAGGAGATCTGACGGGGTAAGCGCGTTGCGCAGGACAGGGCTTATGATGGTGACGATCTCGACATTGACGTTGAGGAGATCGTGCAAGCTTCGGTCGAATCAGGGCAGTTCACACTGAAGGACACTACTGCCCTTCGACTAACGAAAGGATTCATGCCTGACTTCGACCGTCAGCTCTATTACCAGGGCCATGAGAAGCTAGTCAGCCGCACTGCCTTGTCTCTATGCGAGGTATGTGTATTTATAAGCTTTCCTTGATCTCTGTTTTATACCTGTACTTGAATATCACTGACTTTTTTCCTCTTTTGTAGTTCTTCGTCAACTTTCAGACCATGGCGGAGAATTTCAACATGGTGATGACGACTCAAGATCAGCAGAGGGCTCTGATGGATAGGCACCTCTCTTCAGCCTTGCAAGCTCAACGACTGGAGAAACAAGCCAAGGAGGCGAAGGCTGAAGTTGAGAAGCATCTTGTCGCCGCCGTTGACAAACTGAAGGCAGTGCAGGCTGAGCTGGAAGCCCTGAAAACAGCTAAAGCTGCCGTTGACAAGGAGCTCGCCGAGGAGAAGCGACTGTCCAGCCAGCTCACCACCGACTGCCAGCATGCCACGGCCCTTGTTGACGATCACGTTGACACTATCCAGACGATGAAGGATGTCGCTGCTGCTGCTGAGGCAGAACGTTTGAGACTCGAGGCTGAGCTAGCTGATGCACAAGCTCGCCTCGCGACTGCTGAAGAGGATGGCTACAACAGGGCCATGACTGAGGTATTCCTATTGTACTTGACTTTATTTCTTTGTCCTTGAGGTTTTGTGTTACGTACTTACTTTTTCTCTACTTGGTTCGTAGGAGCTCCCTGATGAAGACAAGGTGATGGTAGCCATCGAGTTCTTCCGCTCGGCCACATGGGAGCAGATTGCTATGGAGAGGGGCGGTTTTGATACGACCAAGGGCTACAACATGGCCCTTGATGACATCGTCGCCCGAGGTGCCCTTGCTCCTGGGTTCAAGAGGGAGGATTTCAATGTCCTCAACTGCCTGAATGAGGATGACACGGAGGTTGGTGAATCCTCTAGTGTTGCTGCTGCCGATCCTACTCTTGCCGATCTGCCTCCTGCTGAACCTGCTGCGACTGTGGACGGTGACGAGCCGAAGCATGATACCTTCACCTCCTTATATCCTCTCCGGCAGGTATGGCTTTCTGACTTTGCCGACGAGCAGCCATCCACGTCCACTGCTGCTGCTGCTGCCGGTGCTGCACCAGATGAGCCCCTGGAGGAGGGTGAGATGGGTTTCGACCCTCTGGTCTTGGATCAGCCTGCTGATGGCGATCACCCTATGCCTGATGCTACTGTTGCTGCTCCTGCTCCTCGTCAGATTTCCCCTGTTGATGACACTGGGCCCCTGCACGAGTCGTTTGCGGATATCCAAGAGCAGAGCGAGGGTGCCGTGAAGTCTCTTGGGCTAAATTTGCTGCCTTGATCTCTCAGAGTGGCCTGCGTACCCTTATTTTTGGCGTCTGTGCCTTGCCTTTAGTATTTTTGAACATCTTTTCATTCCGTACAGTACATTAGCATTAGTACATTCTTTCCGTACAGTATATCTTGCTAACATTTGCGCGATTTTAGCGCTTATCCCTTGCTAGTACAGTTTTGACTTGAAAAGTCTTTTGAATGTCTTTACTCTGTCTCGTTACATCTTCACTCATATGTGTCTACTTTTTAAGTTTAAATTTGTTACTTGCTAAAACACTTAAGTTTTATGAACAAGTATGTGTGAGAGTGCGAGAACTTGTGCTCGACTCTACGAGGCTTGTGCTTGTTGTGCGAAGCTAATGTTCGCGCTTGCGAAGCTAAGTTCGCGGGAATACGAGAACTTGTGCTCAATTCCACGAGGCTTGTGCTTGTTGTGCAAAGCTATGTTTGCGCTTGCGAAGCTATGTTCGCGGGAGTACGAGAACTTGTGCTCAACTCCACGAGGCTTGTGCTCGTTGTGCAAAGCTATGTTTGCGCTTGCGAAGCTATGTTCGCGGGAGTGCAAGGACTTGTGCTTGACTCCACGAGGCTAGTGCTCGTTGTGCAAAGCTATGTTTGCGCTTGCAAAGCTATGTTCGCGGGAGTGCAAGGACTAGTGCTTGACTCCACGAGGCTGGTGCTCGTTGTACGAAGCTAAGTTCGTTTTGATTAAGTTTTTAAACTTAAAGTTTGTAGACCATATGAGTTTAACTTCATGTATCCTGATAGATTGTAATCTTGCGGGTAAATAGTAGGCAACGGCTAAACTTGAATAAAATAAGAGATTTTATTAGTTTTGGGAGTGAGCTCGAGTAACTTCCGAGTTGCCTACGTATCCCGCCGTATATAGGTTGGCTAGGAATCAAGTCCCCGTAGTTCGCTGCTAACTATTACAATGAGAACCCACGTAGAGGGACTCGTAATTCGTAAAAGAATAAGCAAATGAAGTATTGAAACTACGGTCCTATCGTGCCACAAGGCCATTAGAAAACTAGTGTTCTAACTATAAAACCTTCGTAAGTTCTTGACGTTCCAGGGGCGTGATAAAGTCCTTCCACCCAATTCTTGTAAGTAATAATATCCTTTTGAGCTTGCTTTCTCCTCTGTAAGGTCCTTCCCAGTTCGGCTTCAACTTTCCAACATGCTTGGTAGCTTCAACTTTTCTAAGTACCAAGTCCCCCACTTGAAAGTTCCTGAAACAAACTCTCTTGTCATATGCTTTCGCCATCATAGATTTATACGCTTGAGTACGTTGGTATGCTGCTTCCCTTGTTGCTCCGATCAACTCCAAATCCATTTGTCTTGCCCTTAATGCCTGCTCCTCATCGTATGTAACAATACGATACGTTGGCATTCCAATCTCAGCGGGTATCACTGCTTCAGATCCGTATGTCAATAAGTATAGAGTTTCTCCTGTAGAGGTACGAGGAGTTATTCGATATGCCCATAATATTCCTGGTAGCTCGTCCGCCCAGTTTCCTCCTTCTCCCTCCAGCCTTTTCTCCAAACTCTTCACTAATGTGTTGTTAGTGGCCTCCACTTGCCCATTTGCTTCGGGACGCGTAACGGATGTAAAACGTTGCTCAATTTTCATGTCTTTGCACCAGTCCTGAATCTTAAAACCTTGGAACTGCCTTCCATTATCGGAAATTAAGACCCTTGGTATTCCAAATTGACAAACGATGTTCTTCCAGATGAATTGTTTCACATTAGCCTCAGTAATGTTTACAAGTGCTTCAGCTTCAACCCACTTCGTATAGTACTCGACTGCCACCAATAACCATTTTCTACCTCCCGTAGCCTTAGGCATTGGTCCAACGATATCTATTCCCCATTGATCAAACGGACATCCATAACTCACCGTTGTCATAGGTTGTGCAGGTGTATGAATAATCTTCGCATGCAATTGACAGCTTCTACACTTCCTAGAGTAATCCATAGCATCTCTCATAATAGTTGGCCAGAAATATCCTTGTCGGAGTATTTTCTGGGCCAAAGATCGTTCTCCTGAGTGATTTCCGCAACTTCCTTCATGAATTTCTCGTAAAACTTGTTTTGCCTGTGAGGGAGATAGGCATCTCAAGAGTGGTCCCTCGAAATACCGTTTGTACAGTTCGCCATTGAAGATAGTAAATCTTGCAGATTTGTACTTGAGCCTTCTGATCGCTTGAGGATCATTAGGTAAGTTCCCGTTCTGAAGATAATCAATAATCTCATCCTTCCAACATGCCTCTATCTCTACTGGCAGAGCGTAGTCCAATGCTTGCGTTGGTTTTGATTCAACTCCTTTGCCGATAGAGGGCTGCTCCGAAGCCAATAGAGTTACTCGCCTTTCAACAAACACTTCTGCAATGCTAGCAAATCGTGACAACGAGTCAGCGCGTTCATTCTCCGTTCGAGGGATCTGCGAGATAGAGAAAGTATCGAAGTTTGATGTCGCCTCCTTCAATTTTTCGAGATACTTTACTATTGCAGCCTCTTTCGCCTCATATCTTCCTTCAAATTGATCAACAATCAATTGTGAATCCGTGAATGCAACAAGGTTCGTTATACCCAACGATTTTGCAATTTGGATGCCAGCAAGCATAGCCTCATATTCCGCTTGATTGTTCGTCACTTGAAAATTTAGCCTTATTGCATAGTCGAATTCTCTACCATCCGCCGATTTTAGGTAAATTCCTGCACCTCCAGCGTCATTTGTGGACGATCCATCTACATGCAAAGTCCAAGTTCCCCTTGCAACTATAGGTTTGTCACTTTTGACCTCTTCCGTTACCATTGCTACATCAAGCGCTTGCTCCGCCTCTGAGATAGTTTCAGCCACAAAGTGCGCTAATCTTTGTGCTTTGATCGCTGTTTTCGGCATGTACTCCAAGTCATATTCTCCTAACTCGATCGCCAACTTCACCAGTCTCCCAGATGTCTCCGGTTTTGCCATAACTTGTTTCAGTGGTTGATTAGTTAAGACAGTAATCGGATGTGATTGAAAATATGGTCTTAACTTTCGTGCAGTTATCACAAATGCGTATGCTAGCTTTTTGATCTCCAGATAATTCACCTCTGCCCCATTCAACACTTTGCTAACATAGTAGATAGGCAAATGTTTCTTGTCTTCCTCGCGCACCAATACTGTGCTTAGTGAATTCTTCGTTATGGCCAAGTAAAGATATAGCATCTCATTGTCCTTGGGCTTAGATAGTAATGGTAGTGTCGTAAGGTACACATTCAATTGGCGAAAAGCCTCTTCACAATCATCAGTCCAGACAAACTTAGGTGTCTTACGTAACTTCTTGAAAAAAGGTAAACTCTTTTCTGCAGAATGCGATATGAATCGACTAAGTGCCGTGATCCTCCCCACCAATCGTTGCACCTCTCGAATAGACTTGGGGGATGGTAAATCCATTATAGCTTTAATCTTGTCAGGGTTAGCTTCGATTCCTCTCTCATTGACCATGTACCCTAGAAATTTTCCAGCCTTAACACCAAAAGTGCACTTCTTTGGGATTTAGCTTCATCCCGTATTGTTTCATGATACCAAAAGCCTCTTCCAAATGTTTTACGTGATCTTCCGCCTTTAGGCTTTTGATAAGCATGTAATCAATGTAAACCTCCATAGTCTTGCCGATTTGATGGTAAAACATCTTGGCAACCAACCTCTGAAAGGTTGCTCCTGCGTTCTTTAAACCAAACGGCATCACCTTGTAACAGTATATCCCTTTGTCAGTGATAAAGGCCGTTTTATGTTGATCCTTCACTGCCCTTAGTATTTGGTGGAAACCGCTCTGCGCATCACAAAGACTTAGCAGCGCACACCCTGCTGTAGAGTCAACTACGAGATCAATCCTGGGCAAGGGAAAAGGATCTCGTGGGCAATGTTTGTTCAAGTCGGTGTAGTCCACGCACATCCTCCATACGGTCGCCTTCTTTGGAACAAGTACAATGTTGCTTAGCCATTCAGAGTATCGTACTTCGAATATATGGCCTGCAGCAAGCTTTGTTTGTACTTCCAACTCCGCAGGCTTGTTCTTTTCATCACTAAAGTGTCTCTTCTTCTGTCGGATGGGTTTAGCATTTGGGTTAACATTCAGGTGATGTACCGCAACTCGAGGATCTATCCCCTTCAAGTCCGAGTCCGTCCATGCGAATACATCAAAGTTTCTTCGCAGGCATTCCAACAGTGCCTTCTCAATCTCTGGAGTCAACTCGCTTCCAATTTTAATGATCTTGTCAGGCTCATCATTCGACAAAATCACCTCCTTAAACTCTCCAGAAGGTTTCAAACACTCCATCTCCATCTTCTTTTTATAGCGCAATGTCGTTTTGTCTTCTTTTTCTTCCTCCACCTTCTTCGAGGTGTCCTCAGTACTGGGAGGCGTAGGATCCTCCTGCATTATCTCTTGGTCAACTTGCGTAGCAAGCACCATCTCCGTATCAACTTGTTTTCCTATTTCAGGCGTCTCCACCGGATGTATGTCAATCATCGCAACATTTGGATCCATTTTTGCCTTGATAGGTTTAGTCGATGTAACATAACAACTCCAAGAATCACGATAGTTTGTAGTGAGTTCAGCAACTCCGCCAGGCGTTGGAAATTTGACCTTTTGATGCACCGTAGAGATGATCATAGCAAATGCCATTATCCCAAGCCTTCCAATCAGCACGTTATATGCAAAAGGTATGTCAACGATAAGATATTCCACATTCAGTGTTCTCCTCTTTGGATTCACGCCAAAAGATGTTGGCAACATGATCCTTCCAATGGGTTTAACTTCACTCCCACCAAATCCCACTAGTGGTGAGTTAACATCGGTGATCTCATATTGTCCAAGCTTCATTTGTTGTAAAGCATCCATGAAGATGATGTTGGACGAGCATCCATTATCAATCATTATCCTCTTTACCCCGTGATTTGCAATCACTGCGGAAACCACCATAGGGCAATTCAAGTATTGTGCTTCCTTAGCTTGTGAAGATAAGCTGTCGAAATCGCTATCGTCGAATGTGATTCTTGTATCCAACTTGTACACTGCAAAGACAAGATCTATCTCAGGACGCTTCAGTCGTTCATTGTATATATCTCGTGAGATGCGTTTTCTACTTTTGGCCGAGTCTGCGCCAGTAGGTCCGCCAGCAATCACATTGAATCCATTCTCGATGTCATCATTCCCATTACCCCTTTTACGCTTTGGTTCATCCTTCTTCTCATGTGGAGATCTATCCCGCTTGCATCCAGATGACGCCTTCTCTTGACGTGACTCTCTATTCTCAAGGATGTACTCAATGAGTTTCCCCTCTTGAATGAGTCGTTCAATCTCGTTTTTTAGGGCCTTGCATTTGTTAGTAAAATGCCCATTCTGCCTGTGGAACTTGCAATATTTCTTCGACACCTTGGTCTCCTCCGTTTCTCGGAACGGTTTCGGGGTTCTCAGCAACCCGCTATCTTTCTCAATGGCGTAGATTTCACCAATTTGTTTCCTCAGTGGAGTATAATTGTCAAATTTCTTAAAGGGTTGTCGATTGCGATCACGATCTTTGCCCCTTAACTCCTTCCTCCAATCTCTATCTTTATTCTCCTTGCCCCCATGAATTCTTGGCGAGTCCATCAACCCTTGATTCATGGTTGCCTCCTCAACTTCAATGACCTTACTAGCGAGGTCCATCACTTTCTCAATGGAATCAGGTGTGTTCCATGTTATTACTTCAATCAGCTTCTTGCTCCGGCAACGATGCTCCAATACAGAGATGACCAAGTCAACATTGGGAGCATTCACTCTACCAATCTCCAGATTCAAACGCTCGATATACCTTCCCAAAGGTTCATCAGGTCCTCTATAGATATTAACAGCGTGCTTGGAGATTTCTTCTTTATCCGATAAGTAGCAAACTTCTTTACGAACATGGTCCTAAATTGTTCAGATGATTCAATCGAACGCGAGCGCAAATTTTTGAACCATTCCTTTGTTGGACCTCTCAGACTGAGCGAAATAAGTTTCGCCCTCATATTCTCTGCATACCCCAAGACCTGCAAATCTCCATCTAACTCATCATAATGTGCTACTGGATCGGTATTTCCATCATACTTCTTCAAAACAGGAAGATTAGTTCCTTCCTTCAACGTCAAATTACTGATCGCCTCACAAAAGGGGTTTGGCCTCTCCCTTAGTGGAATATGTTCTGCAACAACAGGTTCCAATCTTGGTGCAACTCTCTCAGGCAAGTCCCTATCTCTTCCGGCAGTTCGACTTGCTGCAGGTCGATGATCAGGAACTCTCTGCCTAGAATTCACCTCTCCATCCCTTACTTCTCTATCTCGACCAGTTGCTCGACTGGGAGCTCTGTTAGCATTAGTCCTCACTGAACGAGGATTCCTCCTTTCAAGCGAGGGAGATGGATCCCTTGGCCTTGTCATCCTAGTTTGCCTATAATGCCTTGAATCATCACGACGCTGGGTCGGATGAGTCCTTCCTTGCTGCGGTGCCGCAGGCTGTGTTGCTGGTTGTTGTGCTATTGGAGCCTGAACATTCTGTAGAACAGAAGTGTTAGCCAATTGCTGCACAATCATTGGAACCATAGTCCTTTGGAATGCTGCCATGATTTGATCCAACTGAGCGGAATTCAATAGCTGTTGTTCCGTGGGAGGAACTTCAGGTTGATTCGCTGTGTGAGTTGGAGGATCAAGGGGAGTGTTGGGCGCTGCCACTGATGTTCGCTCAAAAGCATCATGTGCCCGATTATCATCCTCCCTCTGTGATCTAGTCCTTCGTGCCATTCCATTCTTATCTGTTGCTCTCCGTTGAGCCATTGAGTGTCAGTGTTTGTTACTAAGTGCGTATAGAGGTTCCCACAGACGGCGCCACTGATGTGGGGTATTTTCGTCTGGATACGTGTCCGCTCTCCAACACTCCACGTCAGACTGCTTTAGTTCCTGCTGGATGATTAAGTAGCTTTTGAGTTCAGAACCTGCACTCAACACCACACGTAAACTAAGTCGGTGCCTCCTCCGGCGAAGGCACTCCGACGCTTGAGGTATTGTCGTCAGAGACAATAGCTCGAAATTATAGCTCGAATTATGCCCAAATAGGTCGAATTTAGGTTCAATAGGTCGAAATAGCACACCTCGAAATGGTATTGAGAACCGTGATGAGGAAACCCGAATAGATCGAATTACCCTCAAATAGCTCGAAATACACTCTATATAGATCGAACAAGAGCTATTGCAATATAGCTCGAATTATTACTCTATAGCTCAAACTCGATGTATATAGCTCGAAATTAAATGCTAGAAAATAAAAACGTACCTTAGAATGAGGCATAGGACCCCCTTATATAGTAATAAGAGTCCTTATTCGTCTAAAAGTGCAATCCAAGTAGAACTATGACTCAAAATAGGTCGAATTAGAGCTATTTTGAAATAGCTCGAATTGGTCCTTCAAATAGGTCGAATTGGGCCTCAAATAGGTCAAATTTGGGCCCAGATAGCTCGAACTGGACTCTTGGGCCTCAAATAGATCGAACTTTAGCCCATATAGCTCGAATTGGGCTTTTGGGCCTTCAAATAGATCTTATTTGAGCCCATATAGCTTGGATTGGGCTTGTATAGCTCGAATTGGGCCTTTTCGGGCCCAAATAGATCTCGCTTGGGCTCAATTTGGGCCTACTTGGGCCGATTTTCGAGTTTTGCCTTGAATTGTAATTTTGCATTAAAAAATAATGGTGCTGACATGGCATAATATGTCCCGAAATACGTTCGTGTATTGGATCGGATATTATGACGTGGCGGTACCGAAATATGGTACATCAAACTTTCAAATAAACAATATGAAAGAACCCCAATTTTTTTTTTTAAGTTTTGAGTTATATTTCAGTATTAATTCGCCAATTAATTCGCCACATGTGATGTCTTTATGTACCAAGACTTTGGGCTTATTGCTTATACTTTTTAAATTGAATTGGATCATTGATTTGAAAGGGACATAATAGTAAACAATGGAAAATTGCTCTGTAATTAGGGATTTTGCTCTGTATATATATCATCTCCCTTATACAAATTTTCCGTTACTATAGAAGACAATTACCTAATAAATTGGCTAGATAATGTGTTTTCCGATTATTCATTGCAAGTTAGATGACTAATAGAGTTATTTATATAATTTTTCATAACGGTCTATAATATGTAATCGAGATTCCAAGGATGAAATGGAATTAAGAGGGGGCACCGGTTATGAAGAAAAAAGAAGAATAAAGAGCGTGGTGGGCATTGATTGATTTGTGAGTGCAAATAGAACACAAACCATATTCTGTTAATTAGATTTAGAAGAATAGAATAGAATGGCATCATCATCATCAGGTTGTATCTTTTGCCAAATCGCTCGCTCTGCCACCTCCTCCACCACGATCCTTCACCAGGTACCCTAAATTGTAACAGAAATTGTTTGTGATACTATGTAACTAAAAATTAATTAATTGCATTGCATAGCAGGATGATAAAATCGTTGCATTTCAAGATATTAATCCTTCTGCACTCAGGTTGGTAACATTCTTTTAATCTATTTCTTGTTACTTTCTGATTTTGACTGCTTTTTCTGTTGCTCATCTAAAGGGCATAACCCCACTGCCAATGTTGAGTAGGCTCATAGTTCTTGTTGCCAATTACGGATCTTTTAGTCGTCATCTTGAACTTAACTGACTGATTATTGGTTATACCTAGTCGTCGGCTTCTTAAGCTTCAATATTAGATGGAGACTCTTCTCAACGTGTGCATCTGCTTTTCTTGGATATCCTCTGCATTTTCTTAAATAGTGGATGCTCTAGGCGGACAATCGATCCGTTAAGCATGTGACCGATAAGTTTCAATGATAGGCATCGAGTTGCTGCGAATTATGAGGATCAAGAGGAAGTAAGGTCAATAACTGAAAAACTGACTCTTTTACACATTTTAGTGTTTCTGCTTCAAATTGTTTGATACAATAGTCATTGAGCCAGTAGGAAAAGATAATTAATAAGGCCATTTACATCTTTTACACGTTTCTTGGTTTGTATGTTTTTAGTGTCTTCTAATATTAGATATGGTGAAGGGAATAGTTATCTTTTTAAAGATTTTAATTCAAACTGTACAATATCATGGATTGATATTAGAATTGACACAAGCACGAGATTAAGCTTAGTGTAATAATCACATAGAATCCACTTGATGCAGAAAGAGCATAATTTCACATACCATCCACTTGTTCTAGGTAACTGGTATGGCGAAGTGATCTGACGTCTATCCATGTCATAGGAGGCAACATGTAGGAAATAATAAGTACAACCACAAAGTTTATCGGAAATCAGCCAGTTTTGTATGCTTATCTCCCATTCACACTTCAGAGTTCTCATACTATTGTACTTTCTGATTTCGGGATTTGAAGTGCTTCTGTTTGGAAGGATTAGTGTGTCGTGGGAGACGATTGCCAAATAAATACATGAAGACACGGGGTGTCAATTTCTCTTTAAGGCAGAATTTAACTCTTGCTTCAATGATCACATCTCCTTATGACTTCAATTGACAGAAATAAAATTACAGAATAGCTGGTGCCATAGTATGCCTGAGTCTCCATCCAAATCTAATCAAACAAATTAGGGGGATGCGCTTTTAGATACATAGTTCCACTCCTTCGCAGGAAGAATAGCATAGAAGGCATGCGCCTCATGCCGAAGAGATAGAGCGGAAACCATGCATCTGGCGCTGGTGATATAGCCCAGAAGGTTTAAACCTTCAAGCCTGACAGCCAGGGCACTGAAAGGCACAAATAAACACCTTCAGTGCTTTTAATACTTATGGTGAGGAGCAATTGTTTAGGCTGGAAGAGACAAAGTAACTTAGAGAGGCGATCGACCTGTAGCACAGATGGTGGAAATCAAGGATTATTTCCATGTTAATTTGAGTTCTAGAATTATTAGGATTCTAGAATTTTATTAGGTTTATTTATTTTGGTTGTTATTGAGATTAGGAGTTTAGTTTATCTTGTATGTTTAATTTATTCTTTTTGTTAGGGTCCTAGTATGTTTTATTTGCTTATCCTATAAATTGAGGACTAATGTTTTATTACTGAACAACTTTATGAGTTGATTATTAATATTATTGCTGATTGCAATTTCCATCTCTTAATTTCTAGTTCTTCATCTTATTCTTCCAATTCTCGTTCATATTCTTTGGATTCTTGCCTGGATTCTTTTGGTTCTTTTCTTCTTCTATCTTAATCTTCTCTAGTTCTCTAATTTCCATTCTTATAATTCGTCCCCTCTATCAATTTGGCACCGGAGCCATACGTATTCTTTCGCCTTTTTCTGCTGCATTATTTTGTCTTTCTATTTAGTTTTTACAATGTTTTTTTAGCAAGTCCCAAGAAAAGGACGTAAAATCTGCTGAAAAAAAGAAGTAAAAAAGATTGTTCCATCACACCCGCGGTTTCCTGATATGCATCTCTTCCTAGGACTCACAACCGTGGTTGCTCCAGTTCAACAACGCATCGCCCAGATTCCACTGTCATCTGCTTAGTCGCCGCGAACTGCCATTGACGTTACTAGTGCTGTTCCCAGCTGCAATATTGCAGCCAAGGAGATAACCAGCTCTTGGTTCTGGCCGAGAAAGGAAAAAAAAAAGAACAATTCTGTCGGCTCATATTTTTTGTTAAGTTACTCCTTTTATTGAATTGGGCTTTCAATTATTAGTTGGTAAGTTAGGTTATTGCATGAAGCTTATAATTGAGAAAATATATTTTTTAGTAGATAGAATTTCGATTAAGAGAAAACATCAAATGTCTACTTATTCACATACTTCAACTTTTCTAGTCGGGGAGTCTAGGCAACTGAAGATAGTCCCATCTTAAGAGTCTGATAGTTCTTTCAAGTCCTCTCAAGGCAATGCCCATGAAGTTGTGTGCGATAAATATTGAGTAATTGGCCATTTAATAGAAAGAGAGTGAAGAACGAATAATCCTCCAACCAAAAACAGTGACTGAGTCCGCCTCAAGCAAGTGAGTTCAAGACATGGCAAGAGAGCGAGTTCGACTCGCAAACGATCAGCAAGTGAAGGACCGATCCTTTTGCGCCAATACTGTTGCGAGACTGGTACTTGGCGGCCCACGAGCAAGATATAGACTAAGATTGCCCTTTAGTTGTCTGCATCTGGAGTCTGCCAAGGATAACCAAGAACTTTCATCTTATGAGACTTCTTGTGCGAGAGTTGCATTCCTTCTGTGATACTAATTGTGAAAAGAAGGTAGGGTCTTACATGTTAGCATCTTTTGAACATAATCTGCACTCTTTCAACCAAAATTTGCCCAAAGTAATGAAGATTATAAGTTGGTTATTGACATGCACTGTGATAAATTAGAGCAAGCTGAAAAGAGGTGATTATTTGATGATCAGAATTTGTCGTGACTTTTAACTATGCTTTTGAATATTTTTCTTCTTAAAACCGGAGGACATTTTTGTGCTTGAAATATTTTGGCTCTAATGCATATTTGGCAGACTTGCCTTCTAATTTATCAATTAGTCCTATTTTCAATACTAAGGACTTCACTCACTGTGGAGACATTCTTGGGGCTCCCAAATTTTCTGCTGGCACTACATGTGGTTTTGCTACTTCTTATGTTTGGTGCCTAGGCTACTTCCTATACAACTGTTGATCCTGATGAAAGTATATGCTCTAAGAAAGGTTGGAGATGGACGTTTCATATATCCGGTTTGGATAGTTTGGAAGTTTGAGTTGCGTTCACTGCTGAGTTCTTCACCTCTTGGCGACTACCTTCATGCAGACTTCGGGAGGCAAGTTTTTTCAAGCCGGGGAAATTGATAGAAATCTAGTATTATTTCCAAGTTAATTAGAATTCGACAAATTTTAGGATACTAGAATTATTATTTATTTATGTTTTTATCAGATTAGGAGTCTAGTTTTATCCTATTAGTTTATTTTATTACTTTTTTTAACTCCTACTTTTACTATTTTTTGTTTGCTTAGCCTGTAAATAGAGGGCTAAGGTTTTATTGTTGAAAAGTCTATGAATTGATTATTATTGTTATTACTTTTGCTGATTAAAATTTCCATCTCTTAGTTTCTAATTCTTCGGTTTATTCTTCTAATTCTTGTTCTTATTCTTCGGATTCTGTCCTGAATTCTTCTTCTGTCTTAATCTTCTCTAATTTTCTATTTTTCCTTCTTATTATTCACCGATCTCAGTAGTGGAGTCATTCTCATCCCAACTTGTAGTCTTGCTGCAGTCTCTTCTTCGTTTTAAATCTCACTGGTCTTTTTAGCTACAAACAACTGATATGATAAACTGAATATTGTGCACACAAAAGTTTATGATCTTTATCTTCTTCTTGACAGAAACTATGTTCATTTCCATGGCTGGGTTCTTTCTGTGGTAATATTTGAACAAGTAAATCTGTATGCGTGGTTAAGCACAATTTCACCTGGCTTCTTTATCATGTGAAGTACATCTGAGTTTTTGTACCACACTACTCTCTTACTCTTCCTAGTTCTTACACTAACAACAGTATGGAATTAGGCATTACTTGGTGATTCCAGTTGAGCACCTATCAACAGTCAATGATCTTCAGAGGAGATCGGAAGACTTCGCATTAGGTAACGAGATTATCATGGTTCTTTTTTGATTGACAAACTTACTGGATTTCCCGAGATCATTATTTCGTATGGTTGATATAATCTCTTCTTGTAGTCACTTCTTGTTTGAGAATCTTCCTACATTTCCAAAAGTCATTAACTAATATTGTTCCTATAATTTCTTCTTGTAGTTAGTGACATGTTAAAGGTCGGCCAAAGTCTACTGCAAAGAGATGCACCTCATGCTAAGAATTACAGGTGTGTTTTCTAGTTACACAGAGATGGATATTCATTCACTTCTTGGCCAAACACCATTTGATATGCAATAATGTTGCGACCCTTGCTTCTTTTGGAGAAGGTTTCAATTGTTTATAGCACAATGATCTAATTCTTTTGATGGATGCTAAAATATAATACCAAAAGTGGTCTTTACCACTTTTTGATTGAAAACGGAATAGAATAGATCTTTGAAGCTTTGAACTCCCATTGCCTGCTTGTCAGGGTAGATTTCATCTGATCTTGTTTGATTGCTTATATACATAATTAGTTAACCCTTCAAAATACCCAAAAATGCCAGTTCCACCATCATGATTCTCTTCCAAGGCTGTGTCTCGTTCCAGCAACAGTAGTGATTTTTCCATGTTCTTAACCTTTGAATTAGCCATTGACGTATGGGTTATAACTAAATTTCAAGAATAGGGAAGGGCTGCCTTATAATATGACTGATTAATATTGTTCTCGTGACATGGTATATATTTCTTTTAACAGACAACATGCTTTTGAATTAAATAGAACGTCAACTTTGTTTGTGCTAGAATATGTTCTTATAATTGTCATCGAGGACTATAAAGAATTGACATGCAGCTCTCACTGTTCCAATGATCAGATTTGGCTTTCATCAGCCTCCATTCAACAGTGTCAATCATCTACATCTCCATTGTTTTGCACTTCCATATACGCCCAGGTCAGCTCTTGATATACGAGAATCACACAAGCTTTTCTCTTTAAAGTTTCTTGTTTCCTCTTGTCGGAGTTTCCATGTTTGATCTGATGTTAAATTCTTTAAAACAGATGGAGAAGTATAAAATACTTGTCTTTAGGACCCCTTGGTGGATTCATCGACGCTGAGAAGTTGTTGGAGAGGATAAATCCGTTATCATCCCTCTAAATTGTACATATTTACAAGCGTTAAATGGTTTTAATTCGTAAACTATGGGCAGGAGGTGATGATTCTGGGAAAATACTGTTCTCTAAGATTCAAGGTTAAGGTTACATATTTTCTGGTTCAAAACTGGTGCTTCGTTATTGACTGGCAGTTTCAATTTTATAGATGAGCCTCGTGGGAAGTCATAGGTCCCTTTGTTTTTCTTAATTATGACATGACAATTTGTTTCTCTCATTTAGTTTCTCTTCTGTGCTGCATTACTCTGCTCTTTTTGTTGTTCAGGTCATTTAAAATTGTTTCATTGAGATGTGCAGATAATGACCGAAGGATTCAGTTACAGACTTACAGTGTAATCATATTAGACAACCTGATCATAAAATTCTAGACCTGTCCAAGTCCGGGTAAGACCCGGACCCGGACCCGCTTGAAAATTGCAACGGTTCCGGGTCCGGGTCCGGACGCCGTTCGTGGACCCGCTCACAAGACCCGGACCTGGACCCGCAGTTACGGGTCGGGTTCAACCCGGCCCATTAAATGTTTTTTTTTTTTAAACTTTTTTTTTCCTTCCTTAGCTAAGATTCTCAATTAGTTCTTTGAAATTTATTACAATTGGAGTATATAATAGCAATCATCGCTAATAACGCTCAATATTATCTTTTCCCAACATATGTTCTTAAGGTCTAGTTAATTAGTTTGCCGAATCTAAGTTTAAGTAAATTTGTGATTTTAGGATAAAGAATTTTATAACAAAAATGCCCTACGTAATTGTTTGTTTTTAAAACAGATTCCAATTAAAAAGCTAATATAAATTTCATCCTTGAGTAATCAAGAACCTAGTAGACAAAAATGAAAACCTTAGTTTCAGTTTCATCTTTTTACAAAATGGTAAAGTTGGTGATGTAGCCCCTTGTCAACAATATATTTTCTGTATGCGTGAGTTTTTTTCAAATAAGGTCTATGGAACGAGTCTGTTTTCTATTTTATGTATTATTTTTTTGCATTTTAGTCCTTCTAAATTTCTAATTAGTTAATTGGTATTTAGATCCTTAAAAAAAAAAAAAAAAAAAAAAGAAAAAAACAACGGGTAAACCACGGATATTTCGGGCAACCCGATAACCAAACCGAAAACCTATTCGGGTTATGGTTTACATCGAAAAGCCGACGGTTTGCGATAGTTCGGTTTGAACCGAGCTGAACTAGCACAAAAGTTCGGTTTTTCGGTTTAAACCGAAATGTGCACACCCTAGAGATTAGGGCATTTTTTTATAATAATAAAAAAAAAAAACAATTCTTAAACCCCAGAACGTTTTAATTTTTGGAAAAAAAAAATTAAAAAAAATTAAGGAACTGGTCCGGGTTCGGGTCTTACCCGGACTTTGACAGGTCTTCAGACTTGTCAAAGTTCGGGTAAGACCCGGACCCAGACCAGGACCCGCTCAGCGCCCGCTTGAAAATTGCAAGGGGTCCGGACTCGGACCCGTTCGTGGACCCGCTCACGAGACCCGGATCCGGACCCGGACCCGCAGTTACGGGTCGGGTTCAACCCGACCCATTAAAATTTTTTTTTTCTTTTTTTCTTTTTTTTTCCTTCCTTAGCTAAGATTCTTATTTAGTTCTTTAAAATTTGATTATAATTGGAATATATAATAGCAAACATTGCTAATAATGCTCAATATTATCTCTTAAAATATTCCCAACATATGTATTTAAGGTCTAGTTAAATTTTTTTTTGTTAACTAGAATTCATTAAAAAATGGGAGCTACAATCGGGTAGCCACCGTCACAAAAAATTAAGGTCTAGTTAATTAGTTTGCTGAATATAAGTCTAAGTAAATTTGTGATTCTAGGATAAAGAATTTTATAACCAAAAATGCCCCACGTAGTTGCTTGTTTTGAAAACAGGTTTTAACTAAAAAGCTAATATAAATTTCATCCTTGAGTAATCAAGAACCTACTAAACAAAAATGAAAACCTTAGTTTCAGTTTCATCTTTTTACAAAATGGTAAGTTTTTTCTTTCAAATAAGGTCTAAGGAACGAGTCTGTTTTCTATTTTCTATTTTCTATTTTCTATTTTCTATTTTCTGTATTGTTTTTTGGCATTTTAGTCCTTCTAATTAGTTAATTGGTATTTAGATCCTTAAAAAAAAACGGGTAAACCACAGATATTTTGGGCAACCCGATAATCAAACCGAAACCTATTCGGGTTATGGTTTAAATCGAAAAATTGAACTGTTTGTGCTAGTTCAGTTCGGCTTGAACCGAACTAGCACAAACTGTTTGGTTTAAACCGAAATGTGCACACCCCTAGAGATTAGGGCGTTTTTTTTTTTTTGAAAAAAAATTTCTTAAGACCCAGCATGTTTTAATTTTTGGGAAAAAAAATTTAAAAAAAAAATTTTAAGGAAGGGGTCCGGGTCCAGACCCGTATATGCGGATCCGGACTCGGACCTGGACCCGTCTATGTGCTTTAGGCGGGTCTGGATCCCAAACCGGACCGGACCCGTTAACGCAGACCCGAACCCGTTGATATAGAACGGGTCTGGGTCCGGGTCTTACCCGGACTTTGACAGGTCCTGATGAACAGACAATAAATTACTTGAGTGTTCTCACGAGGGTTCATTGTCCTTTGAATTATGAAATTAACATAAAGGGAAAAAGATACACGTAAAGAATCTCATTAAGATTATGAAATTTTCATATTGATATTTATTATCGTTTATTTTTATTTTTCAATTATGCTTTTTAGAGATTTAACTTTTTTTTCTTTTGCTGCAAAAAAGAAAAAGTTAAACCTCTTAGGTATATATGATAACCAAGAATATGTTAAGAATTATAGTTGTAAAATGATCATAGCCTTATTGATTTTAATTTTGTGGATCTTTTTCTCTTTCGGAGTCTGATGCCAATTTTCAGATTTCAAAGGAAAATAAATTATCATGCTAATGCCCATGTAATTCTCATAGTTTGTGCATTGTTATCCACAATTGTCCAACACTTTAACGTTCCAACTTAACACTTTTACACAACCGACACTCTCCACACTAACTCTGTTTTCTTTCTCTTGGGTATCGCAATGAAACAATTTTATGATGACTTGAAACAGAAAGGGTTTAGCTCGAGTTCATATTAGAAAAGAGTAAATGGACAAAGTCCAACAATTGCTAGCTAAAATAGAAGCAGTGGAGCACGGTAAGGAACAATGAGGAGATCTAGGGCTGGCAAAATGGATCCTGGTCCATGTATCTAACCAGATCCATTGTGGATCCATCGGATCCGATCTACCGTGGATCCACCACGGATCCGGAATCAAATTGATCCGGCGGAACCTAGGTGGACTTGGATCCATCATGGATCCGCCTGGATTCAAATGTGGATCCGCATTTAGATTGCACGGATCCATGCGGATCTAGTCACGGATCCGCACAGATCCTCGTTCGTTTTGTATGTTAACTCAATATGAAAAAAAGAAAAGAAAAATTTCCTTCTGTTTTTTCTTCAACCCTTTCACAATTTGCCATTGTACTCTGTTTTTGATAGCTTACTGAAACAGAGGAATTAAGATTGTAAATTTTGAAAACTGGGAGATAATTGGTAGAATTTAGGCAGAGGAATATCAAATGTGTGCTTATTTTGAAGAACATGGTATACTTATTTCATAGCGGGAAGGAGATGAGAAACTAGGATTTCGTCCCCTGTGGCGAGGGTTTTGTTCTTTTCATATATCCCCACCAAGATAGAAAATAAAAAAACTCATAAGATTTGTCATTCATCAAATTATAAATAATACATATGTTAGGGAAAAGTTTAAATAATTTTATATACGTGCAAATCTTTTCAATTTGGCAAGTTGCCATAGGCAGAAACTCTATTATTTCATACACTGACTTTATTAATCATATAGAGTGGGTTAATTAACATTGCAATGGCTCAAACATGTAAAATATCCTATACTAGTCAAAAAGTTAGATTATAAATTATAATAAGAGAAATATTACTACATAATATTTTTTTTTTTTAATGAGACTTCAAACACTGTAATTGTAAAACTTGTAATGTTGTATGCTATGTCTCCTCATAAACTCTCTTTATGTTACTATTGGTGAATTAGAGTTTTGCATTAATTATTTTGGTAAATTAGGGTGGGTGGATGGAGAGGTAGGATTGGATGGAGTTGAAATTGGTGGATTAGATAGATCCAACCAAGATGGATCCGTTCGGATTCGTTGTGGATCCGTGGTGGATCCGCGGTTGGATTCGGGATTGGATCCCAAAAGAGTATTGTGTAGATCCGTGGATTACTTGGATTCGGACCCGAATTCGGTCCAGGTTGAATCCATTCTGGAACCAACCATGTGGATTCGGTTGGATCCAAATCCTAATGGATCGGATCCATATGGATCCGTACTTGGATCCGCTCCAGTTGATCCATTTGCCACTCCTGAAGATCATATGAATCAAGAAATTGTAATTTTTAAAAATTACTTAGACAAAAGGGTCATATGAATTCTCAGGAGCATCAACAAAATTGTGGATTAGGGGATTTTTCAATAAAAAGTAGGTAATATCTTCATTCACAATCCATTCTGAAACTAACCTATAACCTTCACAGATCTTGGAAATAAATACCCATGCGTAACTTAATTGACTACTTTATCTAATTTAAGTATAATATTAAAGGTCTTTAGTAAGTTGCACCCTGAAAATAAGTTGCTTTGACACATTGCAACTCGTAACTACAAATGAAACAGAATGCACCCTAGAAATGTAATAGGTTGCACCCTCAAAGTTAAAAAGAGCAAAATTATCTTTTAACTTTCTTTGTTTTTCCCCTGAAAATAAATTGTTAATTTTTTTAAATATTTATTTAGTAATTTTAATAACTACAATTCATTTAGATTTAGTTTATTCGCTGATATTAAATAAAAGTCTTAAAGTGAGTATTTTATTTATAACATCAAACCGTTTGAAACAATATCATTCAATATTAGTAAATTACTTTACTCGTGAAAATTATTTTAAAAAGAAAAATAATTAACTTGACTACTTCAAGTACGAAACGTCATTTCTAAAAAAATTCGTATATTATGTTTAATTTGTTTTTGAATTTTGAGTTATTTAAAATTTCAAAACTACTTTTTAAGCATACTTTAGAAGTGAAAATGAATTTAAATGATAAAATTACAAGAATGTCTTACATAAGCACTTTATATAAGAAATGTAAAACATACCTGAAATATCCTCCACATAATGAACTAAACCACTCATTGACAAATGAAAAGTGTAATTCAAGGGTGCACTTTGTCCAATTGATCATTTTCTAGGGTGCATTCTGCTAAATTTGTAATTACGGAGTGCCATATGTCAAAGGAGCTTATTTTTAGGGCGCAACATGCTAAGCACACTAATATTAATGACTTGCTAAACTAATTAATTTGTCGGATATGGAAATTCGTTCAAGTTCATAATCCGTGGCCCATGCTAAGCTTTCTTCTCCTGATCACTAAAGCACAGGTCCACATCAATGCATGGCCTCACTCTGAATAATATGGCTAATCTGCTGTAATATTAGGCTGATAAGCCTGATATGATGGAGCACGAAAAAGTGATGAAGACTTAGTTGGAACTGAAAGTTGGCAATGGTTGAGCTTTTTATGATGTATGACTTTCCAGATGCACATTTGATAACTCCTTTTAACTGAACCCATCACTCAATTCATGGGCTGGGTGATGATGATTTGGTTATATCTGGTTGAGGTGTGTTGTGTCACATAACTTGAGGACAGCTATTTCATTTCGTATAATTTACTTATTTCTTCGAGGTGTGCATGGGACAAAAAATCACGATTTGTATACCGTTCCATGTCTTCACGTAATATTGATCGACGGAGTATGAAGAATATTTTTTTTGTATAAAACAAAATATATTGCACAAATCAGTTGGTTATATTTGTGAGCGCGTCAAATGATAATTGAAAAAAGGGATAATTACAGCTACACCTCCTGAGGTTTGGTGTAATTACACATACCTCCCCTGTGGTTTGCGAAATTACAGAGACCTCCCCTGAGGTATGAAAAATTACAGGGACCTCCCCTCTAAAATTAAGGGTTGTTTGGGATGTCATTTTTATATTATTATGCTTTATTACATTTACATCCCTAAATTTTGGGATATCTATAAAAAGAACCTTTGATGTTTGAAAAATATAAAAAATAATCCAAATAATTTTTGAAAACTACTATATTACTAACTAGAAATATAAAAATTATTTAAATTAAAATTTAAAAACTATATTACTAACTAGAAATATAAAAATTATTTAAATTAAAATTTAAAATTTAATCCAAATATTTTTATTTTATAAAAATACTTAATTTCTTATTTTGTTTCTCATTTTTTATTATTTATGTTTTACTCTTAATAGTCTCATGAATTTCATCACAGTTCCATATTAATACTATTACCATCGTGACCTCAGAATTTTTAACTTATCACAACAAAAAAGTAAGCATTTAGTAAAAGAATAACATCTTCTTCTAATCTCCATAAAAAATAAAACAGGAAATAGAAACCCAGTTCCAAATTTTCACCTTCTTAATGAAAAAAAAAACAACAATAAAAATAATCAAGATTTTCACAACACATTTTAAGAAATGAAGAATGATGACAGAATTGCAGTGACAAGAGAATTATCATCCTCGGATGTACGTGGTCATTGGTTTTAGAAAACAAATATTGTTGAACTTTTTGACAAATCAAGCAAGCTAAAATGCGTTGTCTTTACTGCAGCTTCCAATATTTTAGAATTTTCTTTTTCTTCCAATATACTGCAACCAAATCTCAGTGGTTATGTTCTTCTATTGCTAAAATAATTGGTAGGTTACAATTGCAACTAGAAAAACAAAAGATCGTAGTTAGTTGAGTTTGGACGCAGGTTTGCTTAAGAAATTAAAATATAAAAACAAAACTAAAAGTTGAATGGTTTTGATTCAAAAATGTATTTTGGAATTAAAATTTTAAATTTATCAAATTTCAAATTTTAATTTTAAATTTTTTTTGAGTGAGAAAAGAAATAAATTGTGTAGTTAAGATATAATTGATTGATGTTTCATAGTGATTAATTAAAAAAATATGATTTTGAGAAAAATAATTGAAATATTTGTATATCTTTAATTAGTAATATAGTAGTTTATAAAATTATTTGCAGTATTTTTATATTTTTCAAATATTCAAAGATTATTTTTATAGATATACCAAACCTCAAGGATGCAAGTGTAAAATAAAGCATAATAATATCATACATAACACTCCAAACAACCCTTTATTTGTAGAGGAGAGGTCCCTGTAATTTTTCAAACTTCAGGGGAGGTCTCTGTAATTTTTGAAACCACAGAGGTGGTATGTGTAATTACACCAAACCTCAGGGAGTCTAGCTATAATTATCCCTAGAAAAAAAATCTCTCTGCAAAACAAGAAAGAGAGAGATAAAAGATTTCCCTATATATGTTTTGTGTACGTCAGTACCGAATAAAATACTATAAAAGATAAATAGGCAAAACAACTTTTTTGTAATTCCAAATATTAAAAAAATAAATAAATAAATAACCCCCTCCTTTCATGTTCGACTTAGGGGATTTATTTTGTATAATTATTTTTCACCCATCACATTTTGCTATTATGTAAAATAAATCGAGGATGACCAAACAAAACGTGAATGAAAGTCATATGAAGTTACGTGAAGTTTAGAAAACTAACTCGACATGTTAGTTATACTCAGTTGGAAATAAATGAAAAAAGAAATCATTTCATGCGTTGGATTCCACGTGGTCATTTTGTTTATATAACCTATCGGTATTGATTGGGAATTTGTTTGGTTGTTTTTAATTTTTTTCACCAGGATTTTTGGTTTTCCCGTAACACTGAAAACATTTTTGCGCAGAATCTGTTGTCCTTTAATTGGCCATAATCTATGAAGAGTTGTCACCAAGGGAGACGAGAGCACTCGAGGTTTATCTTTGCCACAACCTTGTAAAAATTTCTCGGTTTCAATCAAGTTTACTGCTTTCATGCGAGGTATTTTCGTCTGGATACGTGTCCACTTGTCAACACTCCACGTCTGCTTCAGTTTCTTCTGGATGCTTAAGCAGCTTTTGAGTTCGGAACCTGCGCTCAACACCACACGTAAACTAAGCCGGTGCCTTCTCCGGCTAAGGCACTCCGACGCTCAAGTCAGATGGGTCGGAATGTGAGATCTTGTTGTGCAAGACAACAAGTCGAATGAACTAGTCTGAATAAGTCAAAGTATTGTATAAGTAGAACAAGCAAATAAGTCGAATGAACACCCTGACACAAGTTGAATGAACTGAGCCAAACAAGTCGAATGAGGTAGTCCAAAACAACTCGAATAAGGTGCAGAATAGGTCGAACTCGAGCTATTTGAGAACAAGTCGAATGAGCTTGTGAATAGGTTGAGGTCGACTTATATAACTCGAACTTAGGGCTTGGAAAAAATGAAAACGTACCTTGGAATGAGGAATGGGACCCTTTTATATAGGAGTAAGAGTCCTTATTCAGCTAGAAGTGCAGTTCAAGTAGGACTATGAGTTGAAATAAGTCGAATTAGAGCTATTTTAGAATAACTCGAAAGACTTAGTGAAGTAGCTCAAATGACTTGTTGAAATAAGTCAAATGGAGTCTTCAAATAGCTTAAAGGCTTTGAAATAGCTCGAACTGGGTCCAATAGCTCGAAAGACTTTGAAATAGCTTGAACTGGGTCCAGTAGCTCGAATGAGGGCCAAATAAGTCGAATCTTGACTTATTCTTCAGCTTTGCGCAGTCTCACCGTTTTTGTTATAATTCCTTCTGAAGACTTCGGAATCTAGATCCGCGTTTTGATTTGGAATCTAGACTTCAGAGGCTTTCCAAGCATGTGAAATTCATAAAATTCGAAGTTGAATTGATAGCTCGAAATACAGATCGGGATTCACTCTCAAAAACTTCTCCTCCTCCATGGAATGATGAATGTGACTCATTTATATACTACTTAGAGTCCTTCTTTTGCTAGAAGTCTATTCTAAGTAGGTTTACAAGTTCTCCTCCCTTTGGAATGAGGAATGTGACCCCTATATAGACTACTAAGGGTCCTTCCTTAGCTAGAAGTCCATTCCAAGTAGGATTATAGGTTTAATTAAGTCAAATTAGAGCTATTTGGAATAACTCAAATTGACTTATGAAACAACTCTAATTGTAATTTTGCATTAAAAAATAATGATGATGACGTGGCATAATAATCCCAAAATATGCTCGTGATATTGTATCGAATATTATGACGTTGCAGTACCGAAATATGGTACATCATGAAGTCCCCTAGTTTGTAAGAGTAATGTGTAGAAACATTGGTCATATAAACTAAAATATCTGAAGAAACCCCGGTAATCGTGCAACGAGTCCGTAAAAGATTTGAGAACTCAGTGTTTCGATGGGAAAACTCAGATTTTTTACTCATGGCGTGAGTTTGCTATGATGTCCCTTATGTTGTAACATTTTCAACAGTTGAGCCTCATGATCGGGTAAGCTGCATGGCTCAGGGCCTTGTATTTATACCGGCCAAGCTGCATGACGTAGGGTATTAATCTTTATCACCTAAGCAGCTTGGCTTAGGGTGTTTATGTGTTTCCTGAATAGAGGCTAGTGCTCATATCCCATTTCTTTAACGTCTAAGCTGCTTGCTATGTTTACCGACTAAGCTGCTTGTGGCTTAGGTTTTTATATGATTTCTGAGTTGAGGCTGGCGCTCATATCTCATTTCTCTATTAACCAAGCTACTTGGCGTTGGACTTTGTGTGTTTACCAAATAAGCTGCTTGTGGCTTAGGGTATTAAAATCTTCATGAGTTGAGGCTAGTGCTCAGACTCATTTTTGTAACGCCCAAGCGGTTTGTGGCTTTGGGCTTTGGTGTTTTATGAGTTTAGGCTAGTGCTCACACTCATTTTTGCAACGTCCAAGCGGCTTGTGGCTTTGGACTTTGTGTTTTATGAGTTGAGGCTAGTCCTCAGACTCATTTTTGTAACGTCCAAGTGGCTTGTGGCTTTGGACTTTAGTGTTTTATGAGTTGAGGCTAGTGCTCAGAGTTTGAGTGCTTGTGCTCAATTTTCGAGGGCTTGTGCTCGAAAATTTATAAGTGTTTATACTTATGTGTTTGAGTGCTTGTGCTCAATTTTCGAATGCTTGTGCTCAATTTTCGAGTGCTTGTGCTTGGCTTTACGAGTGCTTGTGCTCGGTTTGCGAGTGCTTGTGCTCAACTTTGCGAGTGCTTGTGCTCGTTTTACGAGTTCTTGTGCTCGTTTTTGCGAGTGCTCGTGCTCGACTTTACGAGTGCTTGTGCTCATTTTACGAGTGCTTGTGCTCGACTTTACGAGTGCTTGTGCTCGTTTTGCGAGTGTTTGTGCTCGACTTTTACGTGTGCTTGTGCTCGTTTTACGAGTGCTTGTGCTCGATTGGCGAGTGCTTGTGCTCGACTTTACGAGTGCTTGTGCTCGTTTTACGAGTGCTTGTGCTCGTTTTGCGAGTGCTTGTGCTCGTTTTTCGAGGACTTGTGCTCGTTTTTCGAGGACTTGTGCTCGATTTTCGATACAATATCACTATGAATTCATCTTTTCTACAGTAAAGACAACGAGTCCAGTTGCTTCTGCTTTTCTTGATAGATATCTCTTGATATGCAAGTTTTCCCTCCATTGAGTCAGCTTCTATTGGTCCACCAAGAATTATTGTCACTTCTCCACGGTTTAGAACGTTTTGTTCCTCCAAATCTTGTGTTGGCCTAGATCCACACTTCTCTCTTGAAGATCTACTTTGTTTCCTTTCGCAAGGTGATCAGTCATCTTACGCATTGCGAAGCTTTAACATGGATACTACCAGTTGTCCATCTTGGATGAGTCGTTCGATTTTGTTCCTCAATGCCTTACAGTCATTGGTGTAATGACCGTTTTACTTGTGATATTTGCAATATTTTCTTGACTACTTCATCTCATCCATTTCCTTGAAAGGTCTGGGTGTTTTGAATACCCCACGATCCTTCGTCACGGCAAAGATTTTGGCAATATCCTTTCTCGGAGGAGTATAGTTATCGAACCTCTTAAAAGGTGACAGGCGTCGATCTCGATCTTGGTCTCTGTCCTCCTTTCTCCAGTTTCTGTTCTCCTTAGCTCTATGAGGATCTAGTAAATTCATTAGATCCTAATTCAGAGCGGCCTCTTCTATGTCAGTAACTCGACGAGCAAGATACATAATTTGCTCAATGGTTATAGGCGCCTCCCAAGTCAGTACTTCTAGCAATTTTTTGCTTTCGCTACAGGTTTGTAGTACAGAGCTGACCAAATCTGCGGTTGGAGACTGCACTCGACCAATCTCCACATTCAGTCGCTCCATGTATTTCCCCAAGCTTTCATCACGTTTTCTACGAACATTAAACAGATGGCTTGGTGCTCTCTTCTTCAGGCGATAAGTTGCAAACATGTTGACAAACATGTCCCTGAATTGTTCAAATGATTCAATTGTGCATGGAGGCACGTTCTTGAACCACTGTTTTTAAGCTGATTGCAATCAATTTTGCCCTTAGGCCCTTGCAATATCCCATAATTTGCACTTCCACGTCAAGGTGATTGAAATGCGTCCTAGGATCACTCGTTTCATCGTATTTCTTCATCTCAGGAAGAATAGCTCCTTCTTTCAATGTCAATCTAGTGATTGCATCACAGAATGGAGTTGGCTTCTCCACTAGTGTGATATGTTCAACAACGATTGGTTCCGACCTTGGTGCAACTCGTCCTGGTAGATCCTATTCCTTCCCGATGTATGACTTGCGGCTCGTCGAACTTCTGGACCCCTCTGCCTTGAGTCAACTTCTCCATCTCTAATAGTTGCTCGACTTGGAGCTCTATTCCCTGTAGTCCTCACTGAACGAGGATTCCTACGTTTTGCAGTGGGCGACGGACTCCTCCGAGTGGGTCTAGTCATCCTGGATTGAATGTGTTGTCTCGAATCAGCACGGCGTTGCGTCTGAGGAGACCTTGCTTGCTGCGCCGATGTTTGTATCCTATTCCTTCTCGATGTATGACTTGCGGCTCGTCGAACTTCTGGACCCCTCTGCCTTGAGTCAACTTCTCCATCTCTAATAGTTGCTCGACTTGGAGCTCTATTCCCTGTAGTCCTCACTGAACGAGGATTCCTACGTTTTGCAGTGGGCGACGGACTCCTCCGAGTGGGTCTAGTCATCCTGGATTGAATGTGTTGTCTCGAATCAGCACGACGCTGCGTCTGAGGAGACCTTGCTTGATGCGCCGATGTTTGTTGGAGTTGGCCCTGGTGCGTTCTGCTGCAAGGCGGTGTTAGCCAATTGTTGCACAATCATCGGTACCATGGTCTGTTGAAGAGCTATCATGATTTGATCCAATTGAACAGGATTCAACAGTTGTTGTTCCGGGAAAGGCATTGCAGGTTGATCCACTGCAACGCGGGATGGATCCAAGGGAGCGTTGGGTGCTGCAACTGATGTGTGTTCAGATGCATCAGTAACCTGATTCTCGTCCTCCCTCTGGGATCTCGTTCTTGCTACTACTTCGTTCTTCTTCGTCGCTCTGCGATGAGCCATTGAATCTGTGATGGCGTTTGTTCCTAAGTCCGTTTACTGGTTCCCACAGACGACGCCACTGATGCTGGTTATTTTTGTCTGGATACGTGTCCACTTGCAACACTCCACGCCAGACTGCTTCAGTTCCTTCTGGATGCTTAAGCAGCTTTTGAGTTCGGAACCTGCGCTCAACACCACACGTAAACTAAGCCGGTGCCTTTTCCGGCGAAGGCACTCCGACGCTCAAGTCAGATGGGTCGGAATGTGCGATCTTGTTGTGCAAGGCAACAAGTCGAATGAACTAGTCTGAATAAGTCAAAATATTGTATAAGTAGAACAAGCAAATAAGTCGAATGAACACCCTGAAACAAGTTGAATGAACTGAGCCAAACAAGTCGAATGAGGTAGTCCAAAACAACTCGAATAAGGTGCAGAATAGGTCGAACTCGAGCTATTTGAGAACAAGTCGAATGAGCTTGTGAATAGGTCGAGGTCGCCTTATATAACTCGAACTTAGGGCTTGGAAAAAATGAAAACGTACCTTGGAATGAGGAATGGGACCCTTTTATATAGGAGTAAGAGTCCTTATTCAGCTAGAAGTGCAGTCCAAGTAGGACTATGAGTTGAAATAAGTCGAATTAGAGCTATTTTAGAATAACTCGAATGACTTAGTGAAATAACTCAAATGACTTGTTGAAATAAGTCAAATGGAGTCTTCAAATAGCTCAAAAGGCTTTGAAATAGCTCGAACTGGGTCCAATAGCTCGAAAGGCTTTGAAATAGCTTGAACTGGGTCCAATAGCTCGAATGAGGGCCAAATAAGTCGAATCTCGACTTATTCTTCAGCTTTGTGCAATCTCATTATTTTTGTTATATCTCCTTCTGTAGACCTTGAAATCTAGATCCGCTTTTTTAATTTGAAAACTAGACTTCAGAGGCTTCCAGGCATGTGAAATTTATAAAATTCGGAGTTGAATTGATAGCTCGAAATAACTAGTCAAAATACAGCTCGGGATTCACTCTCCCAAAACTTCTCCTCCTCCATGGAATGATGAATGTGACTCCTTTATATACTACTTTGAGTATTTCCTTAGATAGAAGTACATTCTAAGTAGGTTTACAAGTTCTCCTCCCTTTGGAATGAGGATTGTGACCCCTTTATATACTACTAAGAGTCCTTCCTTAGCTAGAAGTCCATTCCAAGGAGGATTATAGGTTGAATTCAGTCAAATTAGAGCTATTTGGAATAACTCAAATTGACTTATGAAACAACTCTAATTGTAATTTTGCATTAAAAAATAATGATGACGTGGCATAATAATCCCAAAATATTATTGTGATATTGTATCGAATATTATGACGTGCCAGTACCGAAATATGGTACATCATGCTGAATGATTATTATTCTCGCAACTACATATCAATTATATTATATCTTGTCATCACATATTTCAGATGACGCTGTTGAAATATAGATATAGATGAGGGTTCAATTTGTAATTATTTGTTCACTTCAGCTTTCTACTCCTTTGTATAAATAGTGTATAACTCTTCATTCTTCCTAATGAATAATACAGATTACAGTTTCATGTCACTCTCTATTTTCTACATCTCAACATGGTATCCTTCGCTAGGTATAGATCATGTTAGATCTTCGTTTGATTTGTTTTTTCAGATGATCTATTGTGATCTTATTTATTTGATCCATTGATTTGCTGTAATATCTAGTTTAATTCTCTGTTTCTCGATTTTGATTTAAACGACGAACCCTAATTTGAATCCTGCAAATTCTACTACATCTTCTGCTTCGATTAATAGACCTCTGTTTCTACAAGGTTCCGATCATCCTGGTATGAATCTCACTACGATTCCTCTTACTGGAATACAAATTACCTTACATGGAGAAGATCTGTGCGGATTGTTCTCGGTGCTAAATGAAAACTCGAATTCATCAACCGATCCTTTAAGAAACCAGATGTGGATCATCCGGATCATGAGGATTGGATGCGCGTCGATTGTATCCTGACGGCGTGGATTCTCAAATCGATTTCAAAGGAGTTTGTTGATGCGTTTTTCTATGCTAATTCTGCTTCTGATCTGTGGAGACAATTGGAAACTCACTATGGACTGAATAATGGCCCATTGTTGTATCAACTTCAGCGTGAGGTTGCTTCTGTTTCACAAGGTTCGTCTACTGTATCTCAATATTATACTAAGTTGAAATGTCTGTGGGATGAGCTTAGTTGTTTGATACCTTCTGTAATATGTCATTGTGATGTTGTTGTGTTGTGTACTTGTGAAATTGCCCAACATTCTTCGAATTTTACCTTTTTGACTCCCTTCATGCAATTTTTTATGGGTGTCAATGACAATTATGATGCTATTAGAGTCAAATCCTTGGAATTGAACCACTTCCACTTGTTGAAAAGGCATATGCCATGGTACTTCGTGTAGAGAATAAGAAGGAAACTCAATTTTCCTTGCCTGATGCTACTATAATTCTGCTTTGTTGGCAAATTACTCTTCAAACTCTTCTTAGCTCTCAGCCTTATTCTTCAAGGATTATAAGAAAAGGAACGATGATAGTGTATGTGAGTTTTGTAAAATGAAAGGTCACTCTCGCGATAGTTGCGTTATGCTTGTTTGTGTTCCTGACCCCAAAAATAGTTGAAGGACAAGAAAGAACATCCACCACCTTCTAAATCCTTTGCTAATGCTGCTGATGATATGCATTGTTCATCTGGTATTGAGAAGAATCCACTCAAGAACTCTTTTGATGCACATGGTGGTTCTTCCTTTATATCTACTGATCACTTGCAGAGTAAGATGTTTAAAATCATGAAGTCTATGCTCACTCAAGATCATATGAGGTCTTTTATGCAGAATGAAGCAGGCAAACTTAATTTTGCTGATCTTGGTGACTTCGGTGGTACTTCTTTCAATCTTTCTAGTTCTAAATGCATACAATTTGGTGCTTGGATACTTGATTCTGGTGTATCTAACCACATGGTTATTAGTCCTTGCTTCCATGCCACATCTTGCACCTACCACACAACCTACATATGTGTATCTTCCTGATGGTTCAGTTAAGTTGGTTAAAAACATGGGTGCTTTTTCCACTCCATCAATATTCCTCACTAGTACTCGTCATATTTTAGATTTTCAGTTCAATCTTATTTCTGTATCTATACTCACTAGAAGTGCCAATGTTAAATTCCCATTTCTTCCCACGCATTGTGTTTTGCAGGATCTACTGACTGACAAGGTTCTTGCTGTTGGCCATCTCACTGGTACTTTGTATGTTTTAGAACCTCATAACTGTGGAGTTGATAGTTTTGCTTCTTCTCATGCTTTTGCAACACATTTTTCTTAGGTATGAACACTTGTGTAAACCATTATATCACTAATAATATGTTTCCAACTTGTTTTCTATTTGGCGTAAAAGGTTTGGACATGCTTCTCTTCATGCTTTAAAACATGTTGATCATCTTTCAAGCATTCCACATTCTTCTGATTTGTTTTCTTATGAAACTTGCTATAAAGCTAAACAACCGAGATCTCCATCTCTCTGAGCACTAGTCAATCTTCTACACATTTTGCCTTGGTTCATGTTGATCTTTGGGGGCCTTATAATATTCCCACTGCATCAAATGCTGATTATGTCCTCACAGTAGTTGATGATTCAGTATAACTACCTGGACATTTTTACTATGTAACAAGACTCAAGTTCCTACCACTTTCAATTCTTTTATCAATCTTGTGGTCACTCATTTTGATGCTAAGATTCTCACATTTTGAAGTAAAAATGGCACTGAATTTACCAACATTGACTGTCAAAATCTGTTCTCAACTCATGGTATAATTCATCAGAAATCTGCACCATATACCCTCAAGAGAATGGGGTTGTTAAAAGGAAGCATAAGCATTTGCTTCAAATCACCAGGTCTCTTCTTTTTTAGGCTAATATGCCTCTTAGCTTCTGGGGTTATGCCATCCTTATGGCCACATATCTTATCAACAAAACTCCTTGCAAATTACTACAATGGAGATCACCCTATGAGGTCTTACATAATTAGAAGCTTGACCTCTCTCACCTAGGCCTGGCAATGGGTAGGGTTTTACCCTACCCTTACCCTGAAATCATAATGAGGGTCTAAACCCATACCCTGTCTATAGGGTAAAGTTTGGGTCCATACCCTTACCCTTACCCTGAGAAATCTAATACCAGGGTCCGGGGGTCCGGGTAGGGTAAGGGTCGGACCCGGTCCTTACCCTACCATTTTTTTTTTATTTTGTTTGTGTTATTTTTTTTTAAATTGAGATGCTGAATGCAAAACAACAAAAATTAAGGTATTAAACTCCAATTCCCCTCCCCAAAAAAATTTAGAAATGCAAGATTTCAATTTTCAGATTTTAGAAATTAGGGTTTTTTCTTCACTCCTACCTGTCCAATCTCCATTTTCTCTTTGCAAATTGGCGGCGCCTCTCTCCGATCAGTGACGCTATTTGATTATGATAATTTAGAGGCACCAAGTTTGCCATCTTTTTTGTGAACTGTCAAGTATTTTTTTTTTTTTTTTATAATCCATTGCATTAGAAACAGAATTTGAAATGGCAAATTCAAAACATAAGATATTAAGTTCTCAAAATTGGCAGAGAATTTGTGGAGGATTGATGAAGAATTTGTGAAGGTTGAGAAAAAGAATGGGAGGTACTTCAATTGCTGATACTGACGTGAGATGTAATCTAATTTAAGAAAAAATATTATCTTTAAGTTTATGTTTCTTTTTGTTGATAATTATCTTTTAAGTGTATTTCCTTAATTAGGTGGTTAATAATTTTAAATATTAAAAAAAAGAGGAATAAGTGTAATTCAGTAAATGTTAATGAGAAACGGGAATGCATAATTTAAAAAAATACAAGTTTCTTTTTTTTTTAAATGACCGGGTAGGGTAAGGGTAGGGTTGGACCCTATCCTTTCCGACCGGGTAGGGCAAGGGTCTTCATATTCGGGTCTCAACCGGGTCCGGGTAGGATATGGGTAAGGTCCTGCCACAAAAATTTGATAGGGTATTAAGAGGGTCTGGGTAAGGGTAGGGTAAAACCCTACCCATTGCCAAGCCTACTCTCACCTAAGGGTGTTTGGTTGCATGTGTTATTTTGCCAACACTGCACCTCACAAAGATAAGCTTGCACCAAGATCATTCAAGGGTTGTTTTTTAGGTTTTGCACCTGGTCAGAAAGCTGTGAAGGTTTACAGTTTGAACACAAGAAAGTTGTGGTTGCAAGGGATATTTCTTTTCACGAGGGATCTTTTCCTTTTTCATCTTATAATGTTGAACATAACCTTATACCTCTGCCTTCTATCCCTCTTACATATTATGAGTTTCTTGACTCACATGTGTCATCCGTGACTTCCTTAGTACAGTCTTCAGTGGATATTGTTGATTCTTCTATGTCAACTACTGAGATTATACCATCTGATAATATACATGATGTTTTGCCTATTTTTACTAGAAAAAGCTCCAGAGTCACTTCTATTCCTCTCATTTGAAGGATTATATGCTTCATTGCTCATCTGATCCTTTCCATTCTTCTACCACTTATGGTGCCTCTTCACCTCACTCACCTCCTACATTTCCATTCATACAGACTCCTCATTTATCACCTTTTGTATTAAAATTCTTGCTAATGTTACAGGTACTTCTGAACCTAAAAATTTCCTACAGGCTAGCAAAGATCCACATTGGATTGATGCCATGAATACTGAGCTCAATGCCGCCGTGGAAACTAATAAAACTTGGCAGATTGTTCCTTTACCCCCTAGTATACGTCCGATTGGCTCCAAATGGGTATTCAAACTGAAGCTCAAAACCTGATGGTTCTGTTGATAGATACAAGGCACACCTTGTTGCCAAAGGATACTCTCAAACTTTTGGTCTTGACTACACTGTAGCTTCTCCCCTATGGTCAAACTCGTGAGAGTTGGGATCCTTTTGGCAGTTGCTAACTCTCACAACTGAAATTTGCATCCGCTAGACATCAATAATGCCTTTCTTCATGAGTTTTTGGATGAAGATATTTACCTTTCTCCACCTGAAGGTTACACAAAAGGACCTCCGGACATGCTTGCAAGCTAACAAAGTCCTTATATGGTCTCAAACATGCCTCACGCTAGTGGAACATTGAATTCACTAAGTGTCTCACATCGTACGGTTTTGTGCAGTCATCATTTGACACTTGTTTATTTACCAAAAGGCTCTTGTGCATCTTTCTTGGCCTTATTGTTTTATGTTGATGATGTTCTCATCACGGCCTGATATCTCTTTTATTTGTAAACTGAAAACTCACCTTGATAAGTCTTTTACTATCAAAGATATTGGTCCAGCAAAATATTTCCTTGGTTTGGAGATTCTGTGCAATTCTGTTGGTCTTTAACTCAACCAATGTAAGTAGGTGTTGGACATTACCTGAGATGCGGGTTTGGTTGGTACTAAACCTATGAACACTTCTTGTGCAAAAGGTCTCACTCTCACTGCTGATGGAGTCCCTTACATTGATCTAGAGAAATATTGCCGCTTGGTTGGTCGCCTTCTTTATCTCAACATAACAAGGCTAGATGTGTGTTACATTGTCAATCGGTTGAGTCAATTCATACCCTCACCAACTCAGGCTCATTGGGATGCAGCTATCAATGTTCTTTTATACCTTAATGGGTCACCATCTTTGGGTTTATTCTATGTTGCTGCTTCTTCTCTAATTCTCAAGGCATTCAGTGATACAGATTGAGCTGCATGCTCTGATTCAAGACGCTCCTTAACTGGATTTTGCATATTTTTGGGTGATTCTTTGATCAGCTAGAAGACTAAGAAACAAACTACAGTTGTAGATCTTCTATGGAGGCTGAATATTGAAGCATGGCCAGGACCACTTGTGAAATACAATTGATCACTTACATACTTAGGGATCTTCACATTCAAATTCCTTTGCCTATCCTTTTGTATTGTGACAACAATTCAACAGTTCATATTACTTAAATCCTGTATTTCATGAAGGCATTAAGCATTTTAATATTGATTGCCATGTGGTGCATGATTGTTTCAGGCAAGGGCTTCTTCTTCCACAACATGTTCCAGCTTCTCAACAATTGGCCGATTTTATCACAAAGTCTCTTGCTCCTTCAGTTTTTCATCACTGGATTTTCAAGTTGGGACTTGGTGATTCTCACCAGTCTCCAACTTGAGGGGATGTTGAAATATAGATATAGATGAGGGTTTAGTTTGTAATTATTAGTTAATAGAATCAGTTAAATTAGCTCAACCATTCTTCCCGCCAATTTTGTGTTTTGTTAGTTAGATTTGTTCACTTCAGCTTTCTACTCCTTTATATAAATAGTGTGTAACTCTTCATTCTTTGTATGAATAATACATATTACAGTTTCTTTCTCTCTCTGTTTTCTACATTTCAACACACTTATAGGCATTTGTATTAACATATGTGTGGGAATTAAATGGAATTGATGCGCTCATAATTTGTTGCAGCGGATTTCATTTTTCAAATTTTTGCATGTCTACTCTTAAAAAACTTCGTCATTGCACTGCCAATTCTTTGTATACACCCGGAATTTTTTTGCATGTGATACATTAGATGTGACCAACTGGAGTGCCTATCGACGAAGGGCAGCAGTAGCCAGTATGGCCATATCAACTCTTTTATTCTTTACTTATAAAATCAATTGCTTTTCTTTTTCCTTTGGTTGTTTTTCTGATGGTATTATTTCTTTTCCCAAACGCACTTCAACCACTCCCTTGCCCATCCACACAAGAAACAAAAGTAAAAACCAACATAAAAAATAAAAAATTCTGGGGTGTCATTCAATAGTTTGGACATTGGTTCATTTTGAAAGATCATTCGTCACGCATGTAATTTTTATTGGTATAATTTAATTATTATGTATTCAATATTACTAATTCTATTCAAATAACTTGACAATATTATGACCGTAAAGGTAACTTATGGATGTAAAAATCTTGCGTGTAAGTTTAGGATGTCAAATTAGAGAATAAAAAGAAAGAAAAAAAAATTGATTCATGGGTCCTTTATGTTCAATAGTATTTACTATTTATGAATGAAGAAAGAAAGAGATGCATTACTGTATAGTGTAAAGTCTGAAATGACTTAAAACACACAATTTGACTTGGGATAACCATAGGCCTCTTCGCTTCTTTAGATGATTTTGCACTAGTTCTAAGACAAGTAATACGAACTTGATCATATTTCAACTTTGTTTTAAATCTGAAACATTATTTTATTAAATACTGAATGTTTTGGGTCTATAACTAAAGAAAGGTGGTCGCTTTGGGAACAAATGTCGCTAAATAATACGCTGATGAATTAAAGTTGTTGGAATGGCCCCTGCTCACCCTCCTTTTATAATGACTCTTGTAATTTGCCTTTCCTTAATCATATTTGGTTATAAAAAAGTAAAAAAAAATACTAATGAAACGAAATAGGTATCACAGACACGTATGTACGTATATCACTCTCTATCTTTGTGTGTGTATTATAAATAGCGTTTTTATTTGAACCTAAATTTATGAAGGAAGCTTCAAAAAATAAATGAACTTTTTCTTATTCAATAAATCTCAAGATCTTTTTATCAGTAATGAACATTTTCAAGTTCTTTCCTACAGAAAAGAGGCAAAATTGTTAGAAAATACAAAGACATCTAACGTATCACATTATACATGTTCAAAAGCTATAGATTCCGTTGAGGAAACTCTTTTTTATCCAAGAAACACTACCCAGAAATAATTTGATTTCCTTACTATATGTTTTGGAATCATTTAACTCCATTTTTAAATACCCTTCCTTTATTTTAAAGTGTCTTTCGCGATTACCTTTGAAAAAAAAAAATGTTTGGCAATAGTTAATGGCAACTACAACATGCCTTTGTAATCTGGCAGACATTAATATTCAATAATATCCTACAATACACGGACAAATTACGTTTTGTGTTAATGATTTGTTGGGTAATATTAAGTATATATATTAATATTAAAATCTCCACCAAAAGAAAAAAGATCGGGGTTAATGATTGGAGTTTGGTAAGCCACCAAACTGAAGTTGCTAAGACATTAAAAAAGGGCTAGGACTGCATCCGTAGGTTTGAGATGCTCGAGTCTTTCTTTTCAATGCTACGGTGGAATTGCAATCATTGATTTTGGAAGAGGTGATTATATATATGTAGCTAACACAAATTCGATTATATATATACCATGAACTATAATTCGTCCCTTTAAAATAGTTCCAAGTTCTTTGAGTCAGTTTTCGGCAACATTTGCGATTTTTTGTGCAGTGAGGATTGGTTTGTCTTATACTGCAAGAGAATTTTCACTTACATAGTTACATGTTATCTTTACGAGTAGGTGTTTTAGAGATGGAGTGAAAACAGAAATTTGAGGCTAAAAGTCGGGAACTAGAAATTTGGTTTAGATTTTAGAGAACAAAATAATATTAATGAAAGAGTAAATCTGGTCTAGAGATTTTTGTTTAGACTTCAGAGAGTAAAATAAGTACTTCGAAGAACAAACAAAAAGCTCCAAAGTTACTCTTTTTTAGCATATGACAACCACCTCGCCAAATTTTTGTATTTGGCCGTTTTTAGTTGTGTTGCGAGGATATCAATTTTAATATTGAATTTATTATAATTTGTAATGATCCAGAATTTTATTCTAAAAGTTCCATTGATTTTGGATTACTTTTTGTTTAGTTTGTTATGAAGGCTTTTAAATAAGCTTGTGTCTTTAATGAGTCTTAAATTGCATTGGATTTTTTATTATTTATATGTATCTACGTATTTTCACAGTTTAGAGTATTAAGTCCTCACTTATTTATTATTTTGTTAACTGATTTAGTTAAAGATATATAAATGTTTCTTTAGTTAGAGGATAATGTATGTTTATTTATTGTTTGAGTACAAGAATCGTTCTAAGCAATTAGATATTCTCCTTCTAAAGTTTTTTTGTATTAAAAATCTCCAAGTTTTATAAATTATACGATATTAAAGCATCAAAGTTAATCTCTCCACCTTTGTAAAGGATTTGTATTTATCTTGTACCGCATTTAAACTTATCTGCTCCTTATAATTGTTATTTGCTTCCTATTTTAGTGCTTGGTACATATACATGGCAATTGATTAATAAAACTCATCATATATTCTCTTCACCTCTTTATTAAAAAGCTTGCTGCTGGGAATAACTCAACGCTCCTTCCTTAAGAATACCATGATACCTAGTTTGATGTCATCGGGGTAAAACGTTTAAAACCTCCAACCTATGGGGTGTTTCACAAACCGCCTAAACTAACTAACTGAAAAAAAAAAAAAAAAAAAAAAAAAAGAGCAATCTACTCCTAACCTTTTAATATTTGTGCGAAATACTCCCTGGTCAACTTTTGGTCAAAGTTTATCGAAAGAGTGTCTTGCACATTATCATCAGACAGGTACTTTTGTCCATTCATATTTGGCAAGAACTTAAAAAAAATTAATAATCACCCACTAACCTATTGTCCCACCCTAACCTTTTCAATATATGCGAAATACCCCATGAACTTTATGAGCCTGCCCCTTAACCTTTTTAATATGTGCGTTGTACCCCCCCTGAATTTGAGCAATCGTTCTGGCATTAGTCAAATAAACTCATTCACCATATGCTCTAACACTCGTTACGAGTAAGCTACAAAAGTTCAAGTTCTAGGTGATTGCCTAAGACTGGGGTCATTTCAATTGCGAGACCTATTAATGACCTAACTTCTTAATTGGCACAATGGTGATTCATGTAAAGTAATTAAGCACTTCTAGTTTAAAACATAAAAACTCATTGATGTGATACTTGTGGAAGATGTTTCAAATTTCTCTGGATAAGAATTTTTTTGAACCAGAGAGCTGAGTGTTAGGATGTAACTCAAGTTATTTTTGCATTCCAAATAATTAAGGTCAAAGTAAATTTTACCACATAGTGAAAACTCAAGACAAGTCATTCCTGTTATATGAAATAGTATGAAAATAATGGATGGTACTTAATTTTTTCATGCAAACAACATAGTCGATCATGTATGTAATCTTTCCTCATGTCATCTTTTATGGCTTTAACAACTTCCAAAGTGTCGTTTGCAACCTCATCAATACCTTAAACTTATCGATCAATTTTCTAAATTTTGTGAAAATAAAAAGATTGTGAAGTTTGAATAATGTGCTCAATCATTCTCTATAATGTAAACCAGTGGATCATTATATTTTTATTTTATGTGTTTCAAGATTTCGCTGAGTCCACTAGGGTATAAAATCCTAGATGAATTGTTTGCTCGTTTGACAATTGGTGTCCATTTCGTCTCCTATGAAAATGCAAGAGATAAATTTAAATTAGTCTTGAAATATCATTTCCTAGAACATATAATATATGTTATGCAATAAAATGAGTCATTTATCAATGTTTACAACCTCAACATCTATCGTCTACATAAATTAGACGAGTTAACTTAACTTGATGCATATATGGCATCGCAATAGTTGAATCCTATAAAATTGAAAAAATCCTCATCATGTTTATCTACTCTTCTGTGAGCTTAGGCAATCGACTTATCTGACGAACTCTCGTACTGATAAGGTAAATAGTCTGATGCGACTAAACATGGCTTAAGCACCCCCTAAATGCAACCTCTAAACCTCAACCTCCAAGGGATCGAGTTAAGCACGGCCTTATACCCCGGGGCTTGCATCACACTACCCCGGGCCGCTGCCAGCGGCCCCAGGGGTCGCATCACCCGACCCCGGGCCGACAGGCCCAGGGGCGCATCGTTCATCCCTGAGGCCAGTAGCCCTAGGGGTCGCAGTGCATGACCCTGGGGCCTGCACCCTCCCGACCCCGAGCCAATAGGACCAGGGGGTCGGATCGCAGGCACGAGAGCCCAAGTGTACGACTCCCGAGCCCTTAGTCTCTAAGACCCAAGTGCTCAACCCCGATGGCTCGAGCGCACGCCCCGTCCCTTTGACGATTCGTGCAAGACAAGAATTGACTCGATAAACGACACCCGCATTGATAGCGATGTTATCCAAGCAATAAAAGTAGAGGAGCTAGAGGTCCTTATACGTGAATCAGACACCACGATACTAAATGAACTACGTGAAGGCCTGAGGGTCAAAGTAGCTAACCCACGCGACCCTGGAGAGGTCCTAAAGGCCTGGTCGGAGGTGACACCTGTCACACTTAAATGCCATGTCGGACATGACACCTGGCATGAGAGTGACACCTAAGCTATTAACTCCCTATAAATACCTCAAACCCAGCTCATTAGAAAGCTAAGTCCGAACGCCTGAAAGCAAGTACTAAGCAGCTGGTACACCCTTAACTTGGTTATTCCATGTCAGGAATAAAGTGTTCCTTAGCGAGAGATTAGCCTTGTTTAGGCCCTCAACACTTCATTACTTACTTGACCTCATCACATGCTTTTTGGATGTTTACCTACTATTAACGGTTCTATAATCCTTGAGAGGCAAAAAAAAAAAAAACAATTTAGCCATGTGATGAAACTAATAATGATGCATGTAGTACCGATAACTAGCAAGGGACATGGACATCTGATGAGTGTCCAAAGTATACACTTTTGGCACACTCATTTACTTGTTTTATTGCTCTATTCAGATGTGTTTTGAGTCTTTTAATGTTAATTCCTATGTTTTTGTGTTTAGGAATCTAGTTGGCAAAAAGAAGCAAAAACGAGCAAAACTAACATGAGTTTACCAAAATTTACTCGGAACAGATCTGGACGTATCACAAAATGATGTCTAGTTTCTAACGCAAGAAGCGGATCACAATTTCGACATCTAGTGAAGAAGTTATAGCCAAAATGGTAAAGACACGCATTAAGGGAAAGCTGTTATAGTTGGAAACACAAAACACAACTTTGATACTAAATATGGAGACCATAACATCATAATATGAATCAGTTGTAGCAAATGAAGTAAGAGTTCAACACAACAAACGGAAGTGAAATCAGAGGTCTGTAGCGGAAGTTATGAAGAAAATAGTGAACTGCCGCTGAATAGCATTCTAAGCGATCGCATTCAAACCCTATGCAATTATAAAAAATCGCTTACTATTTTCTAAAGTCATGCAAAAACTCCAAAATGTTGCCCTGATTTTAGCTGTCGCAAAGCGTTCGCTTAGGTTCGAAAAAGTGAATTTTCAGCTGATTTTGTTGCCTAATTACACTCAATGTCTCCCCAACACTTTCACTTATAAATAGAAGGCATTGGGGGCACGAAAATCAGACTTTAGAACACAATATGTAGACTTTTAGGCCTTAGAAACTCTTTAGATTAGGATTTAACGTTTTCTTTAGTTTATTATATTCAAGTTTACTTTTTAGGGGTTAGAATGTAGCATAATTACTCTTTGTTGAACTCTTGCTTTATTAATTGATAGATTGATTGAGTTTTTAGTTGATCTATATATCTTGTTCTTAATGCTTTTATGTGTATGACGAACACATGAATGATTTGATGTTATATTCATATGTGATAGATCTCATAAGATATACGAACATTGAATTGAATGTGTAGATTGACAACTTATTGCATGATGCAGTGATGCTCTTTGATACATTCAATTATGTATCCTCGTGAAATCAATTAGATAGCAGTTGAGGTCAACTATAGATGATTATGGTGGAACCCGAAATCCTAGGTTTTTAGTATTGTTGTTCCTTGTTAGTTATTGTTCTTGTTATTTATTATTTCAGTTATGTCTAGCTAATTTAATTTGTGTAGTGAGGTAATGGAGCTAATAATTTGATTATGTTGTGATTGTTGTATATCGATTTCTGCGTGTCAAACAATTAACCTAAATTGATTACTTCATTTTAATGCTTTGTGTGCTTGATCACCACCTAGATGTTTAAATTCTTATGACAGATGCGAAAGTCGAACTCATAGGATAGATATCATAGGTTATTAAATTCCACATGTCATGATAGCATCTTGAACAAGAGGACGTGGATATTTACTGAGATAAATGTGTTTGGAGGAACATCGTACAAATAGTAACATTCCGACATACAGAGTGGTGTTTTCCACTATGGGAACCCATAATTATAGGTTTTACCTCATAGTTTAATACATCACACACATGAATTGATCATGATTAATCACAATAATTGTTTGTCTATGAATTTTAGAACTTTAGTTCTTAGTGAAACCTAGTCCTTAGGATACCATGTCCTTTTATCAAGTTTAGTATTTTCAGCATTCTTGGTTCTTACTTAAAAATCCAAAATCCCTCCTCTTTGTTATTTAATTTATTTGAGTAGATTAAAAGTAGTTTGTGTATATAGTGCCTTGGATTTGATATTATCTGGGTCGTAACTTACTTTCCCTATATTACTTGCACCTGTACACTTGCGGTATTAATTTGCCAGTATTGTTTGGTCAGGTAACCAGCTATAGTGCACAATGCACAAGTTGTATATCACTACAGACTGGATCACATATATACTCACCACCGTAGCATGAAATCAAGAGTTCAATCTTTAGCTTTTGATTCCCATTATACCAATCTTATGGCTCAAACCAATATGGAATAAGTGATATCCTAATCCATCCATTTTGCGATGCATGCACATCGATATTGGTAAAATTAAGTTGTGTTATATAGAAAAAAATTTGTCAAATCCAATACTAAATGCTTTTATTTAACTTGAAAAGTTAGAAGGCCAAATCTTTAGTTTAGGAGGTACAACGCACATACTCATAAAATTCAGGGGTATTTCGCACATATGGTAAAGGTTAGGGTGGAGACAATAGGTTAGGGGTGATTATTCTTTCTTAAGATTCTTGTCAAATATGGACAGACAAAAATACTTTCACGGTGATCACGTGCAGGGCACGCTTTCGATAAATTTTGACTGAAAAGTTGACCGAGGGGCAGTTCGCACAAATTCTAAAGGTGGGGGGAGGGGTGGTAGATCGATTTTTTTTTTCTGAAGTTCAGGAGGCATATTGTGAAACACCCCATAGGTTAGGGGGGATTTTAAGCGTTTTACACTAAAATAAATTAACATACATTCAATTTGACTATCAATTATTGAAGAAGAAAATTACTTGTATTGAATTGTATTTTTTAAAATCAATATCCCATATGTAAAGTAAGACATTTTTCTTTTTAGTTATTTATTATATATTAAATATATTTATCTTTTTGGTTATTTTGAAAGAAAAAAAGTCATTCTGTTACTCACACCCACTGCAGTACACCCGACGAATCCCCTTCCTCATCTCACCCACCCCCTTTTCGTCTCACTCCAAAATGGTAAGAGTTGTGGTGCAACAAAGTTAGCATTATTTTAGGTTGCAAGTAAATCTGTATTTAGTGTCCATGATTGTTGCACAGAGATTTTTGTTGAGATGTGAGTGGATAATAAGGTGGTTGTAGTGGTGGGGGATGATGCAGTCGAGAAAGTATTGGCGTTTATGCAGATATTTGATCATCTTAGGATTAAAAGCCAAATCCGAATTGGCCCAATTTGACCAATTAGTAGGCTAATTTCATTGGAAACGTACCAAAGAGCCATACAAAATGGCATTTTTGCCGTTTTTGGTAATATTTGAATTAGTTATTTCTCTTTTCATAAGACTCGTAATTGCATTCTGCTTGTTGGAGTGTGTTCCACGAGTTTAGTGATTTTATTTGGTTTTTTTATTTTTGAAAAAAAATATTTTCGCAATAATTTTATTTATTTCCAAATTTTATGATATATATATATATATATATATATATATATATATATATATAATAATAATAATAAACCCTAAAAAAACAGTTGATTTTCTAATAAAGTTTCTTAGAGTTTCTATATTTTTTGTCTAATTCTCAGTATTCAATCAAAGAGTTGTGATATTTTTACGGTGTTCTCAATCTTTTCTATAAGTTTTTGTTGCGTCATTAGATCCATCAACATATTTCAGGGTACGAGATATTGATGATGAGATATTGTTGAACGAGGCATTTGAAAGAAATGAAGATGACACATAAGCATGGTACGGCGGGGGCAACATAGGGAAGGGGTTTGTTGGGGTATGACGCAGTGGGGACACCGATGGGAAGGGTGGGGTGGGGGTACTTGTTTCTTATTTAAAAAAGCTAATGAATAAATATATTTAGTACAAAGAAAAAAAGAAAACAAATTTAAGAAGAGTTATTTTATTAATTTTAGTTATATTTCTTCACTTTCATCAACTTATTAACTAACTGAAAAATATGAATGAGTTTCAGATTAAAAGAATTGAATTTAAATTACAGATATTGTATACTTAATTAATAATTAATTGTTAAATTTTGTGTATGTTAAAAGTATATTATAATTAATATCAAGTTAATAATTTTTTAAAATTTAATTTTGAGTAGAAGTCATAAAAATTGCAAAAGTAATAATTTCTAAATTACTGGTGTAGATGTAATTATATGAAAATATTTAGACTAAAAGTTAAAAGATTGCCAGAGTTGAAGAGCCAAGTGCAATTTATCAGGACGTAAATCGAATTAATGGCACGTTGGAACTAAAATTGGACTTTTTTTCTTATTTGAAGCCAAAAGTAATATTTCGACTGCTTAAAGAACCAGTTCTAATTAAGAAAGTCCTCTATTCCATCTTTGTCTTTTTCTTTCGGAACAATTTTCCATCCTTGTCTTTAAAATCATATATATAATATAGTGCTAGACAACTAATGAATCAAAATTCAGACCCCCACAATTTTCTATAAACAAATGTCAAGAAAGATAGTAGCTAAATGGTCGGCATTTCTTGACCCTTGCAAATTTTAGGTGGACCTTATTTTATTTTTCTCGACAAAAGCCAACTCTAAATTCCAACCGTTCACTTCTATATTTCTCTTTTGATTTCATTCTCAGCAAAATTATTAAAAAAAAATGGCTTTTGTTTCTTTAAAATCTATAACTCCGCTCCATTTGCAAATTTATAATTTTCTTAAATGACAAGAATCTTTGTGAATTTTAAGTTTTAACATGGTCCGTGAGATATAAAAATAGGGTGGGAAGAAGAAACAAATAGGGTTGCCAATGGATTTAATATAAAAATAAATTGCACAATTAGAAAACGTGAATAATAATAATAAAGAAGATGTTTGATTCCACTTACCGTGTTTCTTAACTCACATTTCATTACTTCTTCAACTAACTGGAAACAGCAAGCTAATCGCAATTGTTTGCAGGTGAAGATCAATATTACATTGTTCAATTGTTTTTTGTTTTCTTTGCAAAAAAAAAAATTTGTTTTTGTTTCAACAGATATTATTAGTTTATTAAAAATTAGAAAAACTGTGTCCACGTATCACCAAATAAAGGCTGTGCTGTCCTTAGGTGACAAGTGGTGGACGAATTGTGGCCCAATACTCAGGAACTCCAAAGTCAAAGTCCAAACAATTATGTTTTTTTTTTTAGGCCCCTATCTTCCAGTGAACCAGCTGGCAACCAATTTCTCCTCGTTTTAGCTGCATTCTGCATTACTTCTTTTTCTTTATTTTATTACGGGCGTTGAATTTCATAATGTTAAATTCATGTTTATGTTTAATATTGTTGTTGTTTTTCATTTTCCACTAACTCTAAAACTTTAAACGAGTGGTTTAACTGAAACAATAAACTTAAAACTAAAATGTTAAAAGCATCACGAGATGCTAACTCCAATGGAAATATTCGGCACACGTAGTTAAAATGGGAAAATTGTATTTTCGTACCCTAATTTGGCGTCGATTCATTTTTCATACCTTAACTTGACAAATCACGTTTTTGGTAATCTAATTTGATTTTTTTTTTCTTTTGTCAATTTTAGTACTCCACCTGCTATTTCAAAATCTCGTCGGGTTTTTTCCACGTTGGACTAAATATAGAGGGATTTTGACCCACTTAAACATCCAACTCACCAATTACGTCACGTGGATTGTTTTTAAAAAAATTTAAAAGAATTTCTGAAATAAAAACGCAAATTAAAATCTCTTGATCATCATTCCGAATTGTCATATCTCGTAAACATGTACAAACCAAGTGGCTGTGTGTGTTGAAAGTTTTCACTTAGCATTAATGGTGACAATCAGTTGTACCATGAACAAGCTGGTAAACATGCCAAATTACTCAAATTACAGAGTTACTTATGGCTGCGATAGTTTAATGGAAAATGGGGGAAAAGAAAAAAATAGCAGAAAATAAAAATTTCCAAGAAAACTTCTATAGAAAATAAAAAATTCTCAATTTCCATGTGATTGGCATTACTTTATTTTTCGAAAAAATGTAATAATTAGTTTGCTTACTTGTCATCAATTTTACGCTGTAAAAAGTATTATTATATTTTAAAAGGCAAAAATGCAGAATCTGTAATTTAACTTGTTGCTTTTCATGTTTATACCCCGTTTTCGTTCGAGTCGGGAAAAGGTCCCGTAACTCTCTGATTTTCAAGCGATTTATGCCCACCTTTAGGGTTAAATGCGCGTGCCTCATCCTACGTGTCAGCCTACGTGGAAAAATCGCCCTTTCTTTAAATGACTCGTCGGATGTATAGTTTTTCCGCTTTTCGCGATATTTATCCCTAAAAACATTTTCACGCTAACACAATGTAAATCATTTAGTTAACCAAAAAAACAAATGATTAACAAAGCACAACAACACAACTCTCGGCCAAAAAACCCTAAATCGGAAACCCCAAATAGAAAACCCTAAGCCTTTTCAAGTTCTGTCGCAGATCGAGTATCCTAACCCTCGTTATTAGCACTGAAGGTGGTAAAATCGTACGAGTATCATGCCGGTTGTGCGTTCGAAGCAGCACATTTATCTTATAGTGCCTTTTTATCATAAGTTTGTTCTTTAAACGCATATTTTTCAACAATTTACTATTTGGGTTTACGTGGGAGCTGCTTTTTATATTTTAATGTTGTTTAGTGATGATGTTACCTTTTAGAGAAGCTGCACAGTGGGTGTGGTGGGGTTGTCTCGGGTGTTTATGGTTTTTATATTGGACTTGTCTCCTTATGTGGTTTTTTTAATACATATCAGGTGCATATGGTCCCCTCATTTGAGTTTCCTATCCTTTTAGTAAGCTTTATACTTCAACTTTATTTTTGTCGATTTAAGATATTTTGCTAATATATAGCTTTTTCAGTTGTTCAGCTGCATTTAACACGAGGAGTTTAACTTTGGTGATACATCATGGAGGTTAGTTTCCCAAAAAGAAGCCCTTTGATGTATATATTGGGGGAACAGTTAGTAAATTTGACTATATCACCTTTGATGAGATGAAACATACTGCTTTAGAACAATGTTGCGCTTTGGTTAAATTGATGGGTGGGAAGAGGTTTTATATTATACTTAAGGTTGGTTTTAAGCTTGTGCTTGATGATAAACAACTTCTTGAGGAGAGTAAGCATTGGGATACCTACAGAGAGTTTCATCTCTATGTTGACATTGATAATTATAGTTTTCATGGTCATGTAGAGACTGATGGTCTTGTTATTTTTGATACTAATGTTAATGATAATGACACTATTGGAAAAGAAGTTAAAGAGAATCATAACTACATTGTGTCTGAGGAAGAGAATTATGCAGGTTCTAAAAGTGAAGAAGATTATGCATCTTCTGTAAGTGAGGAAGAAAGTGGAAGTGTTGAGGAAGAAGATGAATTGGCTACTGAAGATGCTGTTTAGGGAGGAGAAGAAGTTACTTCTGAAACTGAAGAGGATAATACTGGCGGTGAAAAAGAAACTTTTTATATGGGAGAGGAAGAAAATGCTAGGGTGGGAGATGAAGAAAATGATAAGGTGGGAGAGGAAGAAAATGATAAGTGATGACGCATACTCTCCCTCCCGGGATCGTACACGTCCACATGGCCTAATTCTATAATCCTAGCCTATCTCACGACCCCCTCTCGCCCTCCAATCCTAGGTAAGTCTTATAATATAAATATTTGCCTCGCCCACCCCTCGTTTGATCAACGAATGAGGGGGTCGTATTTTACACGTGCAGGAAAGCCTTCCCTGGCCTCTAAGTAAATACCAATGAACCATCCGACCAACCAGAGCAGGCAGTTGGCGTCAGCCCCTGCGTCATTCTCCCCTATCCGAGTGCGTTGTCGCCCTCTCAGGGTTCGACCGCCCTGCTTCCCATGAAGAGCGAAGGATCGGGGGTTATAGCATGTAAGCAGAGCACGACATGCACCAAGGGTAACATGCAGGCACCACGTGCCCTACTCTACAAACCTACTCGGGCATCACGTGCCTATTTCGACAAGACTCTTAGGCACCATGTGCCCTACTCTACGAAGACACGCAAGTACTCTATTACCCTCGAAATCAACATGCATGCTAACACGTTTCCCTGGTAAGATTACATCTATGCCCTCCCCTCGCCCTATAAATAGGGAAGCAGGCTGGTCATTAAGGCAAGCCCGGCAAGCAGACAGCTAAAGGCCTCACCTAGAGAGAGAGCTGGACTATTTATTGGAAACTACTGCGGAACGAGGAGCTCGGCGCGTACAACAGCAAGGGGTCCTGACCAGAGGAAGGTGGTTTCCACCTCCTAGCCCCAGTGCACCCGTTAACAGAAACATGCATGCAAGATCTGAACCCCGGCGGCCAAGAGCAGAAGCGGAGCAGGCCCATAGCCGAGGTGAAGGACCCATCGTAAATCATCGTAATAGGACCTACCGCCCGTTCCCAGGTATGGTTAATAATAACCAGCAATTTATGGATATGATGACTGAGTTAAAAAGGGAGGTGCAAGCTTTGAAAAGAGATCGAGATGGGACAGCGGAAGAGGATGAGAAGAGCATCCCGTTTGCCCCCCACATACTAGCTCCCGAAATTCTAGTCTCCATTCGCCTGTCTAATCCCATGGTCTACAGTGAGGATCGCAACGCCAGAGACCCCCGGGATCATATCAACCAGTTCCTGGCAGTAATGGATATACTTAACGCCCCTTATCACACTCTGTGCGGGATCTTCTGATCCACGCTAACGGGAAGGGCGCAAGCTTGGTTCTCCCAGTTACCCAGAGGACCAATCCGGAGCTTCGACGAACTCTGAGAGCTGTTCGTACGACAGTTTGCATGCAACTGCCGATATCCAAAGATAGCCGGGAACCTGATGACAATGGTCCAAGCGGAAGGAGAGAGTCTCCTGGACTATATGCGGAGGTTTGCAGACGCTGTGATCGATGTAAGACACGTAGATCCCCATATCCTCTCTGAATTTGTAGCACAAGGCACCCGATCTATAAAATTTTTTGATTGCCTGGTGGGGCATCCTGCTCGCACCTTGGAAGAGCTCATGCAAAGAGCTGAGAGGTACATGCTGCGAAAGGATACGCGGCTGGCAAAGTTGGGGTTGCAGGGGCATGATGATTGTTCGAGAAACAGGCGAGGAGACAACACTCGCGGTCGACAAGACGTGGTTAGAAGGTACTTAGAACCTCTCCCCTTGACTCATTTGAAAATCTTTAATACGGAGGTGTTAAACATAATGGGGGGAAACCAAGATTTCCGATGGCCAACCCAAGCTCAAAATTCTGAGGCCATGTGCCATACCGGAAAATGGTGTTTATTTCACCGTAGTTGGGGACATAGAACAAAAAACTGCGATCATCTGAAGATTGAGATCGAGCGTCTCTTGAAAATGGGATACTTGCGCCAATTCATCGAAAGAAGAGAAGTTTCCCTTAGAAATGAGCGATCCAGGGAAAGGAGGGAAGAAAGCCGACTTCGAGAGCAGGTACAAGAGCACCGGAAGAGTATTGAGCGACAGGAGAGAGAAGGTTCTCAAAGCTGAAGGAGGAGGTACGAAGATAGATCGGCACCGAAGGAACAACCTCGACAACAGCACTTGCCACCCCACCATCGAACTATGTGCATAACCCCCTCACAGGAAGAACAATCAATATGATCGAGGGAGGTCCGTTGTCAGCTTCATCGGCGCAGAGGAAAAGAAAATTCATCAAAGAGACTCAACGGGTTAGCTTAAAATATCACGTTTTCTCTACTACTATCTCCGCGCCTCCTGCAATTACTTTCGATCCGGCAGACTTGATAGACACCGTCCATCCTCATGACGACCCCTAGTAAATTCAAGCCACAATCCATGGGGCAGAAGTAGCCAGAGTACTGACTGATACAGGAAGTTCAGTAGATGTAATGTTTTTTCCCACGTTCCTGGCTCTGGGACTCCAGATGGAACAAATAGTGCCAGAAACAACCCCTTTGGTAGGTTTGACGGTAGTCCCAGTGAGACTTCGGGCTCCATTCCCCTTCTGATGTCATCGGGAGCAGTGCATCTGCAGAGAACCGAAGAAGTCAGGTTTTGGATCATAAATGCACTCGCCAAGACCTACAATGTGATATGTGGACGGCCGTCCCGTCCCTTCTTCTGTTCGAAGCAGTACCCTTCCGTTCTTCACTTAAAGATAAAATTCCCCACTCTTAATGGAATTGGAGAACTTAAAGGAAACCAGGCCCGATCGCACGAGTGTCGATGGAATACCATCACCGCAACTGAAAAAGGAGAGAGCAGCAAGAAAAATCCGTACGAGCCACAACAGACCGACGCAGGCAAAATCTATCCAGCCGAGGAACTTGAGATGGTTGAGGTCATCCCCGGAGAAGCCAAAAAGACTGTTAAGATGGGAACTAACATCGACCCGCCTATCGAGATGCAACTCCTCCAGACGCTGCGACGTTTCCAACATGTGCTCGCCTGGGAGGGAGGACCTCCGGGATGCGTCAGCCCCTACGTATGCCAGCATTGCCTCGACGTTCGCCCCGATGCCAAGCATGTCCAGCAGAAAAGACGCAAGATGGGGCTCGAGAGAAGTGCAATACCCCGAATGGCTAGCCCATGTGGTTCAGGTGCCCAAATCCAAAGGAAGATGGCGGATGTGCATCGACTTCACCGACCTCAACGACGTCTGCTCAAAGTATTGCTTTTCTTTACCCATCATTGATCAGCTGGTGGACTCCACAGCGGGTGTGCCTTACTGTCTACGATGGATGACGACCAAGGATACAACCAGATCCCGATGGCGGAAAAAGATCAAGAGAGAACTAGCTTCATCACAGACTTCGGTACGTACTGTTATCTGGTCATGCCATTTGGGTTGAAGAATGCCGGAGCAACATCAGAGGCTCATGAACACCATGTTCTCATCAATGATCGGGAACAACATGGAAGTTTACGTGGGTGACATCGTTGTCAAGAGCCAAAACACAAATCAGCATAACGCCGACCTGAACGAGGCCTTCCAGACTATGTACAAGTTCGGCTTGAAGGTAAACCCTCGGAAGTGTTCGTTTGGAATTCAAGGAGGAAAGTTTCTGGGATTTCTTGTCACCCAACGAGGAATTGAGGTCAATCCGGAAAAAGCCAAAGCAATATTGGATATGCCGCCGCCCCAAATGGTTCGAGATGTGCAGTGACTCACTGGAAAGATGGCCTCGCTCAACCGGTTCGTCTCCAAAGCAGCACAAAAGGGACTCCTCTTCTTCAAGGTATTTCGTAATATGAAAAATTTCCAGTGGTCGGACGAATGCCAGATGGCTTTCGATGATTCAAAAGGATATCTGCTTCGGCCCCCTCTCCTTGTGAAGCCACAACAGGGAGAGCGGCTCTATGGGTACCTAGTCGTAGGAAAAAAAGTGGTAAGTGCAGTATTGGTTCGAGCAGAGGGTCGAGATCACCTTCCTATATACTACACCAGCCGAACCTTGAAAGATGCCGAAACCTGATACACCCTCATTGAGAAGTTTGCGTTCGCCCTTGTCACAACCGCTCGGAAGCTGAGATCATACTTCCTAACCCATCCCATCACCATACTCCCAGATCACCCATTACAAGCAATTTTGAGTCACCCGCAAGTGTTAGGGAGAATGGTAAAGTGTGCAGTAGAGCTCGGAGAATACGATATCCACTATGCTCCGAGGCCAGCTATAAAAGCCCAAGTGTAAGCCGATTCCATGATAGAAACTAACAAAACACCTGCCAACGAACCTTCGGCGAACCTCTGGAAAGCATACGTGGACGGTTCATCCAGTAATGGCGGTGGAGGAGCTGGTATCGTCTTTAAGTTGCTACACGAAGACAAGCCCGATGAGGTGCTGTTCTTTGCTGTAAAAATTGGATTCCCCGTGTCCAACAACGAAGTAGAATACGAGGCCTTGCTTATAGGGATGAGATTGGCCAAAGAAGGGAAGATGACTCGGGTCCACTTCCACAGCGACTCACAGCTAGTGGTCCAGCAAATGGGAGGCAAATACGAGGCCCGAGACGAAAGGATGAAAGATTACCTGACTGCAGTACGCAAATCAAGCGAGGGCTTTGAAGAATTCACTCTCGAGCAGATTCCCCGAGCAGAGAACAAAGAGGCTGATACCTTGTCCAGAAAAGTAGCCGGCATGCATCCTATCGACACCCGGCAGGTGAAATTCCTTACCATTAGCTCGTCAGAAAAGAGCCATGTAGCTCTGGAAGCATTGAATATAGAGAGAGATAATGGTAAGGGTTTGATGACTGAAATCATGGCGTACCTTCAAAACCCGGAGAAGTACGAGCATGATAGTGGATTAGGCAAGAGAGCCGCTCGGTTCTTTCTGAAAGAAGGGGTGTTGTACAAGAAAGGGTTCTCACAACCCTACCAGCTGTGCTTGGACAAAGATGAAGCGATAGAGGTAATGTGAGAAATTCACGGAGGAAGCTGTGGAAACCACTCGGGAGGCAGAAATCTCGCTTAGAAAATAATTCGGCAAGGTTACTTTTGGCCTGCCATGCAAAAGGATACCTGGGCATTCACTCAGCAGTGTGAGCAATGTTAGAGGCACGCGATGATGTCCCATTTGCCCGCAGCCGCCTAGGAGCCTAATCACGTTCCTTGCCCCTTTGATAAATGGGGAATCGACATCGTTGGGCCACTGATATAGGATCGAGGACAGAAGAAATACCTCCTGGTTGCCGTGGACTACTTCACCAAATGGGTTGAGGCCAAACCCATGGCACTAATCACTTTGGCAACCGTCGTCAACTTCCTGTGGAGAAACATTGTGTGCAGATTCGGAGTGCCTCGAATCCTCATCACCAACAATGTACAACAGTTCACCAGTGATCGACTGTCAAGGTGGTGCGACCACTGGAAGATACAACATCGCTTCACTTCTGTTGGGTACCCTCAATCCAATGGCCAGGTTGAAGTCACGAACCATACCCTAATTCAAGGACCGAAGGCACGTCTCAGAACATATCAAGGTAAGTGGGTTGAAGAGATTCCCGGACTTCTGTGGGCTTACCAAACTACGGCAAGAACTTCTACTGGCGAAACACCGTCCAGCCTAGCCTACGGACACGAGGCAGTCATCCCTGCAGAAATATCGACCCCTAGCTAGAGAATCCAAGAATATGAAGAGGAACGCAGTGAAGAACACATGATCCTTGAATTGGATCTACTGGAAGAATACCGAAGACAAGCAACGCTCCGAAGCGCCCGTTAGACAGCCTGCATGGCCAGGTACTATAATAAACGTGTTAAAAAATAAACATATCAGGTAGGTGAGCTGGTTCTTCGAAGAGTAGGGGCGTCAAAAAATGTGGGAAAACTTGATCCCGTCTGGGAAGGGCCTTTCCAGATCTCCCGCATCCTTGGAGCAGCAACATATTAATTACGGGATATGGAAGGTTGAACTTATCCACGCTTATGGTACGCACTCAATCTAAGAAAATTGTACCCCTGAAGATAGTTGTACGAAAGAAGAAAGTTTTCACCATCGGAAGAACGAGGGAGAGACTAACCCAGGTACCTAAATAAATGTTTTAAGCTTTAGTATGTATTTAATGTCTTGTAAGCAGGAGAACTACGTTCGGCTTGATTCCCAATTTTACTGCAAGGAATACGTAGGTAGCTTGGAAGTTACACGAGTTCAGTCCCAAAAAATAAAAATAATTAATGTACAACGACACACATGCACGAAAGAAACTAACATTGCAGGTACAAAAACGGAACTTTTCCATTCAAGAGAGAGTGGGTTTCTACAAAATAGTGGACAAGCCCCAACTGTCCACCTTGCCTACCACCCACTCATTGGACGAACAAGGGAATACAAAGAAAACAGAAAAGAAAAGAAGGAAAACCTAATACTAAGGCCAACAAGAGCCACCATCATCCTTTCTCATCAGCGGTCATCTCTTCGGCACTTCCCGGCACGAATGGCTGCTCGGCGCTCCTCCTCCGACACCTCCCTAACCTCCGTCACCGGGGGGCTCCTTAACTCATGCGGAGGAGCAGCGGAAGTAGCAGCAGCAGCAGCAGTAACAACAGGGACAGCAGCGGCGGGAGTAGGAGTACGATCCCAAATACGAATGGGTTCGACCCTCGTCCGACGGGCAATTTCGAACGGAGGGATCACCAAACCTCGGGGCGCACCGGGCAGATTCATCACAACACTGGAGCACAAATCATATCCCATGCCCATGAATTTGTGGACATCTTTGGAAGAGAAAGGCTCGGTGGGCCTCACCTTTTGATCGTTTTGAATCGCCTCCGCCCGAGCCACGGAAAGCTCCAACCGAAGTCTCTCCTCAAAGTCAGCCCGAGCCGAGTCCAACTCCGCCTGCTTTTTCGCCTCAAAATCAGTCCTCGCAATGTGTTCCCTCACCAAGGTCACCTATACTTCAGCTACTCGAGCCTCAGCCTGCACCAACTCTCCTCTCCGGACATCCCTTTGGTCCCGATCCACCATCAGCGAGTCCACCAGCGCCCTAGACTCCTCGTCTATCTCCTGCAAGTTATCCACCTGCTCCTGAAGAAGACGCTCTCTCACAGCGGCCGCTTCAAGAGCCTCCCTCAAGGCATCCACCTCGTCCCTCAACCTAAGCGACTCCTCCTGCCAAGAAGCCCTCGTCTCTTCCAACTCCTCGCGATATTTGTCTACTACCTCTTGATGCAGATGCGCTATCGCCTGAGCCCCTTGCACGCACTGCGAGTCTCTCGATGATAAGATCTCACGTGAATCGAGTTTCTGAGAGATAAACAATGCTTGAAGAAAGAAGAGCGAAGTTAGAAAACATTTGTACAAGAAGAAGTCAACAAGAGAAAGGAAGAAGCACCATACATCGAAGAGGTTGCGAGCCAAGCGGACAAGCATGCTAGCGCCGTCATCCTGGGTTAGGAGCCGCCTTTCCTTGGGGTGTAAAAGGCTATCAACCAAGTCCAAAAGCCTGTCCATACGACCAGATGAGTACATAGCTTGGAGGTCACGAGGCAGGAAGGGCGTTCTGCTTGTTCCCTCGCCCTAGGGGATTACTGGGGTCGAAGCTGATGGAATATTGGAGGCCCCGGGATCGACGGAAGTAGCACCCTCCGGGATTTCTCCACCAGACCTATCCTGAGAAGAACCTCGAAGATAGTATTTGATGGAAAAATTACGGCGCGGAGGAGTTACGCTGACTCTCGGGGTAGGGCTAGACAAAGGAGATGAATGAGCCCTACCGCTTCCCGAGGAGATGGGATGAAAGGTGGTCGATGGACTAACGTGGCACTCTCCGAGGTAGCATTCCCGTCGCGCGCCGGAGAATCATCATCTGAAGAAATCTCTTGAGCAGGCTCCGCAGAAGAGTTGCCCAACTCGTGCGTAGCCAAATCGACCCCTAACAACAAAAATCAGTATCAGAGCCGAACAAGAAAGTATAAAGAGACGACAAAATTCAGAGAAGAAGACCGAGCTTACCAAAAGGAGTGCCTCTTCCGAGTTGAGCGCCTATGAAGCTTATGTAATCAGGACCGGCTTGAAGGCCCGCCATAATCATCACCCGAGGACACCCCATAATGGACACAGTATCGTAAGTCGTGGAGAAAAATCCCCAGTTTTGCAGAAACGCAGTCTCCTCGGCAAGGTTGAGGGAGTCCACATAATTCACGCCCCACCTTGTGGAAACGCCCCATTGTCCACTATGAGGGCGAACAAAGAAGAAGAGGCTCCTCCAGTTCCGAGAGGAAGGAAAATCCGTCGAGATTCCAGACAAAAAGAAATTAACGGATTGATAGGCCACCAGTTGGAAGAACGGGTAGCCCTGTCTCACCGGGCGAAGGGCAAAGGCCCCAAACAGCAGAGCAGGAGACATGGAAATGTTGAAGTAGTTGCATAAAAGAACATAACCTACCAAACATCGGTAGGAGTGAGGAACCAACTGGCTCTGACAAATATGCATGAAGAAAAAGATGTGGCTAATAAACGGGTGGAAGAAGCAGCGGAGGCCATTATGTATCTGCTCCAAATACATAGTTAAATAACCGGCAGGAGGATTGAAGGCGCGATTAGAAGGAGTCGGCACACGAATATTCAGACCAACAATCCCATATTGGTCCAACATTTCCCACACAGACTCCTCTGTCTCAGCTGAGGGAATCGACCCAGCGCGACCGTGGCCAACCATCTGGCCAGGCTCAAGGTCCCTCGTGACCAGTTGAAAACCCTCGGTCGGATTCTCATAAGGGTCACGGTCATGGAATGCGGCCGCAATCTCACCAACAGGAATGTCGGCGGGCTGAACCTCTCCAGCAGTCTCCCTGCGGTTGCGAACAACAGCGGCAAGTTGACTCTCCGTCACTCGGCGAGTGCGAGAGGCGACTCCACGAAAACCGCGGCGATAATAGGAAGCCGCACCATTAGCCGGTTGAACGACGGATGGAGGAACGGAGTATAACTGCCAACCATCGGAATCTCCATGGAGGTGGGGACAGAAGAGTCGAAAGACAAGAGAGTTTTAGAAGAAAAAGATGCAGAGGAAGCCATTACAAAAGAAAGTATGGAGAGAGAGGAAAGATTGAGTCTACTAGAGAAGAATGTTGAAGTGGTGGAAAAGGTAAGTAAAGGACCTATTTATAGCCTCATAGGCGACGTGGGAATTTGTGAAGCGCCAAAAGGAAACTCATGCAAAATACACTTACCGCCCACGATCACCAATGAAGGGGCAGTAGCTAGAGCCACGTGTCGGTTACGCAGAACCGTATATCATCAATGCGCCTTCTCGAGGAACTAATGATGACTGTGGGATTATTTGCGTACGAAAGTAAATAAGATCTAAAGCAGCGCGGCAATCAAGAGCGTAAGCGACAAGCGGTTAGAAGACAAAAATTAAGAGGCTCCACGAGCCGTTACAACTCCTCAAGGAAGCTAAACGAAGAGGTTCCACGAGCCGTTACAACTTCTCAATGAAGCTTAACAAAGAGGCTCCACGAGCAGTTACAACTTCTCAAGAAAGCTAAACGAAGAGGCTCCACGAGCCGTTACAACTTCTCAAGGAAGCTAAACACAGAGGCTCCACGAGCCGTTACAACTCCTCAAGGAAGCTAAACTAAGAGGCTCCACGAGCCGTTACAACTTCTCAAGGAAGCTAAGCGAAGAGGCTCCAAGAGCCGTTACAACTCCTCAAAAGAAGCTAAATGAAGAGGCTCCACGAGCCGTTACAACTTCTCAAGGAAGCTAAACGAAGAGGCTCAACGAGCCGTTACAACTTCTCAAAGATACCACACAGACCGACACAACTTCTTCACCAACTTATACACGAACAAACACAACCCTGTCGGAATTTGCAGGAATAGCTATGGCAGAAGACACTTAGGAAAAGATTGACCGGTTCGGGTATCGTTTCGAGGGGTGACTTCAACTGCTCTGGCGAGGTTTCCCATTATGAACCTCTGAGCCCCACGCATATTTCCGAGGAGAAAAACAACAATGCTCATAGAACCACGCAATGAGGGAAATGATACCCTGATGACCGGCGAAGAAACCATTGTCCACTATGAGGGCGAACAAAGAAGAAGCGGCTCCTCCAGTTCTAGTAGGAAGGAAAAGCCGTTAACGGATTGACGAGCCACCAGTTGGAAGAACGGGTAGCCTTGTCTCATAGGGCGAAGGGCGAAGGCCCCAAATAGTAGAGCAGGAGACATGGGAATGTTGAGTAGTTGCATAAAAGAACATAACCTACCAAACATCGGTAGGAGTGAGGAACCAACTGGCTCAGACAAATCTGCATGAAGGAAAAGATGTGGCTGATAAACGGGTGGAAGAAGCAACAGAGGCCATTATGTATTTGCTCTGAGTTCACCGTTAGATAACCGGCATGAGGATTGAAGGCGCGATCAGAAGGAGTCGGCACACGAATATTCAGACCAATAATCCCGTATTGGTCCAATAGTTCCTGTATAGACTCCTTTGTCTCAGTAGAAGGAGTCGACCTAGCCCGGCCTTGGCCAACCATCTAGCCAGGCTCAAGGTCCCTCGTGACCAGTTGAAAACCCTCGGCCGGATTTGCATATGGGTCACGGTCGTTGAACGCAGCAACAATCCCACAAAGAGGAATGTCGGCAGGCTGAACTTCTCCGGCAGCCGCCCTGCGATTGTGGACAGCAGCAGCAAGTTGACTCTTTGTTCCCCAACGAGTGCGGGAGGCCACTCCATGGGAACCGCGGCGAGAAGGGGAAGCCGCACCATTCGTCGGTTCAACGACGGATGGAGGAACGGGAGTATAACTGTCAATCACCGAAATCTCCGTGGAGGTGGGGACAGAAGAGTCGAAAGACAAGGGAGTTTCGGAAGATGAAGATGCAGAGGAAGCCATTGCAAAAAGACGTATGGAGAGAGAGAAAAGATTGAGTCTGCTAGAGAAGGAAGTTGAAGTGGCGGAAAAGGGTAAGTAAATGGTCTATTTATAGCCCCATAGGCGACGCTTCAGTTTAGGCGAAAATCTGTGAAGCGCCAAACGCAAAACTCATGCAAAATATATTTACCGCTCACAATCACCAATGAGGGGGTAGTGGTGAGAGCCACGTGTCGGTTACTTAGAACCGTCTATCATCAATGCGCCTTCTCGAGGAACTAATGATGGCTGTGGGATTCTTTGCTTGTGAAAGTAAATAAGATCTAAAGTAGCGTGGCAACCGAGAACGCTGGGTGGGACATTTTGATGATAGGAACCGACATGTTGGAAGACAAAAAACGAAGAGGCTCCACGAGCCGTTACAACTTCTCAAGGAAGCTAAACGAAGAGGCTCCACAAGCCGTTACAACTTCTCAAGGAAGCTAAACGAAGAGGCTCCACGAGCCGTTACAACTTCTCAAGGAAGATAAACGAGGAGGCTCCACGAGCCGTTATAACTTCTCAAGGAAGCTAAACGAAGAGGCTCCACGAGCCTTTACGACTCCTTAAGAGAAGCCACAATAACCCGTCACAACTTCCTCATCAACTCATGCACAAGTACAACTCCTTAGGGAACCATACGAACAACTGCAGCAGAAAACATTTAGGAAAAGATTGACCAGTTCGGGTATCATTTCAAGGGACTTCAACTGCTCTGGCGAGGTATCCCATTATCAACCTCTGAACCCCACGCGTATTTTTAAGGAAAAAAACAACAATCCTCGTAGAACCACGCAACGATGACCGGCGAAGAACCCTTTAGTGGTATCGTGAGTTAACTCGCTCCTTGTGATACACCTCGAGGGCTTTAGCCTACTGCTCTGGCGAGGTGTCCCATTATGAACCTCTGAGCCCCACGCGTATTTTCGAGGAGAAAAACAACAATCTCGTAGAACCACGCAACGAGGGGTCAAGTATACCGTGATGACCGGCGAAAAATCCCTTTAGTGGTATCGTGAGTTGACTTGCTCCTTATGGTACACCTCGAGGACTCTAGCCAACTGCTCTGGCGAGGTGTCTCATTATGAACCTCTGAGCCACATGCGTACTTCCGAGGATAGCCACAACCACAACATCCTCGTGGAACCAAGCAACGAGGGGTGAAGTATACCCTGATGACCGGTGACAGTCTCTTTAGTGGTATCACGAGTCGACTTACTCCTTGTGATACACCTCAAGGGTTCTAGCCAACTGCTCTAACAAGGTGTCCCATTATGAACCTTAAGAGCCACACGCGTACTTCTGAGGGTAGCAACAACTACAACATCCTCGTAGAACCACGTAACGCGGAGCGAAGTGTTCCCAAGATTGTCACATCCTCGAAACTCTACCCAGATTAGTAATTTAACAGAAAAATGAATTAACACACGACAGGAAAGAAGACATATATGAAGACCCCCAAAGAATGTTTTATTGCTCAACTCAGGTCGGTACAGTTACAAAGGAAAAAGAAAATACAACACATGAGGCCTAATACACTACTCTTCAAGAGGGTCGTTTCCCCTCTCTCACCACCCTCTGACGCTCCTCGAGCGTCGAAGCCTCGAAAGAAGCTCCAGGAGCGGCGATTGTGGAAACAGCCCGCAAAGAGATGTCTGCAGGCCTACGAGCAGGAGCATCGGCAGCCCAGGTACTCGGAGGACCAGGACCAGTAACCATCGGACCTCCCGCCATGATCTCGGAAGCCATCGCCCTTATCCTCCTTGCCCTGGAATCTGGGAAGGAGCTACGAGAGGGCAACCTCCCAGCCTCGGGGATAACAACCTGAGTAGGAGGAAGCTTAGCTCAGCACGCCTCGGAAATTGCCCATAATTCAGAAGGGCTAGGTGGAGCACATAGAGGTATCCCATCCGGAACCTCGATGGCCTGTGGAGATAGCATCGTCAGATCGGCCTCAGGTACGATCCACTTCTTCGCTTGCAGCAACTTTATGGACCCATTGAACCCGAGCATAAGGAAGAAGAAAAACACCTTCCGAAAAAAGCCATGATGGAGCAGGGAGCCAATGTACTGAATTATACGCTCGTACGCATCCCGCTTGGCCTTCTTGGTAATTTTCCCTCGCAACTCCTTACCAAACCTCCACACTTGCTCAGCAACCTTCTGGTCTATGGACGTCTGGCAATCCTGCAACTCGTCTCGGAGAGACTCGACCATCTTCATCGCCTCCGTGCACTCCGCCTCCAACTTCAGCTGAAAAGTGTCCAGTGCATCCTTCAATGCCGCCAGCTCCACAGCAGAATCATCTCTTTCCCCCTCTACCGCCCTAAGACGCTCCAGCGCAATATCTCGCTCCGTCGCCAGTTGTGTTGCATGTGCTTCCCACTCAAGACACCATTTGGCTCGGGCCTCGAAAGCAACCCAAACTTCCCCCAATTTGGCCGTCACCCGAGAGTGGTCCAACTTCAACTCTTCAAACTCCTGCACCAAAGGAACCCAAGGCAGAAGCCTCCAACTCGGCCACCCGGACCTCCAAAGTCTGGATGTGCTCCATCAGCAAAAACTGGCAAGAATTAAACTGGAAAAGAAAAAAGAAAAAGAAAAGGTTAGAAACGGGACAAAACGGCAGAGCACCAAACATAGACAAACAAGGAACTTACATCAACCGCAGCATAACAAGTGGTATCATTCAACCACTGGAGCCCCCGATTCCGGAGCAACTCAACCTCGCGAGGATCTACCACTTGGCGTAGTTGTGCAAAACCGGAACCCACACTGCGTAGTTCCTCAACCAAGGGAGGCTCAACGGAACCAGGACGAACCGTCTGATCCACCACCACTTGAAAATAAGTTCCTTCTTCACGAATCTCCACCTGATCACCAGCCCCGTTTCTCCAAGCCTCTAGAATCTCTGCCAACCTACTTCCCGCCAGCGACTCCAATAGGACAATCTCCTCCAACCTAGGAGCCACGTCCTCCGTAGGGCTAGAAGAAACAGCGAGCAGACACCTGTCCACCTCACCGAAAAGGCCCTCGAATGGTCCCGCAAGACCCTCTCGCAACGTTTGAGAAGAAGGTTTAGATGCATCCGTCTCTCCCCTACCCTCGATCATGAGAGAAGACCCGGTTTCCTTCTCAGTAGGATTGGATCGAACGGGTGAAGAAGAAGTACGAGGGGGAGTAGTGCGAGAAATGGACGCCACCTCATGGCCCCGTAGAGGAACGGAGAGATAGCTCAAGTCAAAAGACGAAGGTAGAGATTCTTGAATCCACTCGAAGCCAGAAGCGGGCTTCGAAGCCAGAGGAGCAGGATCATGGAAGACCTCGAGATCATCTTCCCACAAGCTTTGGAAGTCACCAAAGGTTGGTAAGCCCAAATTGACCTCCGGAAACATTTCAGACGCAGAGTGAGGAGATGGAGAAGGATCTTCACTTCTAACAGCAACTGTCGAACGGGAAGATGAGGCCTTCCCTCGGGTGGACCTGCTCCTCATTGGCACTTTTGGAGCCACCTTATCCGACACCGCCTCCGCCAGAGAAGACACCAACGCACCTGAAGAACATCAGTCAGGATCGAGAAAGAAATAAAGAACGTGAAAAGAAGTAAGGGTGTGATACTTACAAAACTCGGGGTCCTTGTCCAGATGAGGAAAATGAATAGAGCGAGTCCCCTCTTGAAGACCACAGAGCTGTAATAACCTCGGGATCTTTGCGAGCTTCAACACGTTGTATTTCATCTGGAAGTAGCCTTCCTCCTTCATTTGGAGTCGGATCCCCTCGAACCGAGAAGAATCAAACTCTGTTAGACCGTTGGACCCGCGTATGCAAGGCCCCAACTCTCGCAGCCACGAACCCGATGGCTTCACAAAGAAGAAGGAAGACTTCCAACTCCCCAAGGAGGAAGAGGCATCTGTAAGGACCCTCGCCCCAGGGACAGCCTGGGACGGACGAGAGGTCTGATAGAAGAACGACGTCGTACTCGCCCCCACGTCGTACAAGGCCAGCAAGCATTCGGCGGTACAAGGGAGCTCTTGGCTTTGGTAGACAAACTCGAACCCCACCATAATGGAGGAAGCGTTAGGCGTCAATTGGCTCAGACAGAGACCCAGGGCTTGGGCCACCTCCTAGAAGAACGACGGCACAAACATCCGCCACCCCGCCTTAATCTGAGGAAAGAATACCGTCAAATAGCCTGTAGGAGGGCTATCGCCCGATGAGACGCCTCTGGAAGCATCACCGCCTCATCCTCTGTCGCCACATTGTATTTGGAGAGGTGGTTGTCAACAGCCGCCTGTGTTACGCTACTGGCCACCTCCTCCACACTCACAGAGCGCTTTTTGGACTCCGGCCCTTTATCACTGCCAGTCTTAGAAAGAGCAGCAGATGCAGCGGTGCGCTTCCCACGAGGAGTGAGAGGAAGAGAAGGCAGCCAGACCGAGATGGAGAAGCAGGAGGAGTAGAACCAGAATCAGCAATCGCAGCAATTTTGGAAGACGACATGATTACAATAAGTAGAGAATGCAGAGAAAAGAAGAGTGGTTACGCAAAAGAAATCAGAGAAGATGAAAAGGCTATAGCCCTAGAAACCGTAGTGCAAGAGATCAAAATAGATGGGCAAAAGGGCAGTTTAATTCCCGCTCAATCCCCAGGGGCAACAGATGGCTAACACGTACCTCTGAGCGTACGAAGGAAGTTTGCAAGAATCCCGAGAAGTCAGGGTGTGAGATAGACGCGCGATTAGATGATTAGGCCCCTAAAAAAGTTTTATTCTCTACCACGTTCTACAAACTGTGACAGGGACTGGGGGACTTATGATGATGCATACTCTCCCTCCCGGGATCGTACCCGTCCACATGGCCTAACCCTCTAATCCTAGCCTATCTCACAACCCCCTCTCGCCCTCTGATCCTAGGTAAGACTTATAATATAAGTATCTGCCTTGCCCGCCTCTCATTTGATCAATGAAGGGGGGGTTGTATTTTACACGTGCAGGAAAGCCTTCCTTGGCCGCTAAGCAAATACCACTGAACCATCCAACCAACCAGAGCAGGCAGCTGGCGTCAGCCCCTACGTCATTCTCCACTATCCGAGTGCATTGTCGCCTTCTCGTGGCTCAATCGCCTTGCTTCCCCAATGAAGAACAAAGGATCGGGGGTTATAGCATGTAAGCGGAGCACGGCATGCACCGAGCGTAACATGCAGACACCACATGCCCTACTCTACAAACCTACTCGGGCATCACGTACCTATTTTGACAAGACTCTCAGGCACCACGCGCTTTACTCTACGAAGACACGCAAGTACTCTGTTACGCTAGAAATAAACATGCATGCTGACACGTGCCCCTGGTAAGATTACATCTATGCCCTCCCCTCGCCCTATAAATAGGGAAGCAGGCAGGTCATAAAGGCAAGCCCGGCAAGCAGACAGCTAAAGACCACACCTAGAGAGAGAGAGCAAGAGAGCACAATCGAAAGATTGCGAGCCCCAGTAGAGGATCGGAGGGAGATCGAGTGAACGAAGTGCGGATCCTCCGCGGATCGCTAAAAAACTATCGGAATCCCTTCAACGAGCTCTCAACGCTCCTTCCCCAAGAGCTTGTTGGGTCCAGGATCATCTTAGGTCGGGACCGGCGTTTGAACTGCCTCGATGACGGGCGTGGCGATCCGGAGGCATCATCAATAAGGTAGGAGAGGAAGAAAATGCTAGGTGGGAGATATAGGTGAAGATGTCACTGGTCTGGGTGTTGATAGTGGGAGTGACAAAGAGGACAGTAGTTACGTTGCTTCAAGTGAATACAGTGATGAGGACAATAATTACATAGCTTCAAGTGAATTTAGTGATGCTAGTGTAGATGAAGCGATGAGGTTGAATGGTGATGAGGAAGAATCAGAGACTGAGAGTGAAGAAGATGTAGTAAATGTGGGGAGAAGAAGATATGATTTCAAGAATTCAAAGAGTGAGGAGGATGAAGAATACATCATTTCAACAGTGAAGATAAGTTTGATCCAAAGTTTGAGCTGGGGATGTTGTTCACTAATAAGGATCAGATAAAACATGCAATTCAATCATATGTTGTGAAACGTAGAAGGAATTTGAACGTTCAAAAGAATGATCCAGGAAGAATTTACATAAAATGATGTAGAGAGGAATGTCCATGGAGATTGCCTGCTAGAAAGTTAAAAGATGAAGACACGTTTCAGATTAGGGAATATAACCCTGATCATACATGTGGAAAAACCAAACTTGTTAAAAATCTGAAGTCGAGTTGGCTATCTGACAGATTTCTGCACTTTTTTAAGTCAGACCCAACAAGAAAGACAAGGGGTTTTATGTTGAATGCTATTAAGGAGTTAAAGGTTGATGTGTCAAAGCATAACGCATATAGGGGTAAGCAAAAAGCTTTGGAGAAGTTAGAGGGTACACCAGCATTTCAATTTTCAAAGTTGTGGGATTATGCTGCTGAGATTAGGAAATCAAATCCAGGAAGCACTGTACTTCTTGGAATTGTGCCTGAGGAAGCAGATACAAACACTTGATTGCATTTATATTTGCTTTAAGGCTTTGAAGGAAGGGTGGAAGAATGGTTATAGACCATTTATAGGGGTGGATGGTTGTCGTTTAATGGGTCCCATAGAGGTATCTTGTTGACTGCTATGGATGTTAATCCTTCAGATGCCATTTTTCCAATAGCATATACAATTGTGGGTGTTGAGAATTTTATTAACTAGCAATGGTTTTTAGGTATTCTGAAGCAGGATTTAGGTTTGGATCATCATGATCATATCACCTTCATGTCAGATAAACAGAAGGGATTGATCCAATCTTTTGGTGATGTTTTTCCTCATGTCACACATAGGTTTTGTGTTAGCATATTATCAAGAATATGTATACTGCTGGGTTTAGGGGGGAGGATTACAATGATGTTGTGATGAAGTGTGCCAATTCTAAAACCACATGGAGTTTAAGTCTGTAATGTTAGAGTTCCAAAGGTTTAGTAATAGAGTTGCAGCTTGGTTCAATGACAAGCATCCTGCTCATTGGAGTAAATCACATTTTGGAGAGGAACCAAAATGTGATGCAATTCTCAACAATTGCTGTGAAATTTTCAATGGCATCATTTCGCCTGCCAGAGAGAGGCCAATACTGACCATGTTAGAGTGGATTCGAGAGTACCTAATACAAAGGCTAACCACTAACAGAGATACATGTGCTTGCAAATGGAAAGATAGGAAGCCAGCTGGATAATCAAAGCATCTTGTCCCTAAAATACAAGAACTTCTGGACAAGGCTATAGAAAAGTTAATAGATTACATCCCTGCAAAATCAAATGACAGGACTTACCAAATTGCAGTCTTTGATGGATCTCAACATCGAGTAGACTTTGTCCCTAAGCCTGTATGCACATGTAGGAGGTGGCAGTTGAGTGGCTGCAAGCATGTAGTGTCTGCCATTTTAAGACAAGGATGGGATCCTTCAGATTTTGTAGATGATTGGTACACTATGGAGACATATAAGAAGGTTTATGAACATGCCATCTATGGTGTACCAGGTATGAAAACATGGGGAGAGACAGAATACATTCTGCCTTTACCTCCTAATTTTGGAAGGCAAGGTGGCAGGCCAAAAAAGGCTAGAAGAAGGGGACCAGATAAAGGACCTGTGATAAAGACCAAGAAAAGAAAGAGGGGTAGGCCAACCAAACTGAAGAGAAGTACTGTGAAATGTAGTGTGTGTCGACAGGAGAGGCATAATGCAAAAACATGTCCAATGAAAAAATCTGGTGAGATATCAACTGCTAACAACACTAGGAAGAGCGGAAAGAAGGCAAAGGTAAATATATATTTCTATTTTTTCATTTTACAAATACATTTTGTGCTAAAACCTATTTTCAAATAGGTTACTGAAGTTGGTAAGAGTTGGTTCTATAACTGCACCCAGTGAGGTGGTCCAAGCTGAGACAAATAGAGATGATGGTTCAAAGAAGAGATGTGCAAGAAAGAGGCCACTGCAGAAGGGCAAAGGAAGAGTTGGTGTTGGTTCATCTTCTAACCAGGTAGTCTTTTAATTTCAACAAGTAATATGTGCAAGGATTGATGAGAAAATGCTAATAGGTGATTAGTATATTAGGCTAATGATCAGCCTGGAGAGGAATGTTTTGAAAGTTTACCAATAGATGGGTTAGGATGGGTAAATGAGCTGCTAGGGAATAAAAAACAACAAACACCTCCCACAAATGACTCGCAGCTTACTGAGTGTCTGGAGCAAATTCCACCTGCAACATTGAGCCAAAGTGTGTGTATAAATGGCACCCACGGAAGTCAACCAGTCCAACTCTAGTGAACATTCAAATTCAAGAGTCAACCCCCACATTCAGGCGAGGAGACAGGAAGTATGTGAAGATGTCTAACCTGTAAAGTGTCGTAGGGGAGTTGAATGATGAAATCTAAAAATAAGAATGAGAAGGGAAAGACTAAAAAATGACAATGTTTGGCTGTGAAACACTTTTTGAGTTGTCAGACTTTTGAAACACTGTTTATTCGGTACATTTTGTGCTCCATCTAATTATGGCATTTTGGGATCAGTGGTTTAGTACTATGATATGGTAGTTGGATGATTATGATGTCGATAGATGTTGTATGGCATCATCCTTTAATTTATGCATTTGGAGGATTGTAGATTCACATCCGTGGTATTTTGTTGAATGCAATTGTTCCTCTAACTTAGATCTTTGTAGTATTTTTACATCCTTAGTAGTGAAATTTTAATGATTGCAATGCATAATTTATTCATTTATTGGTCATTGTTGAATATGTGTATACAATGTGCATTTCATACTGCTGTGAAAAACACACAAAATTACGCACACATTCATTAAGGGATTCTCTAAACACACATGTCCATACGTATGCACCAGATCCATTTAACATAAAATTGGAGATTAACAAACAAAAATACTACCTTAAATGAAAGGATTACTCCTAATCTCCTAATCACCATAAATTATACCACTAATCACCAACAACAACAGTTAAAATCATAATCTATAACACACATACAAGAAAAACATCATCCATGAAATTGTAATCCATGTCCCAAACTTCTTATTATCCAGCTCTAACTTCTTATTCTCGTGGTGCAGAGAATTTCTCTTAGCTTCAAGCTCATTCTGTTTCAATTCCATGGCCTTCTCTTTACTCTGCATCTCTTTCTCCCACTTTTCCAGAAATTCTTGTTTTCTTTCGAGATCCTTAAACCTCATTTGTAGTTATCGTTTGGAAGCTTCACTAGCTTCAATTCTCCGACGGAGGTTTGGGATCACGATTCTTGCCCTTTCACATAACGGTTCGTCCATCCAACAAAAGAAACCACAACCATCACTCCCAGAAACACACCCATGAAATCGCCAACCTGGGTTCTCGTCTGTTAGTGACAAGTGCACTCTCGCGCTCTTACGACAGTAACATATGTGGTCAGACATTGTTAAAGTTTCGGACATTGTGCAGAGAGAGAAATTAGGGCTTTCGTGAATTTGGGGATTTTGGAGTCAAAAATTAGGAATAGGGATTTAAGTAGCTAAAAAAACGCGGGGAAAAATCGCGAAAAGCGGGAAAACTATACATCCAACGTGTCATTTAAAGAATGGGCGACTTATCCACGTAGGCTGGCATGTAGGACGAGGCATGCGCATTTAACACTAAAGCCCGTTCGGGCTCGAGGTGGGCATAAATTGCTTAAAAATCAGAGAGTTGCGGGATTTTTTTCGGCCCGAACAAAAATTGGGGTATAAAAATGAAAAGCAATAAGTTAAAGGGCAGATTCTGCATTTTTTCCATTTTAAGACTTACACTATATGGTAAATCATATTAAAAGTTACTTTTATAAATTTAATTAATATTTTGTTTTTGTAGAAAAATAATATCTGCAACTTATTGATAAAAAAAATCTTAGTTAAGAAATATAATGCTAACTTACTTTATCATGATCAAGAAATGTATAGTAAAAAAGAGTAAAAGAAAATTTATAAAAACACGTTACAAAGATTAGGCGTAGAGTTAAAGATCAATATTATAGTAATAAGACCGGATATAAAATGTACTTTGGAGTGAACTGATACCTTGTTGAAAATAAAGATCACCTAGAATATTGAATAATAGCTCAAATTAAAATAGTAAACATCACTGAAGATGATGAATAACTTGAAAAAATATAAGTATAAATATTAAACAAAAAAGTAGTACCTTGAAGTTCAAGAAGATGAGCAAAATAAAATATTGATCTTGGACGTGTTTATATAGTTCTTGAGTGAGTGGGAATGTGAAGAAATTGAAAATTAGAATGTTTTTTTAAGTAATGACTTTCCCCCCTTTTGTATTGGAGACAAATCCAAAACTTTTGAGACTAATATTCTTTGACTACATTTTAGATTGAATTGATTATCACCAAAGTAAAAAAGTGTGTGATTTGTTCAAAAATTTAAGATATAAAGTGTTAGATACAGTTTTGAGGAAAATCAAAATTTGAGAATTATAGGAAGTTTGAATAAAGATTTACAAAGATTTTCCTATCTTTTTCATCCTTATCCGAAATTTTCCTTGCTACCAATTTTTGTTTTCCTTTTCTTCCATTTTTCTTGGAACCAATCGGAGCCCAAAAGGACTTCTCAGGCTATGTGGATGCTTGTGTTAAATACGATAGACAACAAATCACGAGTAAATGCCTATTGTTCTTCATTTACGTAGTTACACGATATTCACTCCCAATCAAAGATCAAATAGTTCCCAAGAATGTGCAATCAAAACCAGTGTTCTCAAAATCGGATCGGTCACCAAACCAATAACTCTACTGATTACAGATTTTACTGGTTGAACCTGTATAACCACTGGTTAGATCGGTCATAAAATTCAACAGTGAACAAATAAATTGTATACTACACAATTCTAACATTCCCCAACTTATTGACAATTTCTTACTGAACACACACACAAACACACATACATATATGTATGTATGTATCGTCATAATTAACATTAACTTCATTCAACACTAAAAAAAGAATCTATTATGAAACCAAGTTATTACCAACCAAAAGAAAATTACTAGTACCGTAATTCTACTAAAGACCCGTCAAGCAACAACAGCAACAATTAAAGAAAAATTGCGTCATCAAGCATACAGTACCATTAACATCAATAGAAATTCTAAATCCCAGGTTCACATTAAGAATGAAGAAACTTGAAGAAATTAATAACATTGTTCATCTGTTAATCCCAGGTTAATCCCAGGTTCACATTAACAACGCGTGAAACATCAAAAAAATTTACATGTTTTCTGTTCAAGGCTGAAGGTATGTAGGATCAATTTTTCCTTATTTTAGAATTTTATCATTTAAATTATCTAGTAACCAATTTTTCTAAGCTTGATGTTGTTATTAATAATATTCCACTTATTATTATTCATAAATAAATATTTTAACATGTAAACACGTCATAAAAATGTAAGAAGCCACTTCACAAATTAATTGCCACTAATTGGTCGACTAAAGGAAATCTCACTAATTGTGCATTGAAATCTCTGTCAATTGATTTTTTTTTTTTTTTAGTTGAAAGAAACTATATTAATCAAAACATGGGTGCTACAATCGGGTAGCCCCCGTCACAAAATATGGAGTTTGGAGTTACATCAATAGGCACAATACCAGAAAAACTACACTCCTTAGCCCACGCTGCAAGATGGTGAGCAGCCAAATTACATCTACGCGGAACAAAACGAAATTTCCAGTGTTTCCACTTCTCTTTGATAGATTTAATCTTAACAATGGTCGAGCAAGAGCTCCAGTTAGCTTCATTACTCCTGCTATTAATGTTCTTCACAACTGAGAGGCAGTCTAATTCAAAAATAATCTTTTTGATCTTGAAATTATTAGCATAATCAACCGCATCAAGGACTGCAAGGGCCTCAGCCATTTCTGCATCTACGGAATGGATGACTTTAGAACACGCAAGCAGAACCGAACCTTTGGAATTTCTCCAAACTGAAGCTGTGGAAGAGGATAGGTCTGAGAAAGCAGCGTTCGTATTGATTTTTATCCATTTTCTACCTGGACGTTGCCACTCTTTTTGATTGAACAAGGCCTCTTTAGAATGATGAATAGCTTCCTGAGTCTTGACATGAATATGAGTCTGGGTAGAGACATCTTTGATCAGCTGGTGAATATCCTTAGGGGGGCAAATATGATGATCTCAACTCTATCATCAGGGCTCATCATCTCCACAAAATTGTCCTGTGCAAGAAACAACAGAAAATGAGTGAGGGAGCAATTAAGGAATGGAGTTAGGATGAGGGACCATCTGGAAGTAAACCAGATTAATCTGGCCACATGACAACACAAAAACAAATGCTCCACAGATTCAGAATCTGAGTTACACAAGGGGCAAACCAAATCCTCTATTTTGAAAAGAGAGTTAAGTCTAACTCTGGTGGGAAGGACATTAGATATGCAACGCCACCAAAACAGCTTAAGACGGTTGTGGAGTTTGAATTTCCAAAGCAGCTTCCAAATCCCAAGAGGATCCCCAGTTCTTCTAGCTTGAATAATAGAGAGGTATGAAGAGTTAACAGAAAACTTCCCTGACTTAGTAGGGAGCCAAAAGACTTTCTTATGTTCCTGGGAAATGGCAATAGGGATCTTCAAGATCACCTTCACCATTTCTGGTAGGAATATAGAAACAAGCACACTGAGATTCCAGGAACCAGACTGAGCATCAATCAGGTCTCCAACCACAGGATAAACAAGATCAGTGTTCAATAAAGGGTCACTAGGCTGAGGAATTCCAGAGTGGAGGCAAGGAATCCAAGCCTCCTTCCAGGTTTGAATCTGAGAATTTGTGGTGACTTTGAACCGAGCATTCTGAATAATAATGTCCCTGCACAGAAATATGTCTCTAGCAATCCAAGATAAATTAGATGAAGGTAATTTCATATGAAGGAAATCTTTCTTCCTAATATATTTATCTCTGAACACATTAATCCAAAGCTTCTTATCATGAATGGTCACAAGCCAAGCAAGCTTAGATACAAGAGCCCTGTTATGATCTCTCATAGTTCTAAAACCTAAGCCCCCATCAACTTTAGGTAAACATAAGGATTTCCAGCATTTAAGGGGTAAAATATTCTTATTAGCATTTTCATCCCACCAAAATCTAAGCATAATGCTATCCAACTTGCTAGTAATACTCACATGGAGAAGGAAATTAGACATTTGATAAGAAGGAAGAGCAAGCAAGACAGAATCCATGAGGACAACTTTGCTAGCTTGAGGAAGGATATGACTCTTCCAACCAGCCAATTTCCCTCTGAACCTGTCTAAAATCATAAGAAAAGCTTCTTTCTTCCTGCCAGGTTTACAAAAATGAACACCTAAGTGAAGCTTCTTGTGAGTACATTCATGGATACCAAGATCAACAAGAACAAAATGCTTAGAGGGCACACAAGAGTTAGCACTAAAGTGCACAAAAGACTTCTCTTTATTAATAATTTGGCTACCCCAAATTTCAAAAGTATCTAAGCATCTATTAATAGCATCCACATCAGACTGATTATTTCTACAAAAGAAGGTAAGGTCATCTGCATACATGAGGTGGGAAATAGGAACACAGTCTCTAGAAAGCTTAATACCAGAGAGATGTAAATTCCTTTCTTCTTTAAAGATAAGCCTGGACAGAAGTTCAGTATAGATAATAAATAAATAGGGGGAGATGGGGTCACCCTGCCTAAGACCTATAGAAGGTTTGAAGTACCCAAAAGGAGCACCATGAATCAACACTGAGAAACTAGTAGAATGCAAGCATTTAGAGATCCAATCACAAAACAGGTTAGAGAAACCAAGGTTTTTCAGAATACAAAGAAGCAGGGGCCATTCCACCCTATCATAGGCCTTAGACAAGTCCATTTTAACAGCCATAAATTTCTTAGTACCTCTTCTAGAGTTAAGGAAATGCATAATCTCATGACTAAGAATGGTGTTCTCATGGATAAGTCTGCCTTTGGAAAATGCAAATTGAAATGCTGCTTTTGGGTACTTCAATCTCTCAATTGATTAAGTTTCCTAAAATTGTTCATCTATTTAATTCTTCATTTAGATTTTAATGCTCCTCAACCGTCTCTTCCCATTTTTTACTCTTTCTTTCTTTTATTTCTTCCATGTATTTGTTTATAGCTTTAATTGCTTCATTCTTTCCCAAATTTCTGTCAATTTGAAATTTTTTATATTAAAGAAGTAGTGGGTCGAACAGGTCACCGGTTACCGAATTTTGGCCGGTTTTGACCGGTCCATTCTGATTCGTCTTCCAAGTGGTTCCACATGCCTAACCGAAACGAAAGAGGATCTGATTAATGGTTGAACCGGTTTGACCTACCGATGTGGTCAGGTTTTAAGAACAGTGATCAAAACCAATTATCTGCTCAGCACAATAGTCTTAGCTATAAACACTTGACTAATATTCACAAAATATTAGCTCTTTTGTCTCACAAGAGCATTAGACAGTTCTGGATCATATCCAAAATATCAAACCAAACTACCCAGTGGAATTGATTTTGCGGATAGAGAATTACAACCGCGAACGAACTCGTCAATTGTGGAAGAATGGGGGAAAGGAGAAAAATAAGGTTTTTTGCCCCATGTTTTTTTTTTTTTTTTTTTTTTTTGAAAGGGGAAAAGAAGGGAGGGGGTGCCTTTTTCTGATTTTGCGATTTCCCTCGTTTTGATACATTTAATCGCCCGTTTCCGAATTTCGATTTTAGAATTTTTACATGTGTTTTTGTTTCACCGATTCCAATTTGTGTTTTTCTTATTTTGTTTTAAATAATCCACGTGGCATACAAATTGGCCAATTGGGTGAGTTGGGTGTTTCACTGGGGTCAAAATTCTCAAATTTAGTCCAACATGCAAAAAATCTGGTGAGATTTTGACATCGCCGCCACCGGAGTACTAAAATTGAAAAATAATAAAGTCGAATTGGCGTATCAGAAACATGATATGCCAAGTTAAGGTATAAAAGAAGATCGATACCAAGTTAGGGTATCAAAAATGCAATTTTTCGTAGTTAAAACCTAAAAAGAAAAATAAGAATCAACCGATGCTAAGTCTAAATGATAGATTCAACGCACACATATTTTCGTACAATATTATCCAAAGGCAATAGCATTGTGGTTAATCCATCGAATCAAAGAGAGTCCAAACATAGATAATGGGCAAATTCCACCCACCTCCTTGAGGTTTTATCTCTCTCCATTCACTTCCCTTTTAGTTTCAATTTTCTCATCCACATCACTTCAGAAAGCTTAAATGATACATTTTAAATTTGAAGAGAAATTTGGTTAATTTATTTGTCAAATGTTGTTTATTGGACAAATAATGTATATCAGGTATATATTTAGAACAAAAAATTAAAGTGACGTACGTTGAATGAGAGTTCATTTCATTAAAAAATTATGAAGTAATTATGATATTTATTATTTGTTGACTTGAAAATTTTGTGATAAATTTTTAGCTTATATATTTTATTTATTATATATTATGTTAAATTTTCTTGAATATCATGATAAGATTATAATCATAAAATATGTGATTCATTCAAAAATTCCAGTATTTTAGCTTTAAAAAAAATTAATATAACTTAAAAGAATTAATCTAAAGTTTTAATTAGTTACATGTTTATGTTTTTATGCATTTTTCCTCGACTTTTAGAAAAACATAACAAAGTATTAATGTGAAGATCTTTCATAATATAATTTAGAAAACATCACTACCATGTCTTAAATGTTATCTGTTTTTAACGAGTTAATTAGTACAGTAAAATCAATAGTTTGTCTCATTTCCCGTCAGTAAAAAAATGTCCCAAATGCTGAATGCAAAGAAACTAAAGATTTGTAATTAATGACGAGCGGGAATTCTCGTGTTTTAATTTCATAAAAAGAAGTGAATATTTTATTCCTCTCGCTATTTTATTAGTATATTTTATATAAATGTACATACAATTATGAACTATTCTTAAATACAACTGCATATTGAATCATTGATATGATAAATAAATAAATTAAATATTTTTTTAAAAACTCGCTTATACTACTACACTCGAATTTATGTTCATGTACTTGTTATATTATTTTTTCTACCAAACAATCAGTTAGTAGAACATGAGCAATATATTTATTATAACAGTAATTTAAAATTTTATGGCATCTCTCTTGGGGTGGATTTAAAGTATAATTAATTAAATTTATTTTGAATTTTTATCATAATATGTATGTAACTATTTAATTGTTTTACAAAATTTGCTCGTATCCAGTATGATGCATATTTGTTTTGTCTGTGTTCTAATTGGACTTTGCGTGTATTGTAATAACATTTAGTAAATGAACGGACTAAATTACCCTTTAAATTAATAATGTACTAGGAGTCAAACTTTTTGAGAGGATGTGGATGACAAAATTGAAACTAGAGGAGAAGTAGATGGAGAGAAAGAGAGAGATAGAGAGACAAAACCTCAGGAATGGTGGATGGAAATTAGAGGAATAGATGAGAAAACATTTATTGGGAATGCCCCTTTAAGTTGTAAACTGACTTTTTGTGTGTGTTCTAATATGGCCCTACTTCTTCTTGTAATATACACTTGAAAGTTGAAGTAATTACAAGGTTATGTCTCCGCACGAGGACCTATTGTCAACAACAGATTCCTATTTTAGGTGTATGTAAAAGATTAAGGTACAGAATCTTTGTTTTGTCTGATTACTTTATGTTTATCTATCTTTATTATAAATAAGAAGGCTTTGCCTCCATTTATAATATTGCGTCTTTATAAGATTACTGATTAATTATATAAAAGACTCTAGCTCTTCCTTATTATTTTATTATTGGTAAACTATATGGAAGCCTTTGTCTCATCGTTATTATGTTATTATGGACAAATTACATGGAAGGCGCTGCCTCCTCCATCTCATATTATTATTATTAAATATTAACATTGAAGGCTATGCCTCATCCCTATTATTATTATTATTATTATTATTATTATTATTATTATTATTATTATTATTATTATTATTATTATTATTAAGTATTTATATGGTAGGCTCAACCTTTTAGCTTTTATATTACATGGTAGGCTATGTCTCCTATTTGTCATATTACTACTCGCTGAAAATAGGGTTTTCAAGTGAATGGAACGGATTCCTTGTAAAAAAGACAAAATAAAACTCTACTTAAGACATGATTCTCTATTCCAGCTCCATGACATGCGATCGCGTCTCAAACCATGCGATCGCATAAATATATGTAATCGCGTTCCTTCGCATCTTATTGCATGCTCTCCAACTGTATCGCCTGTAGGTATTTTGCGACTAGGTATGCGATGGCATTCCTCTTTCTTAGCTTGTGTTTTCTGGAATGAGAATGTATGCGTTCGCATACTTTCTCGCATGACTTTATCCTTGAGTGTTGTCTTCATATGTTTTACACCGGAACTCTGATTTCACTTTCGCTTCTTGCATTAAGATTATTTCTTAGTCCTCCTTCTTATGGTATCGGTCCTTTCTCAAGATCCTTCATTACATTTCCTATTTTAACCTCAAAATGGTTCATATCTGCCAAAATACTTCTAAAATACAAAAACAACGAAAATGGCGGTAAAAGACTCCAGATACTCAAGAACTCACATTAATATCAATCTAAAAGTGTTTGAAATATGAAATAAAATATATTCATCAGTAAATTTAAATCTATTTCACGACTATAAACATGTAAGCATAGGTCCATATCAACAACATTGTTCCCGGCTAAAACAGTTAACAAAATTGTCAGTTTGAGCCAAAAGTTATTTTTGTCCTTCATTTAATTTACAATATGTTTAGTTTGAAATTATTTAAAAATTAAATTACAAAAGATATCCTTAAAACTAAATTGACATAAATGTTTAGTGAATAATTTAAAATTTTTGATATTCAGTTGAATTTTGGATAATCTATTTGTCGTTCAGTTTATAACCGTTTACTTTATATTTTAAAAAATATTAATTTTGTAAGAAAATAGTGACAAGTTGGGGTTTTCACCTTTGATCTCCGGTTTCAAGGCTTCAAATGACAAGGTTTGTTCATGACAAATGTTTCTAACCCACATGGTTATGCTGTGGAACAAATCGCATCTCCAAATAAGATGTGCTCGATTTATAGGAATTATTTAAAGACAAACCTAGTTTTCTATTTTTCTGGCGATCCAAAGTACAGAGCTCAGATCGAGCCTTTAAGTTGTTTGGATGGACAATTGGTTTTGGGGTATTGCTTTTAAACTCACTGGAGAGAATTTGGTTGAAATATGAGAGCAAACCATGAAGGTAGGATATGAATTTTGGGTGTTCAAAGTCGCTTCATCAATATAGATAGATTTTGTTGAACTCAGTTTTAGTAATTTTGGAGGAGGAAGAAGGAGATTCTGTGGCCTGAGACAATCTTTTCCACACTCTAGAAATCAAGAGGAGAAAGTTTTGTTCACAGAGTTTTCTCTGAATTGGAGTGGAAAGTTGTGAAGAAAAATGAAGAAGAGGCTTGGTCTATATAGGCAGATTTTTCCACAGTAATAAATTGTAAAAATACTATTCACACGTTTTTATTTTTATATTTTATTATAATTTAAGTTTTGCATTAACTTTATTCTGAGTACTCTCAGATATTTTCTCAAAAAATTTAATTTATTTTTGAATTATTTGTAATAACTTAATTTTTAAGATTAAATAAAAATAAAACTTAGTTTAAGTTTTAACTTCTAGTTAACTCATCCATAATCTTTAAATCATCATAAAGTCATGAAAAAATGTTATATAGCTAAAAGAAACTATATAACTATTACATCTAGTATTAATCTATTGAAACGTTGAACTAAAAGAAATTAAATATAACTTTTAGAAATACGTAAATGTCATATTAGTTCAAAATTAAGTAAATATACTTATTTGAACTTTAGAAAAATATTTCTCAACGAAATGAAGTGTTTATAAAATATTTGGACTTAAATCACCTATCAAAGTGTTTACTTAAATCAACATTTTTTTCCATAGTTGTCATGAATTGAAATATTTTGCTCTTCTAGTGCTATTAATTCATAAGGAGTTTTCTTTAATTGAGGATAAGAAAAAGAATTCAAACAATATGTATTATGCCAATGAAATTCTAAAATTAGGAGAAGAGAAACTTACTAAATTGGATCAATAGTTTAAGGGGCAAATTAAACAAAATTAATAGGTTGAGAGTCATATTGCACATTTTCATAGGTCAGGTAAAGATAAAAAAAAAAAAAAAAAACAAAGGTTGAGATTTGTTGCAATTAACGTTAATCTATTGTATACTTTAAGGGATTTTAGGCATTAGCTTCGTACTACCGTACGTTGAGACTTGAAAGCCAATGTATCATCGGTTTCAGTTAAGACGAAAATTGTTTTGTAATTTAAAAAATGCATAAAATTGTGACTAAAACTTTTCTCCAATTCACACAAAAACTAGAAATGTGCCCGTATGTATGCATGCGTGCCTGAGATAGTAACCAGTCCGAATAGCTTTAAATTCTTTGCTTGTATTGAAGTACTGCGTTGCACTTATGCCTTCACTCTCTCCAACGCCTACTTATTTGATTCTTCTAACAGTAAAATAGTACAGCAACAACTCAGATCTTAAATTCTTTTCTTCTCAAGTTTTCCCTCTTCATTAGCGTCTAGACCGTAGAGAAACAACATTGACATACAAATTAATGATCAATATTTATTACTCGCATTAATTTATTCATCACTAAAACATGCCATCAGAAAGGAGTGACTGTTAAAGATCCCGCTGTCCAAATGTAAGTTAAATCCATGGAAGTTGATTTGTTGAATCGACACGTAGAGTCCACCAAAGACGACAAAAAAAATTCGCCACCATCTATTATGAATTATATTAAATATTTTATATTAGATGATGTTTTGTTTCACATATTATAATTATTATTAATAAACTTGCGTCATGTGCGAATTATATAAAATATAACCAAAGCATAAAGTTCGTGTAGAAAAATAAAAGTAACAGGACTTCCTAACCTTGTATTCTTTTCACATAATACATATGTAAGGATGAGTGGATGATACTTAATAACATAAGTAAATAGCATAACCCCGCGATTAGGTCTAAAGGATGGAACACCTTTCTGATTGAGTAGTTATATTAACATACTCTAAAATGAATAAACAATATTGATATATCTCCTTGAGTTTTTAATAATTAGAGTAGAATTTTCTAAAGTTCTAAAAACACTACACATCAATTTGTTTTTATTTGGACATTTGTTTCATTCAAGAAATATATCTAGAATATTCAAATAACATGATGTTTATTTAATTGGACAAAACTTTATAGCGTGTAACAGTACGTAGCCTATCTTTAAGATGGGGTCTGGCAAAACAACTCTCCGAAACTCAAACAAAGCAATTAATCCCATGATGTGTGGATTGAAATATTTCATTTGCGAAAGATAAATAGGCAAATTAGTGATATTCAGTCTATTTCATGTAATATAGGAGGTGACTGCTTATTTATTTTTCATAAGAGGGTAAAACGTCTATTTTTAACATCAGACATGAGATAATTTGCGCATATATCTTTTAAAAGGGATTGTGTTGCCTATTCACACAACACGGGGCAATTTGCCAAATGACCAAGGAATACCTAACTAATCACAACAATTCCTTCTACTTGTATATTAAATTGGTTGTTTGCAAAACATTTGACAACCTTTTGTTTCTTTCATTTTGTTTATATGAGTTATTATTGGTGATTAGAGAGACATAAAAGAGAGAGTTATTAATTAGTTGGTATGAGATGATTATTTAAAGCATGGTTAGGAGGAAGAAAGAAAGAAAGATGTGTGAGATAGATAAGAATGTTGGTTTCCTTCCTCCCTCCCTTTAAAACCTTCCTCTAACTCAATTCTTGTCCATCAGCTGCAGCTTTTATAAATACATATCAAACACACACACACACACACAGTTGTACATAAAAAAGACATCTCCTGTTCCATAAGCCTAAACCCAAACATGGGTTCCTCTGTTTTCTTCATCCTCCTCCTCTGCCTCTTCACCATCTCAAATTCCGCTCTAATCCTCCCACTAACACACTCCCTCTCCCAATCCAACACCAACACCACTACGCATCATCTCCTCAAATCCTCATCCGCCCGCTCCGCAGCCCGCTTCCATCGCCACCGCCAAGTATCCCTCCCTCTCTCACCAGGCAGCGACTACACTCTCTCATTCTCACTCTCCTCACAAACAATATCCCTCTACATGGACACCGGCAGCGACGTCGTTTGGCTCCCCTGTCACCCTTTCGAATGCATCCTCTGCGACGGCAAATACTCCCCTTCCGACATTCCCCACCACTACCCGCTCAACCTCACCGCCCATTCCACCCCCACTACATGCAAGTCCCCAGCATGCTCCTCCGTCCACTCCTCCCTCCCTTCATCCGACCTCTGCGCCATCGCCAACTGCCCTCTCGAGTCCATCGAAATCGACGAATGCAAGTCCTTCCATTGCCCGCCTTTCTACTACGCATACGGCGACGGTAGCTTCGTCGCAAAACTCTACGAGGACGCTCTATCTATTCCCATGTCAAATCCGTCTCTTAAACTCCCGAAATTCACATTCGGCTGCGCACACTCTTCGTTGGGTGAGCCTATTGGCGTCGCGGGATTCGGCCGAGGTCCGCTTTCGTTGCCTGCTCAGCTATCCACCGTTTCTCCGGATATCGGTAACTACTTCTCTTATTGCTTGCTCACGCACTCTTTCCACAAATCCAATCCCAGTAGTCCACTTATACTGGGCCGGTACAAGGAACGAAAGAACGACGAACAATTGAAAAGAGATGAAGTTGTGTATTACAGCTACACGCCAATGCTGAACAATCCCAAGCACCCGTCCTTGTACTGCGTGGGCTTGGAGGCTGTAACCATTGGTAATCGAAGGATAATTGCGCCGCGGAGTTTGAGGAACGTCGACGGAAGAGGGAACGGAGGAATGGTGGTCGACTCCGGGACTACTTTCACCATGTTGCCTAGAAAGTATTACAATTCTGTGGTGGCTGAATTTGATGCCAGAGTGATGGCTGCTTACGGAAGGGCGACCGGGGTCGAGGACCGAACCGGGCTCAGCCCCTGTTACTACTACTACGACGGAAAAAGTGAGGATAAAAAATTGTTCGCCAATGTGCCGCGGTTGGTGTTGCATTTTGGCGGCAATTCGACGGTGGTGATGCCCAGGAGGAACTATTTTTACGACTTCTTCGACGGAGATGCGAGGAGGAAGGTGGGTTGCTTGATGCTAATGGACGGCGGTGATGACGCTGGTGGGCCGGCGGGGTTGCTGGGGAATTACCAACAGCAGGGGTTTGAGGTGGTTTATGACTTGGAGCACAGCAGGATTGGCTTTGCCAAAAGGAAGTGCGCATCTTTGTGGGATACTTTGAACTGAGCCTATCGTGCGGAAAGTCAACTCCATTTGGGGGTGGTAAAAAGTCAAACGGGTCGGGTGCTATTTGCTTGGGTCCTATCTGCGCTGCAATGTTAATAATTCGGGTTTATAAGTGGTTGAATTTAAATGTAGGATTCGTAGATGAATAAATTCGAGATGAGAAGTGAATTGGGGGGCAATAATATAGGGTGGATAAGAGCTGTAAATTTGTAAAACTATTTTGTTTTTTTTTTTAACTTTATGTATAGATATTACTAGGAGTTGTTTCATTTCAAAAGAACAGCTGAATGTATATATTATCTGTATAATGGTGTAAGTACTTTTTGTTTAAAATTACCAATAAAAAAAAAGTACTTTTGGTTTAATCTTATTTAAATTGTGTTAACTGAATATACAACACGGTCTCGTTTGAAAGGGGCCAATAATGTGCTGATAGGTCTGTTGCAATAATCGCTATAATTAGAGTAGTCATTTGGAACGCAGTCCATTTGGGACCACTTAATGTTAGTTGTTGTTAGGTGGTAATTAATTGTGATGGATTTGATACAATGAATCTTTTTGATAATTTAGAACTTAATACGCGTTCAGCTTAGTTCGATAGTGCATCTTATTTTCGAAAAACCCAGCCTACTCTTGTTGTTTTCTGACAATTTGTAGGAGACATATGAATTGTGTTATGTGACCTTGCGTAATCTTTCTTTAATATATAAATACACGAGAAATGTATACTATCCTAACTCAGATATACTCATTATATCTTATTTCGCAGGTAAACTCTATTTGCTCGTGGACTTCTACCTTGGATCGATAGATTTCTTTTTAGAGAACTCGGCTTCTCATAATTATATTTTGTGTTAAGGGCGAGCTCTAAATGTGACCCAAAAACATTTTGGGACCACTGCAGGAAAATGCTCAGTAAGAAAGTGACATGGAAGGACATAAATTTCCTCCATAAGCTTGATCTTTAGGGATAACTTGTGCCTCACAATACAAGAAAAGGCAAAAATGAGAAAGTGAATAACATGGAAGGACATTAATTCCTTCTATAAGCTTGATCTTTAGGGACATCTTGTGCCTCACAATAGAAGGCGCAAGAAAATAAAAACATAAGAAAATAAAAACGCGGCAAAATTGGAGACAGATTTTTCTTCCCCCAAAATAGGATAGGACACTTCGTCCTTTGGCCATTAAAATAATGAAAAAAGAAGAAGAAATTCACTGTTAAAAGAGCAAAAGAAGTATCCTTCCCGAACATTTAGGGAAGGACATTCCGTCCATCAAAACTATTTAAAAATAATAATAATAATAATAATAACAACAACAACAACAACAACAACAACAACAACAACAACAACAACAACAACAACAACAACAACAACACAAAAAGATGGGCCCAAATACGAAAAATTATCCTTCCCTAATTTTGATATTCTTCATCTCTCAATTTTACAATAGTTAACATTTTAGAGGACGATTTAGGAACGGGTTTTTCTTCCCTAAAAAATTAATCTAATAAAACTCATATTCTTAATTTTCACACAGTTCACATGCAACACACCATTTTTTCTCGGTTTCGAAGCTTCGAGAAGCAACGTCCTGATATCATCCCTAATCATGGATTAACAAGAGGTAAGTGATGTAGGACAAGAACCCCCTAATTTTGGGTATTTTCGCAGAAGAAAAAGACCTGCACGAAAACCGCCATATCTTTTGATCCAGTGCTCTGTTTTCGGCCCATAAGATATCAAATTAAACGTCTTTGAGTTTGGTACAACCCTACGCGAGAGTCAGGCCCAAAATCGAGCATTTAGGGCAGCTGAGAAGACTTACAGTTTTATGTCGTTTTTGTCTAGGAATTTTCCTGAATTTCCTATTTTGTTTAGGACTCTTTTATTGATTTCCTTCTTTTAAATTAGGGTTTCTTAGAGACTATAAATACATTGTTTATTGTTATTTTTCAGCATCTTTTGATCATTATTAATAAAAAGAGATTTTATTCCAATTTCTGGTGGATTCCAGTTTATTCCCGGTGGATTCCGGTGTTTTTTCATCGATTACACGTTGGTGTGTCGATTGCACGCTTCCGTTCTGCGTCAAGTGGTATCAGAGCAAGGATTTTTGCCTTGTTCAGATGGTTGGGAGAGGCACGAATGAAAATGTCTCCGATGACGTTGGTCAAAGGAGTTTGAACCCCGAAGATCTGAGACGAGAGTTTCGAGAGGATCTAACGCGGATTGATGAGAGGTTTAATAGGCTTGAGGCGATGATTCAGAACTTGACTTTAAACCAAAACCCTAACATGGATCAAAACATCGTTAGGAACAATCAAAATCAAAACCAAATCCGTCAGCATAGGGGAAGACGAACACCTGAGTTCAATAATTCCAACAGTGATAATTCAGAAGGATACGCTCATGGAATTACTAACCCGAGATTTGATGGAGATACAGAGGATCGACCCCGAGGTGATTTCAAAATCCGAGGAGATATTCCAATGTTTTCCGGAAAGATGCATCTTGAAGATTTTTTGGATTGGATCGCTGATGTTGAACAATTTTTTGAATTCAAAGAATATTCTGAAGATCGAAAAGTAAAATTGGTGGGTCATAAGCTAAGAGGTTTCGCTGCTGCTTGGTGGGAGAAAAAGAATACTGATAGGAGACGCAAAGGCAAAACACCAATACAATCTTGGAGGAGAATGAAGCGGATGATGATGGATCAATTTTTACCACACGATTATGAGCCATATGCTTTTCAGAGCTACCAAGATTGTTTTCAATACAGTCAATAAGGAGGTGATTTGAAAATTAATGCTGAGATCCCAGCAAAAGTTATGAGCTTGGTGGAGAAAGAGAACGAGGATCACTATGAGCAAGGTAATGAAGACATAAATTCCAATGAAACTTTTGATGATAATTTTGTTGGTAATTCAGGTGAGAATTTGGATATAATTTTAAGTGACAAAGTAGATGATAATTCAGATGAAATTTCATATGATGTATTATACGATATTGTTGATGAAAAGTCCAAGGAAATAGACAATGAAGCACCAAATCATCAATTAGTATCGTTGGTGAATTTTGAAAGTGAGTTAGAGACAAGCATTATGGTGGTCAAAGAAGTCTCCGACGTTCAAGTTGATGATGTTGAAGCAAAATTTGAGGTAAAGAATGAGAAGCACAAGAAAATGGAGAGAATGGCGAGACAAGAAAAGTGGTTCAAAAGAAGAGACCTAGTGATGATTTTTCTGAGGAACGAGAGTTCATATCCAAATATAAACTCGAGGTCGAGTTTTTTTGAAGTGGGAGGGACTGATGTAGGACAAGAACCCCCTAATTTTGGATATTTTCGCAGAAGAAAAAGACCTGCACGAAAACCGTCATATCTTTTGATCCAGTGCTCTGTCTTCGGCCCATAAGATATCAAATTAAACGTCTTTGAGTTTTCTACAACCCTACGCGAGAGTCAGGCCTAAAATCGAACATTTAGGGCAGCTGAGAAGACTTACAGTTTTATGTCGTTTTTGTCTAGGAATTTTCCTGAATTTCCTATTTTATTTAGGACTCTTTTATTTATTTCCTTATTTTAAATTAGGGTTTCTTAGAGACTATAAATACATTGTTTATTGTTATTTTTCAGCATCTTTTGATCATTATTAATAAAAAGGGATTTTATTCCAATTTCTGGTGGATTCCAGTTTATTCCCGATGGATTCCGGTGTTTTTTCATCGATTACACGTTGGTGTGTCGATTGCACGCTTCCGTTCTGCGTCAGTAAGTGTTTCTTTAGCATGTTTTACATACTTTGGGCCAATCTATTTCGACGTGAGTTAGTTAAATTTGGATATTATTGGTGTGATTTATACGATTTGTTTGTATTTGTATGTTAAGGAAATTTGTTTCATTTTATCGATCCATTAATTTCCAGGTTATATTTAATAGTTAGTCCTATTAGGTAGTTGTTTGTGATTTTCCAGATATTTTAGATACTTTATAATTGTAATTAGTTAATTTTTCTGTTATTGTCCGATCCTATGATAATTTTATGCAATCATAGAATTTGATTAGGTGATGGTGTTACTTATTTTTTTTGTAATTCTGCAATTTTATGTCTCCTAGATAAATTCTAGTATTTTATAGGGAATTGTATGTAATTTCAGAAATATAGTTTGTTTTGGGCATTTTATGTAACTTTTTTATTTCTTAAGAGATTTTTAGGATTTTTTTGGAAATTTGTAAATTTGGGTAACTTTAGTATTTTAAGGTAATGTTAGGTACTTTCAGAAATTGTATAAAGTTAGTTTTAACATATTTTTTTCAGGTAATATTACTGATTTTTGATATATTATATATTGGTTATTTTTTGTAGTTTAAGGTAATTTGAGGTACATTGAGAAATTGTATTTAGGTAACTTTAGTGTTTTTGGGTAATATTATGACTAACTAGAAATTGTATCTAGGTAATTTATATGAACTTTATTTAATTGTTAATTCTTTTTGGAATTTAGATAATTCCTATATTTATCAAGTTTCATTTGAAAAAAAGTAGTAATTTAGTATTTTGTAGGTACTTCCAGATGGTAGATATATCAGATGCATTTGACACCCGTAAAAGTTTGGCTTCTAGGGGTAAAGGTACAGAAGAGGGAGAACCACGTGATAGTGGTTCATTGGCTTCTATGGTTCAACATTAAGTGGTATCCGTTCTCACCCAATCTATTTGTTGGGTCAACTATCGTTGCTGCCATGAACTCAAGGCCATCATCAAGCTCACATCTCTCAGTGGTGTTTATGTCATCATAATATCTCGTCGTAAATGGCCATATTCCAGCACCACTCTATGCTTGCCCCACACCTTCACCCTTTTATATCCTTACACCATCGCTCTACTACCACCATGTGCCATCACGGCAACACCTTCCTGATCGCTCAAAACTATATGTCAATTTACTATCGCAAGTGTATCACAATTAATAAGGAAACTAGAATTACAACCCCAGAATATCGATCCCACAAAGACTATCTAAAGATCATTTTTGACGTAAATCTACTTAAATTAATTAAATAACAAAGGAAAAATTTTGGAATTTTAGAAATTAACCAAGAAAGCTTAAAATAGTCAACTTAGTTCAATAATTAAACAAAGTATCGTAAGGACTGGAATTCACTAGGAACTAAAGATTTAAGGTTCATGGACAAACCATTGTTGTTTTAATTATGCTGAGCTAATATGCTGAATGTATTGATCTATTAGGTGTTCCTGTAGTTACGAGATTCTCACTCTGTTTATTGGATAGTACTCTATGTATGATGTTCCTTTAAACACATTAACCTTTAAGAATCACTTACGTCTTAATTTCTAGACACTAAACATTAGAGACTGCGGATTTTAGTAACTTATGAGATCAGGTGATAGAGATCGGGTACTCGTGAGAAGAGAGATTAGAGAAATATAGAGAAGAAATAGATTTCAGAGGGATTAGAGAAAGAATTTAGAAGAATAAGATAGAAAATAGACAGAAATTAGAGAGAACATTGCTAACAACAATCATATAAATCAATTCATCAAAAGAACCTAAACCTCTATTTATTGGTAAAGAAAATAAACCTACCATACTAAAACTTTTAAACAAGATAACAACGAAATAAATAATAAATAAATAAAAAAGATTCTTAATCTAAATAAACTCTTAATAAAGAATAATTCTAATTAAACTATAATTCTAATAATATTTAATTCTTGAGTTCTATCATTCTCCCCGGCTTGAAAAAACTCGCCCCCGGAGAGTTTGCAAAATGATACTCGTCAAGAAGTGTTGATTGTCTCATGAATGCAACAATCCAAATTAGGACGATCCTTCCATCGAATTAGATATAGAAAATGTCCATCTCTTGTGATTTGCACAGCATAAACCTCTTTCCAAACCAATGATTGTGTAGCCTTCAGCTTCAACTATGTAATCGAAATAGTTGCATAATCTCCTGAAGCACTAGCAGAAAAGTGAGAATGTCCAATAATAATTTGATAAGAAGTTAAATCTTTAATATTGAAATAAGGACTCTCAAATAAATTTGGAGGCAAGTCCAATAAGCTATCCTTAGACTCAAATAATGGTGCCTTCAATAATAAACAAGACTCAACTTCTATCTCACAATCAATACGAAAAGGTAACAACTTCCCACAAGGGGTGCTATCAATATCATGGACATCAACTTCAATATTTTCAGAAATATCACAAGTATCATTTTCACATAAGTGTATAGCATAATTTTCTAATTCACTTTCTTGTGATGCGAGTTCTTTCAGAGTTTCTTCTTTTAGCTCTTCAAAATAAGATATCATTTTATCGAGGAAGTTATCAATTGCTTGATCTATTCGAGCTCTTTCGGGTGAAAACATAATGATGCAAGACTTGCCAACAAATAATTATAAGTCCAAAATTCAATAAAAGAAGATTAACTTTACCAAAATTTGAATAGCCCATAATTTGAGTGTTGGTAGTCCGCTATTTTCCAGTTTCGGCCCAAGTGCAAAGAGAATAAGGCCCAATTATGTTGCTTGTCTCGGCCCAAACCCGAATTGATTGTCCAGCCCGTTTTGTTTTTCAATTTTGGCCCAATACTTTTTCTCGGCCCAAAGCAAACTGAATTTTTTTTCAGCCCGTTTTTGTTTCAATGTTGGCCCAATTTCTCAGCCTAAACCCAATGACTGGGTTGTCTTCCTCGGCTGTGATGCGACAACAGTGAACGAAACAGAGACTGGCGCGGAGCAGCGATTCGTGGCGATATAGGGTTGAGAACGGCGGCGGAACGGCGGAGGAACGACGACAGAATAGCGAAGGGGCGGCGGAACACACAGATCGCGAAAAAGGGTTTCGTGATCGATGGTGAAATCGGCGGCAAAATTGGAGTAATTGGTTGCTGTTGGTGGCGCCAACTGGTGGTGGCGAGGGCGGTGGTGTTGACAGCAGCAGGTGGTGGACGAAAGTGGGAGAAGACTGAAGTGTGCAAATTTTGTACTGGCGCGTGTTTTTCAGATTTTTTTTTTCTTTTTTGGCAGAATTTCTGAATTTTTGGAATTTTTGAATTTTTATTTTTTTTTTCAGAAAACGAACTGAACAGAATTTTTAAAAAAAAAAATAGAATAATGCAGCGGAAATTATAGGATATGTATGGCTCTGGTCCCAAATTGATAGAGATCGGGTACTCGTGAGAAAAGAGATTAGAGAAATGGAGAGAAGAAATAGATTTCAGAGGGATTAGAGAAAGAATTTAGAAGAAAAGATAGAAACGAGACAGAAATTAGAGAGAACATTGGTAACAACAATCATATAAATCAATTCATCAAAACATGTCTTACAAAAGAACCTAAACCTCTATTTATAGGTAAAGAAAATAAACCTACCATACTAAAACTCTTAAACAAGATAACTATGAAATAAATAATAAATAAATGAATAAGACTCTTAATCTAAATAAACTCTTAATAAAAAATAATTCTAATTAAACTATAATTCTAATAATATTTAATTCTTGAGTTCTATCATCAGGACTTATGAGTTCTTCGGTCGAATCTGTTAGAAGAAATCAAATCAATCATGTGGTGATCAAGCACACAAAGCATTAGTATCAAGTTTACAAAATCGAATCAATTATTTCACTCCCATAAAATATTACACGACAATCACAACATAATCAAGTTCTAACTTACTTTCACTGTCTCACGACGCACACTAAATTAGCTAAACATAATTAAAATAGCAATAAATAGAACAATAAAACAAGAAAGAATAATTCTATAAACCTAATATTTTGGGTTTCACCATAATCATCTCTAGTTGACGTCGATTTCCATCTAATTGATTTCATGAGAATACATAGTTAAATGTATCACTAAATCATGAGATAGGTTGTGAATCTTCATGTACAATATAATGTTCATATATCTTAAGATTTATCATATACCGGCAACTATGCTCATGTATAATACATCAATTCATTCGTGTGGTCGTGACGCACATAAAAGCATAAAGAACAAGATATATGAATCAACTAAAAACTCAATCCATCAATTGACAAAACAAGAGTTCAACATAGAGTAATTAGGCTACATGCTAATCCTAGAAAAATTAACTAGAACATAATAAACTAAAAAAGTAAATCTAATCTAAAGAAAGCATAAAACCATAATCTAGAGTTAGCTCTAAAGAGCCTCTAAGGCCTAAAAAGTCTACATAAACTCTTCTAAAGTCTAATTTTTGTGACCCCAATGCCTCGTATTTATAGGTGAAAGTGTTAGGGAGACTTTGAGTTTGATTAGGAAACAAAATCAGCTAAAAATCCTATTTTTTAGGTCTATGTAATTGCATAAACGTGGGGTGCGACAACATACTAGCGTCTCTTAAAATTAGAGTGACATTGTGAAATTCTCTTTCCAAAATTTGCAAACAATGTAGGCGACCGCATAGAATCGCATAGGATTTGGGCGCGATCGCATAGAATCGCATAGAAATGTTGTTCAGTGACAATTCACTATTTGCTTCATATCTTTTTCTATAAACCTAACACGCACTTCTGTTTCTTATGTTGAACTCCTCTTTTAGTGATCTACAGCTTTTATGTTTACACTAACTTCATATTTTGACGTTAAAATCTCTATTTCTAGCATTAATATGCTTCTATTTGCCAACATGAATCCTAAACATAAAAACACTAAAACTAACATAAAAAGACTTGAAATGCATAAGAGCAAAGCAATAAAACAAGGTAAATGGGTGTGGTAAAAGTATATATTTTTTACACTCATCACACCCTTAAACTTAACCTTTTGCTCATCATCGAGCAAAGAAAACAAAATGCGGACTCGAAATGAAACATACAAGCAAAGAAGGACACACATAGTTCACATAACTTCAACATCCAAGCATAAAATTTTGACTCGACACCTCTAAGTGAATTGGTAACATGAAACGAATCAAAGCAATCAAATGCTTAGTCCTAACTTGACGGTTCATCAAATTATCACATGCAATCCTTCGTTGTGCTCAGTGGTGTGGACAGTTTTCTCATGAAAATAGAAGTGACTTATTAACTAAGTTTCTAGAGATAAGTTTCACCAAAACCGACCGCCTCACGTAACCCTCTAATTTTACACTTTCTCTGTACTAATGTAGAAGAGTCCCATCAAAGATCACTTAAAAAATTCTCAGCTTGTAATAACAGGCTAGGGTGTTAGCTCGCAAATGACATAGGATAATCAACTTCCGTTAGAGTATTTAGTTTTTTAATCAATGCTCTCATGAACACTTTCACAAATACTTTCACTAATAGTGTTGTGAATACATTTATAAAGACTTACACAAATAGTTTCTTGTTAAATCATAACACGTATTAAATCAATCATGTAACAAATACGATTTTTTTATAGCTACCACATGGGCTTATACCTCCCTCAATATTTGGGCTCGACCCGGGGATATCGACGTGCCTAGGTACATGTCTGAACTCTTATTCAGCATTGGAATACTATGTCCAAACGTAGAATAGAGCTTGCGGGGCTGGACGATGGAATCTACATTGAATGCCCGTTGCTACCCAAGAGAATCCCAACTTCCAAGCCAAGGCCCAACAAGAACGACCAACTGGGTTGGCCTCACGATTAGAATACAATCATGACATTAATTAATGTATGATATAGACATATTCTAAAACAGGGAGCTCGATACGCTGATAATGAGTCCACCAATGCAGTTACAGAAAGATCAAGTGATTCCAAAATATCCGATAAGAAAATCACATCATGTATACGAGTACTTGAGCATTCCTTATAAGTAGAAAAATTTGCAAACAGTCACCTTCGAAAACCCCATGCAAGCCTATTTTTTAACATAAATTAGTTTCATATATAATACGTATTGATGTACCATATTTCGATACCGCCACGTCATAATATACATTACCACGAGCGTATTTGGGGACATATTATGCTACGTCAGCACCATTATTTTTTAATGCAAAACTACAATTTCAGGCAAAACTCAAAATCAGGCCCATGCAGGCCCATTTGGAGTTATTTTGTGCCCATTTCGAGTTGTTTGAGGCCCATTTCGAGCTATTTGAGGCCCATTTCGACTTATTTGGGCATCTATTTCGAGCTATTCCAAAATAACTCTATTTCGAGTTATTTTGAAGCATAAATCTACTTGGAGTGGACTTCTAGCTGAAGAATGACTTTTAATAGTTTATAAGGGGGGCCCATATCTCATTTTCAGGTACGTTTTTCATATTTCAATCATTTATTTCGAGCAATATAAGTCGAATTTGAGCCGTTTTTCCTTCATTTTGAGTTGACAAGAATAGCTCTTCTTCGAGTTATATTGAGAGCATTTCGAGTTATTTTGAAGTCTTCGTTTCGATCTATTGAAGACTCTCATTTCGACTTGTTTTGCACTATTTCGACTTGTTTGCTTTCGACCTATTTGATACATTTCGACCTATATTTTTGACTTGTTGCCTTGCACAACAAGATCTCACATTACGACCCATCTGACTTGAGCGTCGGGGTGCCTTCGCCGGGAAGGCACCGACTTAGTTTACGTGTAGTGTTGAGTGCAGGTTCCAAACTAAAAAGCTGCTTAAGGATCCAGCAGGGACTGAAGCAGTCTGACGTGGAGTGTTGACAAGTGGACACGTATCGAGATAAAATATCCCACATCAGTGGCGTCGTCTGTGGGAACCACTAAACGCACTTAAGAACAAACACAATCACTAATTCAATGGCTCAACGAAGACTCACGGAGAAGAACAGAGTAGCCACCAGGGCTAGGTCGCAAAGGGATGAGGAGAACAGAGTTACTGATGCTTCTGAACACACATCAGGTGCAACGTCGTGCGGCTTCGAGACATCACACTGATCCAAGGATGACTAGACCCACTCGGAGGGAACCATCACCCTCCCCTGAACGCAGGAATCCTCATTCGGTAAGGACTGCAAGGAACCGAGCCCCGAGTCGCGCGAGAATCAGAGATGGAGAAGTTAACTCAAGGCAGAGGGATCCTGAGCTTCAACAAGCCGCAAGTCATACAGCAGGAAGGAACAGGGATCTGCCAGAACGAGTTACACCAAGACCAGAACCGATCGTTGCTGAACATATCCCGCCAGTGGAGAAGCCAACTCCATTCTGCGACGCGATCAGCAGATTGACGCTGAAGGAAGGAACTATTCTTCCCGAGCTGAAGAAATATGATGGAACAAGTGATCCTGGAACGCATTTTGATGATTTAGATGCGGAATTCCAAATTCTGGGATACTACAAGGATTTGAGGGCAAAACTGATTTCACTCAGCTTAACGGGGACAACCAAAGAATGGTTCAAGAACGTGCTGCCACGCACAACTGAATCATTTGAAAAACTAATATAATCATGATTCAAGAATGATTTCGCTTAGCTTAACGGAGTCAGGTCCAACAAAGATGGCTCAATATGTGTCGGAGGAGAAGAGGGAGCAGAAGTCGAAACCAACGGAGCAGGAGCAGTTGGAGGAGCAGTCGAAGCACCCCTACTGCGGCTCGATCCCCTAGTCGAGCCAGTGGCAGCAGTAGGAGGAGTAGGGGCAGCTGGAGCACTGGAACTCGTGCCGGCGCCCGACGCCTTAGCATCTCGGCGACTCATCTTGTCAGGAATCACCGCTTCAGTGGGAGGTGCATTGGCGTTCCTCTTCGTAGCAGCCAACCTCTTCTTCGTCTTGTCCATCACTATCTTTTCTGAAAAACAAACATATTAAGAGGTTAAAAGTTGTACAAAGAACAAGGAAGCACAAAATAATAAAACAATCACAAACATGCATGACAATATACCAAAAAGCGAGAACCCGACAACAGGATAATGAGTAAATCCACCAGCCCGCAAGACTTCGGATGTCGTCAACTCAAAGCTATCGAACTGATGCTCTTTGAGCATGTCAATTACTGCCTGGGAGTAGACAGCACCTGGGCAAGGTGGAGATCAACGAGCGTCGGCCCAAATTCTCTTGAACCTGAACTTGTGAGGCTTTGGCTCTTTGACGAAGAACCACTGCTTCTTCCAGTGTGTACCTAAGCTCGACTGAAAGTCGGAAAGGAAGCAGTTGTTCTTTCATGCTCTCAGATAGTAAAAGCCCACGTCGTCCCCCTTGTTGCGGAATTTGATCAGGAAAAGTTGCCAAAAACCGTTCGGGGAGCACGACAAATGGAAGACGCGGGTTAACATGACATAGGCGTACATTTGGGTGTAGGTGTTTGGTGTGAAATCAGAAGGACAAGAATTCAGGGAGTTCATTATGTGGGAGACCATGTGATCGATGGGAAACCTAAGGCCACACTGTAAGTAACCATTGAAAACGGTAAGACACCCCTCAGGCAGGTTACTCATCCTATCATCCGGCCCAGGAACTATAATTTGGTAGGTATTAGGGATGTCGAAGGTTTCACGGTAATAATTTACGTCATGTGGTAAAACAGAAGGGTGCAACTCAAAATTTAATCTATTACGGACTGGACTAGGGGCAGGAACTCTAAATTAACACCTTCAGCTGCTAGTTCTTGAAAGGTCTCCTCTACTATGTCAGGGTTAACGGAGGAAGTGTCAGCAGTAGGTAAGGTGTTAGCATTATCAGAGGGTGGATTTACGACAGGAAAAGTTGTATCCCTAACAGAAGTAACATAATTGTCCTCATCGTCACCTAAAATGTCTACCTCTCTATCCGAGGCTCTATCTGTGCTATTAGAGGAATTGTCAGACGAGTCTCCACTACTCGACTCGATTTCCCTTGACCTATTCGACCTAGTGCTTTCACGACTACTACCACTAGTAGACTCACTATCGGATACAGACGCCATTTAAAGTTCAAGGTAAGTAGTTATTAGAACGGGGGTCGAGGTCGACAAAGCACTCTTCGCTCGGATCACGACGTTCGTACGACCTTTGAGCGGGTACAAATAGCTCTAGAGCACCAGAAACACCGATCTTAGCAGGTTATGTATCCCGAGGACGATAGGGGGTGATGATGGACGCCCTGAGTTCGAACGTCGAGGATTGCTGTGATAGTTCTGATGTGAATGAGAGGACGATGGTCGTGATTGACCCCACAAGTTGTAGTGGGGACGTGAACGAGATTGTGAAGGTGGAATGGATGGACGTCTAGGTGATCGATTTCAGCAAAGGCGAGCCGTCGTAGCAAAATCTGCACAATAAGACTACGATTAGTACATACAGAAAAATTTTCCAAATAAAAAAAAAAATCAGAAAGTTTTATAAGTCTTTTAAGTCGAAATGTGTAAGTCGAATGCAGAGGGAGGCATTTCGACTTATCAATTTCAAACTGTTCGCAGCCCTAAAAGTATGGCATTTTGACCTAATATTTCAAGTTATCAAAAGTATTTCGACTTACGAGGGGTAGCACGGTAATTTTGGACGTTTTTCGAGCTATAAATCACTATTCACAAACTTGCTATTTTGACTTATCTATTTCAATCTATTTTCCTTGTTCTCTGGGTTGCAGCGCTCGCGAGAAATGAAGAAATGAGGATTTGCGCGGAGTATTTATAGGCGAAATGATTCTGAAATCACGAAACTGCCACTATTTCGAGTTATCGCCTATTTCGATCTATATGCCTCATTTCGACCTATCCGATTTCGAGTTACTACTTCGGGAATGTATTTCGAGCTATACATTTCAACTTACTAATAATAGTAATTTTCGACTTTGATGTACCATATTTTGGTACTGCCACGTCATAATATTTGATATAATATCTGAGCATATTTCGGGATTATTATGCCACGTCAGCACCATTATTTTTTAATGCAAAATTACAATTCAAAGCAAAACTCAAAATTAGGCCTGTGCAGGCCCAATTTAGAGTTATTCGGGGCCCAAGTCAACTTATAATTCTACTTGGAATGGACTTCTAGCTAAGGAAGGACTCTAAGTGGTATATAAAGGGGAGGAGAACTTATAATCCTACTTGGAATGTACTTCTAGCTAAGGAAGGACTCTAAGTAGTATATAAAGGAGTCATATTCATCATTCAATAGGGGGAAGTTTTGGAGAGTCAATCCCGAGCTGGATTTCGACTAGTGAATTCGAGCTATCAAGTCAAGTCCGAATTCGATGAATCTTATATATCTGGAAAGCCTCTCAAGTCTAGTTTCCAGATCAACAAGCGGATCAAGATTTCGAGGTCCAGAGAAGGAGATATAGCAAAAACGGTGAGGCTGCGCAAAGCTGGAGAATAAGTCGAAATTCAAGAGCCCTGGAGCTGTATTTCGACTAGTACATTCGAGCTATCAATTCAAGTCCGAATTCAATGAATTATATATGTCTGGAAAGCCTCTTGAGTCTAGTTTCCAAATCAAAAAGCGGATCTAGATTCCGAGGTCCAGATAAGGAGATATAACAAAAACGGTGAGACTGCGCAAAGCTGAAGAATAGGTCGAAATTCGACCTATTTGGCCTATTTCGACCTATTTGGCCAAATTCGACCTATTTGGCCCAAATTCGACCTATTTGGCATATTTCGACCTATTTGGCCTATTTCGACCTATTTTGCCAAATTCGACCTATTTTGCCAAATTCGACCTATTTGGCCCAAATTCGACCTATTTGAGGCCCAATTCGACCTATTTGAAGGACCAATTCGAGCTATTTCAAAATAGCTCTAATTCGACCTATTTTGAGTCATAGTTCTACTTGGATTGCACTTTTAGACGAATAAGGACTCTTAATACTATATAAGGGGGTCCCATGCCTCATTCTAAGGTACGTTTTTATTTTCTAGCATTTAATTTCGAGTTATATACATCGAATTCGAGCTATAGAGCAATAATTCGAGCTATATTGCAATAGCTCTTGTTCGATCTATATAGAGTGTATTTCGAGCTATTTGAGAGTAATTCGATCTATTCGGGTTTTCTCATCACGGTTCTCAATACCATTTCGAGGTGTGCTAATTCGACCTATAGGGCCTAAATTCGACCTATTGGGCTTATTTCGACCTATATATTCGACCTATTTTCGAGCTATAATTTCGAGCTATTGTCTCCGACGACAATACCTCAAATTCCGACCTATCTGACTTGAGCGTCGGAGTGCCTTCGCCGGAGGAGGCACCGGCTTAGTTTACGTGTGGTGTTGAGTGCAGGTTCCGAACTCAAAAGCTGTTTAAGCATTCAGCAGGAACTAAAGCAGTCTGACGTGGAGTGTTGGAGAGCGGACACGTATCCAGACGAAAATACCCCACATCAGACTTATTTTTATTCGGGCTATTTTTTGGCAAAGAAAGGTTGCTTTTACACCAAGGACGTTTTCGTTGCACGATTCTCGGCTCATTGACTTATTTTATAGTTTGTATGACCAATGTTTTTATACACTACTCCTACAAATTGGGGGACTCCATGATTTACCATATTTTGGTACCGCCACGTCATAATATCCGATACTGTACCACGAGCGTATTTCGGGACATATTATACCACGTCAGCACCATTATTTTTCAATGCAAAACTAAAATTACAGGCAAAACTCAAAATCACGCCCATGCAGACCCATTTTGCGTTATTTCAGGCCCATTTCGAGTTGTTTGAGGCCCACTTTGAGCTATTTGAGGTCCATTTTGACTTATTTGGGCATCTATTTCGAGCTATTCCAAAATAACTCTATTTCGAGTTATTTTGAAGCATAGTTCTACTTGGAGTGGACTTCTAGCCAAGAAGGACTCTTAATAGTATATAGGGGGCCCGATACCTCATTTTCAAGTACGTTTTTCATATTTCAAGCATTTATTTCGAGCAATATAAGTCGAATTCGAGTTGTTTTGCCTTCATTTTCAAGTATGTGTTTGCCTTCATTTCGAGTTGACAAGAATAGCTCTTCTTCGAGTTATATTGAGAGCATTTCGAGTTATTTAGAAGTCTTCATTTCGATCTATTGAAGACTCTCATTTCGACTTGTTTTGCTCTATTTCGACTTGTTTTCTTTTGACCTATTCGATACATTTCGACCTATATTTTTGACTTGTTGCCTTGCACAACAAGATCTCACATTCTGACCCATCTGACTTGAGCGTCGGAGTGCCTTCGCCGAGAAGGCACCGGCTTAGTTTACGTGTAGTGTTGAGTGCAGGTTCCAAACTAAAAAGCTGCTTAAGGATCCAGCAGGGACTGAAGCAGTCTGACGTGGAGTATTGATAAATAAACACGTATCTAGACGAAAATACTCCACATCACGTATAATTTCCATTCCCGCAGGAAATATATAATTTTAACCTCACATCAGAATTGAACTAGTCTCGAGTCTTTATCTTATTGGGTGTCCTATTGTCTATTTGCATATTAAGCAGAAGTCACCCCTTTGAGGGTTACCCCTTCAAAAGTCACCACTTTCGTTATTCAGCTTCATATTCCTCCTAACTCCATTGTTTTAATCCCTCTCCGTGTAACATGTGAGCTGATGTGTGTATTGAACTTATTGTATGTTGTATATGTTCAATTTGAGTCTGCATGTAACAGGTGCAAAGTAGAAGAGATGTAGGTAGATTCATATATATATATATATATATATATATATATATATATATATATATATATATGAAATTCTTATCCCTTATACACTAAGGTTACTAGTCAAAGAGAAAAGTCTTTATCACCAAATTGGATAAGCTGAATAAAATTAATTTTATAAAGTTCTTTAATTGGCTATTTTCATGCCCCCACATATTTCCATGTTTATATGAACGTGTCCTTATGGAGTGAATAAGCATGCAAATTATGTGTTGGTCTATCTAATTGTGCTAAGTGGTGGCAAAGGTAAAAATGTGAAGTGATATCTATACATGCAAAGTCAGGAGCAATATTCCCAACGCAGACGTCTGCACTAATTTCCTTACTTTCAATGAAGTCTTGGTAATTTACATATTATTAGTTAAACTTATAAACTTCGAATTTCCTACGACAAAGTCCACATCTAGAAAAAGTCAAGTCAATTAAATAGAACAATAACTTTTTAGCTTTGTTAATATAATTAATTTACTTCGTCGCACTAATAAAGAAAAGTATTGTTCATTTAATAAATACTTAAATACAGAAAGAGGTTTGAAAAAATATTACACTTTCTTTGTTCTTACAAACTAACATAGCATGACACTTTAGTCCAATATCACAAACAAAATCATTTTATGAGATGAGCGTTATAGTGCTCGTCCACACCACTGTTGGGATGAAAGTCAGTAGTGTCTATTTCACCAATGATATCCCCATCAATACGATGACACAGTCTCCTCGGGGAACCTCCTAAACTTTTAGCTATCCAAGAACTTCAATATCTCAGAGTTTGTCCCACGGATCCCATCCTACCTAATATCTCTATTGGTGGCAAATATTCTTGAGCCTCAATCCCATTCATGGAACCTATCAGGTGTTGCCCAGTACCTCCCATCCCATATTGTTCTCAATATCTATGGCACACCAATCCTTGTCTCTAATCAAGATGACCATTTCTCTGGGCCTCGTCAAACAATGGACAGTTCTCTGTAGCCTCAGCATATGAAATTCTGACTAAGCAATGTGTACTTACGTATGCCCTTAATCTTTTGTGGTCCATAATCCATAACTCCATACCAACCCCCGTATCAAAGCTTTTCTTTGGATCATGTTTCATGATAGGCTACCTACTAAGCACTACCTCTATATTAGACACGTGATGGCGGATCCCATATGTTATCTCCATTGTCAAGGCATAGAAACATCAATCCATCTTTTCTTTGACTACCCCGTCACCCAGCCTATCATTCGTACTCTCATACCCAACTTCTAAAGCGTGAGAACCGTCATCCGCTCATCCGTCTTAGAGACCTCTTTACTACTCTTAATCAAAGTTGGACATGACTAGCTTGGATCATCCGGTATGCCAGAAACAATTTGGTTTTCTAGCAAAGCCCCTTCCAAGTAAGAACCATAAGGCATAGTTTCCAATACCAGCTCTTTCATACCCCTTACTCAGCCAGCCAACCCAATTCTCCTCCTCTACCATCCCACTTACATCAACTTATGTGGCAACCCCCACACATTGGTTTTGCTAAACTTAATGAGGATGGATCTTCCTATGGTAACCCGAGTCCAGCGGGTATTGGAGGAATTACTAGGAATACCACCAAAAATCTCATGGCAGAATTCTCGGCGTTAGTGGGTTACTTAACCAACAATCAGGTAGAGTTCTGGGCATTACAAGATGGTTGATCTGGCACATAGCATGTGGATTACACATATTGTGATTACGTTATATTCTTTGTATATGTTGAACTGTCTTGACACCTCACTATTCTCATACAAGATATTCGGAGTAGGTTGTCCAGTTTTACCGCGGTCATTCGTACGTTCAACTATGGAGAAGCCACCAAACAACCGACACTTTGGCAAAAATTAGAGCATTTGTTGTTTTACAGGATCATACGTCCACTAATCCGTCTACAGTGTACAACATCTGGACAGAATGTTCGGATTGACTTCAACTATTATTGTTATTTGATGTTTCTCCTGTTGTAACTCGTATTCTAATTCTCCTATTCCATGTACTAAGACTTGCATTAATTAAATGACCACTAGATCTTGTTGAAAAAAAGGAAATAAACTTACATAGAATTCAATCTTGAATGTTATCTTCTATTTTGCACTTGTGCGATTCTTGTCAACCCATGAGTTTGGATTTTTGAATTAGTTGCAACGCCCTTCAAAATATATGTTTTTGCACCATCTAGAGATGATCTTTATCTACAAAAGGTACACGATGCACCAAAGTGAGGAAGAAAAGGGGTAGATAAAATATCTTCTCCTTTATTTGTGTACCCATGTCTTATCCTCGAAGCGAAATAACTACTCCCTCCAAAATGATTCTTGATTTCAAAATCATGGATCATGGGTAAACCCAATGGGCCATTCCCATATTCAACAAACAACATAAGTAAACCATCTTTTGAATTATTTCATTGTGTTGTTTAGCAATACAATTATATTTATGACATAGAATTTTCAGCTTCTCACCATTATTTTATTTAGTTTTTGTGTTTTACTTATATGTTATAATGCTTACATCTTATATTATTGTTAAGAAGTTTAACTAAATTTCTTTTATTAAACAAAACTTAATTTTGCAGTAAAAATCATTCTTTATTAGATTAGTCAGGATCAACTAAATTCTTGGATAGCCCATGTGTGCAGCCTATGCAATTTGTTTTGATCTGAGTTGTAAATTTAGTACATCAAATAGAATATATTGTTGGGTTCTAAATAAATCCCAAGAGCATTCATGTCAAATCATAAAGACTAAATATTAAAAGCATGAACCAAAAGGTGTACCTTAATATACATAATTAATTGTTTGACAAATCGACGTGGTTGGTGTTACAGACGCAATTCCATGACCTCTGAATCTGCAAAAAGATCGTGGGAACTTTGGTCTTCCAGACTAATCTACAACTCTTAATGGATCTCTCTCTACTGATGGGAATAAAGGAGAAGAGAATATTCGAGATTAGTCTTGAGGACCAAGACCCTACAACCTTATATAGTAACTTAATTAGGACCCCGTTAAACCCTAATTAGATAACTCTGGGAATTACACATTGCAAAGCCCATACCGAATAAGACGCTTATTAGGTTCTGTAATTTTGATCACTTAATTAGCCCAATATAAATAATTAGCTAAAGTTAAATATAATTGTCTCAATTTGTTTGCCCATATATTGAGTTATGGAAATAAACCCAACAATCTCCCACTTGGACTACAAATTAAATTGTGATGACAATTACATTTAATAATCTTAGATGCGTGCAAAAGATGCTAATTACCGAAACATCTTCTCTAGTCAATTTGGTCCATCTCCTATATCAACATGAAACCAAAGCGGCCTTTGCTACATTTTTTTCTTTTTTTTTTTTTTTTTTATAGTTCAAAAGATTGAGTTATCGAAACTACATTTTTAATTTTTCTTATACATTTAACGTGAAAACATTAATAGAGAAAACAAAGAATAAAATTCAGCGTTGTGAGTCCACCCTATTCCCTAGGTAAAATGACGCATTGAAGCACCCGTTTAAAGAGGTCAATCCTCTTAATGAGGAGTTACTTGCCAGTTGCCACCCATTACATATTAAGTTCACAACTTTACTTAGTTTTGTTTTAACATTAATTAAGAATTTACAACTGTAGAAGTTTTGCTTAATAATGCAAATCCTTTCTGATTTTCGTGAGATCGATATTGCTGTTGTCGCGAGGATGTAACGCTCAAACGTACACTGTAACCATTGAGGAATAATAAATGAAGAGTACCAGCAAAAGAGCTTTTATTGGGGCTTTAAATTAGATCATTTCATTGGAGAATGTCAACGGTGAAAAACTTCTTGGATCAATTCACTTTTACAACTGTACACATTGGAGTTGATAAGATTCTACAGCTGTAGCTGTGAATTTTTACGAAATCTTATCTAACCTCTATATTATTGAGAAAATATGAGAGATAGATTTTTTTTTTTTTTTATTTATCTAAGCGGACAAATAGTTTTTGTCCAAACAGGATTAGAATAATGACCGGGCAACTCTTCAAACGGAGTATGGAAAAGAACGTCAAACGCGTTCAGTGTATGTGAATCAAGATTTTCTCAATAATTTAAGGGAGCAAAATTTAAAAGTGTTTGTACCACGTTTTTTTTTTTGGACCTGTTGTACTTAATTTTGGAAATTAAGCATTAGAATCTACTCCAATGAAAGAAACATCCTATACGATTCCCTAGAACTGAGTTACACTTAAAAAATATTATTTGATTCAAGTTAAATGCAACTAAATATATTATTATCCTTTTAATGTACTACTTGTCCCCCAAAAAAGTGAAGAATGTGGTAATGTATCTTCTGAAAAGTACTTGAACGATAATACCCTAAAGAGCTGGACATGTTAAGCACATAATTTATTTTGTGTTGAAAAATAATTATAAAATTAAATACTCTCAATGTATGTACTAATTATATTTTGATCATATTTTATTACGTTTGTCAGGATATTAAAACGATTTAACTGAAAGTCTGAAACTACATAAAAATTTTCCATAAGAAAAACTACATATAATTTCTACTAGGATTGCTTAGACTTTAGAAGACGAAGCTACATTAATAACAATATAGTGCCTAATAATAATTTCGGAAAAATAGCAACAAAGAAACAAAAGAAGACAAAAGACGCCGCCAGGGGAAGGCCATGTAAAAATGTGACGTCTGAATTGGGACCAATAAAATAATGAAACACTGTGTGTCTGCTCATAGCCAGCTGTCTGCCAACTCCCACTCGTGTGCTTCTAGATGTATTGCCTCGTCATCACACTTTAATTAATATACACGTGTTCTTATCTTCGTTTCCGGTTTAATGGAAATGAACTTTATTTTTTTGGTAAATCCACTTCTTTTCGGGAATCCACTTCTTTTTTTCTTCTTTCTTTCTTTTTCTTTTTTTTCAAATTCACATTACTTCGATCGGTCCATTATACCACTTTTTACAAGTTGCCACTTAATTTTTTATGTTTTACAATTAACTCTCCAATTTATTGAAAAGTATACGAAGTGCTTTCTGAAGCCAAATTCAACGAATAGAAATGCAAGAACGTGGCCAAATTCAATTGTTGCATTTGAGTTTAGGGACAGTTTGCACATTTTTCAATAGGTTGATGGTTCCTTGTAAATAACCAAAGGTTGGGTGGCAACTTGTCAAAAAAGGTAAAGGATGAGGAGTTTAATGGGATTTATCCTATATGTTATATGAAACGGGTGGGATCGACCATGTAGCCGAAGCATACTCGTATTTAATTTGAATTTGAAAATGAGAGAGATAGTTTTTTCATTGTAGGTGATGTGGGGTATTTTCGTCTGGATACGTGTCCACTCTCCAATACTCCACGTCAGACTGCTTTAGTTCCTGCTGGATGCTTAAGCAGCTTTTGAGTTCAGAACCTGCACTCAACACCACACGTAAACTAAGCCGGTGCCTCCTCCGGCGAAGGCACTCCGACGCTCAAGTCAGATAGGTCGGAATGTGAGGTATTGTCGTCAGAGACAATAGCTCGAAATTATAGGTCAAAATTACTCAAATAGGTCGAATTTGAGCTGTATAGGTCGAATTAGCACACCTCGAAATGATATTGAGAACCGTGATGAGGAAACCCAAATAGATCGAATTACCCTCAAATAGCTCGAAATACACTCTATATAGATCGAACAAGAGCTATTGCAATATAGCTCGAATTATTGCTCTATAGCTCGAATTCGATGTATATAGCTCAAAATTAAATGCTAGAAAATAAAAACGTACCTTAGAATGAGGCATGAGACCCCCTTATATAGTAATAAGAGTCCTTATTCGTCTAAAAGTGCAATCCAAGTAGAACTATGACTCAAAATAGGTCGAATTAGAGCTATTTTGAAATAGCTCGAATTGGTCCTTCAAATAGGTCGAATTGGGCCTTCAAATAGGTCGAACTGGGCCAAATAGGTCGAATTTGGGCCAAATAGGTCGAATTTGGCCAAATAGGTCGAAGTAGGCCAAATAGGTCGAAATAGGCCAAATAGGTCGAATTCCGACCTATTCTTCAGCTTTGCGCAGTCTCACCGTTTTTGTTATATCTCCTTCTCTGAGCCTCGAAATCTAGATCCGCTTTTTGATATGGAAACTAGACTCAAGAGGCTTTCCAGGCATATACAATTCATAGAATTACGAGTTGAATTGATAGCTCGAATTTACTAGTCGAAATCCAGCTCCAGGCTCTTGACATTCGACTTATTCTCCAGCTTTGCGCAGCCTCACCGTTTTTGCTATATCTCCTTCTCTGGACCTTGGAATCTCGATCTTCTTGTTGATCTGGAAACACTTAAGAGGCTTTCCAGAAATATAAGATTCATTAAATTCAGACTTGAATTGATAGCTCGAATTCACTAGTCAAAATCCAGCTCGGGATTGACTCGCCAAAACTTCCTCTCTGTGAATGATGAATATGACTCCTTTATATACTATTTAGAGTCCTTCCTTAGCTAGAAGTACATTCCAAGTAGGATTATAAGTTCTCCTCCCCTTTATATACCACTTAGAGTCCTTCCTTAGCTAGAAGTCCATTCCAAGTAGAATTATAAATTGACTTGGGCCCTGAATAACTCTAAATTGGGCCTGCACTGCCATAATTTTGAGTTTTGTTTTGAATTGTAATTTTGCATTAAAAAATAATGGTGCTGACATGGCATGATAATCCCGAAATATGCTCTGATATTTTACGAATATTATGACGTGGCAGTACCAAAATATGGTACATCATGGAGTCCCCCAGTTTGTAAGAGTAATGTGCAGAAACATTGGTCATACAAACTATAATATCTCAAGAAACCCCGATAATCGTGCAACGAGTCCGTAAAGATTTGAAAACTCAGAGTTCCGGTTGGAAAACTCAGATTTTCGAGTCATGACGTGAGTTTGCTACTGAATGACGTCTTTTACACTGTAAGATATTTAGTAGTCGAGTTTCATGATCAGGTAAACATCATGGCTCAGGGCCTTATATTTATAGCGACCAAGCTGTTTGGCGTAGGGTATTGACCTTTATCACCTAAGCTGCTTGGCTTAGGGTGTTTATATGTTTCTTAAATTGAGGCTAGTGCTCATATCCCATTTCTTTAACGTCCAAGCTACTTAGCTTTGGATTTTGTGTGTTTACCAACTAAGCTGCTTGTGGCTTAAGGTATTAAAATCTTCATGAGTTGAGGCTAATGCTCAGACTCATTTTGTAACGTCCAAGCGACTTGTGGCTTTGGACTTTGTTTTGTGAGTTGAGGCTAGTACTCAGACTCATTTTTGTAATGTCCAAGCGACTTGTGGCTTTGGACTTTGTTTTATGAGTTGAGGCTAGTGCTCATACTCATTTTGGAACGTCTAAGCGACTTGTGGCTTTGAACTTTGTATTATGAGTTGAGGCTAGTGCTCATACTCATTTTGTAACGTCCAAGCGACTTGTGGCTTTGGACTTTGTTTTATGAGTTGAGGCTAGTGCTCACACTCATTCTTGTAACACCCAAACAGCTTGTGGCTTTAGGCTTTGTATGTTTTATGAGTTGAGGCTAGTGCTCATACTCATTTTGTAACGTCCAAGCGACTTGTGACTTTGGACTTTGTTTTATGAGTTGAGGCTAGTGCTCAGACTCATATTTGTAACGTCCAAGCGGCTTGTGGCTTTGGACTTTGGTGTTTTAAACTCTGCATATCATTTTGCTTCTCCTGTTTTGTAGGAGCTTCCCGATGATGATAAGGTAGAAGTAGCCATTGAGTTCTTCCGCTCGGCTACCTGGGAGGAGATTGCCTTGGAGAGAGGCGGCTTTGACACGACCAAGGGTTACAACATGGCCCTTGATGAGATAATCTCCCGAGGTGCCCTTGCTCCTGGATTCAAGAAAGAGGATTTTAACGTCCTCAACTGCCTGAACGAGGATGATGCGGAGGTTGTGAATCCTCAGGCGCTGCTGCTGCTGATCCTTCTCCTGCTGATCCATCTCCTGCTGAGGAAGTTGGCGAACCCAAGCATGATCCATTCACGTCCTTCTATTCCCTCCGTCAGGTATGGCTCTCTGATTTTGCTGATGAGCAGCCATCCACTTCTGCTGCTGCTGCCGCTGCTCCGGATGAGCCCCTGGAGGAGGGTGAGATGGGTTTTTACCCTCAGGTCCTGGATCATCCTGCAGAGGGCGATCAGGCTATGCCCGATGTCCCTGTTCCTACTCCTACTCCTACTCCTCGTCAGATTTCTCCTGTTAACGACACCGGGCCCCTGAACGAGTCATTTGCTGCGATTCAGGAACAAAGCGAGGGTGCTGTGAAGTCGCTGGGACTAAATCTGCTGCCCTGATTACTTTGAGTGGCCTGTGTGCCCGTATTCCTGGCGTCTGTGCCTTAGATAGTATTTTGAACATCTTTACTTTTCGTACAGTATATTCGCAATAGTACATTCTTTTCGTACAGTATATCTTGTTGACTTGTGCGCGATTTTAGCGCCTATCCATTGCTAGTACAGTTTGACTTTAGAAACTTTCGAATGTCGTTACTCTGTCTTGTTAAGTCTTCACTCATATGTGTCTACTTTTTAAGTTTATATTTGTCACTTGCTAAAACACTTAAGTTTTATAAACAAGTATTTGTGAGAGTGCGAGAACTTGTGCTCGACTCTACGAGGCTTGTGCTCGTTGTGCGAAGCTAATGTTCGCGCTTGCGAAGCTATGTTCGCGGGAATACGAGAACTTGTGCTCGTTGTGCAAAGCTATGTTTGCGCTTGCGAAGCTATGTTCGCGGGAGTACGAGGACTTGTGCTCGACTCCACGAGGCTTGTGCTCGTTGTGCAAAGCTATGTTTGCGCTTGCGAAGCTATGTTCGCGGGAGTACGAGGACTTGTGCTCGACTCCACGAGGCTTGTGCTCGTTGTGTAAAGCTATGTTTGCGCTTGCGAAGCTATGTTCGCGGGAGTACGAGGACTTGTGCTCGACTCCACGAGGCTTGTGCTCGTTGTGCAAAGATATGTTTGCACTTGCGAAGCTATGTTCGCGGGAGTACGAGGACTTGTGCTCGACTCCACGAGGCTAGTGCTCGTTATACGAAGCTAACGTTCGTTTTGATTAAGTATTTAAACTTAGAGTTTGTAGACAGTATGAGTTTAACTTCATGTATCCTTATAGATTGTAATCTTGCGGGTAATGGGTAGGCAACGGCTAAACTTGAATAAAATAAGAGATTTTATTAGTTTTGGGACTGAGCTCGAGTAATTCTGCAAATCTGCAATTCTGCATCCAAGTCATCAGAATGTGCTACCGGATCAGTAGTCCCATCATACTTCTTCATCTCAGGAAGAAGAATTCCTTCCTTCAGTGTCAACTTGCTAATTGCCTCACTAAATGGAGTTGGCTTCTCCATTAGTGGAATATGTCCAGCAATTACAGGCTCCAGTCTTGGGACAACTCTCTCAGGCAACTCCCTGTCTCTTCCAGCAGTACGACTTGCTGCGGGTCGATGATCAGGACCTCTCTGTCTAGAGTTTAACTCTCCATCCCTCACTTCTCTATCTCGACCAGTTGCTCGACTGGGAGCTCTGTTAGCATTAGTCCTCACTGAACGAGGATTCCTCCTTTCAGGCGAGGGAGTTGGATCCCTTGGTCTTGTCATCCTAGTCTGCGTATAATGCCTTGAATCATCACGACGCTGGGTCGGATGAGTCCTTCCTTGCTGCGGTGCTGCAGGCTGTGCTGCTGGTTGTTGTGCTATTGGAGCCTGAACATTCTGTAGAACAGAAGTGTTAGCCAATTGCTGCACAATCATTGGAACCATAGTCCTTTGGAATGCTGCCATAATTTGATCCAACTGAGCGGAATTCAATAGCTGTTGTTCCGTGGGAGGAACTTTAGGTTGATTCGCTGTGTGAGTTGGAGGATCAAGAGGAGTGCTGGGTGCTGCCACTGATGTTCGCTCAGAAGCATCGGGTGCCCGATTATCATCCCCCCTCTGTGATCTAGTCCTTCCTGCCATTCCATTCTTCTCCGTTGCTCTCCGTTGAGCCATTGAGTGTCAGTGTTTGTTACTAAGTGCGTATAAAGGTTCCCACAGACGGCGCCACTGATGTGGGGTATTTTCGTCTGGATACGTGTCCACTCTCCAACACTCCACGTCAGACTGCTTTAGTTCCTGCTGGATGCTTAAGCAGCTTTTGAGTTCAGAACCTGCACTCAACACCATACGTAAACTAAGCCGGTGCCTCCTCCGGCGAAGGCACTCCGACGCTCAAGTCAGATAGGTCGGAATGTGAGGTATTGTCGTCAGAGACAATAGCTCAAAATTATAGGTCGAAATTACTCAAATAGGTCGAATTTGAGCTGTATAGGTCGAATTAGCACACCTCGAAATGATATTGAGAACCGTGATGAGGAAACCCGAATAGATCGAATTACCCTCAAATAGCTCGAAATACACTCTATATAGATCGAACAAGAGCTATTGCAATATAGCTCGAATTATTGCTCTATAGCTCGAATTCGATGTATATAGCTCGAAATAAAATGCTAGAAAATAAAAACGTACCTTAGAATGAGGCATGGGACCCCCTTATATAGTAATAAGAGTCCTTATTCGTCTAAAAGTGCAATCCAAGTAGAACTATGATTCAAAATAGGTCGAATTAGAGCTATTTTGAAATAGCTCGAATTGGTCCTTCAAATAGGTCGAATTGGGCCTTCAAATAGGTCGAACTGGGCCAAATAGGTCGAATTTAGGCCAAATAGGTCGAATTTGGGCCAAATAGGTCGAATTTGGCCAAATAGGTCGAAATAGGCCAAATAGGTCGAATTCCGACCTATTCTTCAGCTTTGCGCAGTCTCACCGTTTTTGTTATATCTCCTTCTCTGAGCCTCGGAATCTAGATCCGCTTTTTGATTTGGAAACTAGACTCAAGAGGCTTTCCAGGAATATACAATTCATCGAATTCGGAGTTGAATTGATAGCTCGAATTCACTAGTCGAAATCCAGCTCCAGGCTCTTGACTTTCGACTTATTCTCCAGCTTTGCGCAGCCTCACCGTGTTTGCGATATCTCCTTCTCTGGACCTCGGAATCTCAATCTGCTTGTTGATATGGAAACTAGACTTCAGAGGCTTTCCAAAAATATAAGATTCATTGAATTCGGACTTGAATTGATAACTCGAATTCACTAGTCGAAATCCAGCTCGGGATTGACTCTCCAAAACTTCCTCTCTGTGAATGATGAATATGACTCCTTTATATACTACTTAGAGTCCTTCCTTAGCTAGAAGTTCATTCTAAGTAGGATTATAAGTTCTCCTCCCCTTTATATACCACTTAGAGTCCTTCCTTAGCTAGAAGTCCATTCCAAGTAGAATTATAAGTTGACTTGGGCCCTTAATAACTCTAAATTTGGTCTGCACAGGCCTAATTTTGAGTTTTGCTTTGAATTGTAATTTTGCATTAAAAAATAATGGTGCTGAAGTGGCATAATAATCCCGAAATATGCTCAGATATTATATCGAATATTATGACGTGGCAGTACCAAAATATGGTACATCAGTAGGAGAAAATTTCACTAGGCTCCCTTGTCCATTTCATGCTCACAATGGGTCAGAAGTACATGAAAAAAGAATATAATAAAATGAGAGAAAGAAAAAACGGCACAAGTTACCATTTTCCACCTGAAAAACTCGTCAAAAAGGGCTATTGGGTTGTGGCAAATTCTGTCCCATTTGTGATTAGAATCTCACTATTAAAATTTGCAGAACATATAAATAGACATAATTGTGATGGACTCAAGCTGGTCTGGATATCAAATGTATGAAGCATTTAGGCAGTCCATTTTGTATGGATTCAAAGTTAGTGATTGTCAGCATTAGTATCAAGCTTGTTAATTAACATTTTCAAGCATAAATGACACGATTTATTATGGTTTATATGACATGATATGATTAAAACCTGAATTGCGTACTAGTTGGTCATCAATGGTAATTATTATAATTTTAGATTTAGGCCATCAAATTTTTATGTAAGTATACTTGTAGACTGTTAAAATTTCCAAAATTTCTAGAACTTTGACTGAGTATCGTAATTTCTTTTTATTTCTTGAATTATCACATGAACTGGTATGGTGAGTAACTACTCGTCAAGATGTTTCCAACTATATAAAGGACAAAAATAATGCCCGTTCGAATTTTGGATAAGGAAAATAAAGGTTTTTAAATTTTTTTGGAGAAGATTAAAAAATTATTCAACATGAGGCATAGTCTCATATTGACAGCGATGATTTGTGCGGATGATGAGCTTGGACAATAAAAGAGAAGGAAATACCAACATTAGAATGAGACTTGATAGAGTTCTGGCTAATTCTGAATGGATTACTAGCTTCCCTAAAGCTCAAAAGTCAAAACATCCACCTTCCAGCTATCAAATCTGATCACAAGCCCTTACTTTTGATGTTATATGCTGATACCACTAGAAAGAAAAGACCTTTTAGGTTCGAAAATCTCTGGACTGAAAGAACTGATTGCACTCAGATTGTGAGCAATAGTTGGGATATGGTTAGTCATGAGCAGCCTATTAATACAATGATGATTAAAAAAGATAGCACGAGGAAAGCTCTTGTTACTTGGAACAAGAAAGTGATTGTTAACATCAACAACAAAAAAGATGCTATTAGAAAAGAGATTGAGTTGTTGCAGAATCAAACTCAAGACAAGGCTGTTTTGGATAAGGAAGCTTCTCTCCAGTTGGATCTGGAGATTCTTTTCAAACAAGAGGAGATGTTGCGGAGACAAAGAGCTAAAGAGCACTGGGCCAAAGATGGTGATGCTAATACTAGATTTTTTTACATTTCCACAATTATCAGAGCCAAGGTAAACCGCATTGAATTCATCAAAAACCAGTCAGGTATGAAACTTTATAAATGGCATGAAATTGGTATGAGCTTTGTTGGTTTCTTCTCTGATCTTTTTCATTCTGACTTTGCACATGATGATATCCCCTTCCCTGCTGATCTTCATAATTTATTCCCTAAAGTTATATCTGAGGAGGATAATCAGAATCTTTGCAGAATGCCTAGTCCTAGGGAGATCAATAAAGTTTTCATTGGTCCGAATTCCAACAAGAGCCTAGGCCCTGATAGGTTCTTTGCTCCTTTCTACAAGAAATCCTGGTATGTGGTTGGTAAAGACATGATTGAAGCTGTGCTTGCTTTTTTCAAAAATCATAATCTTCCTCATAACTTCAATCACACTTTCGTAGCTCTCATTCCTAAGGTTGCTAGACCTTGCTAGGTAGATAATTTCAGACCTATTAACCTTTGCAATATGGTCTATAAAGTGATATCAAAAACTCTAGCTGATAGAATCAAGGTTGTCTAGAGAAAATCATCTCTCCCCTTCAGTTTGCTTTTGTCCAGGGACGCTTTATTCATGAAAACAACATTATAAATCATGAGATGATGCACTTCCTCAACACTAAAAAAGGAGCAAAAAAATTAATGGCCTTGAAAGTGGACTTATCTAAAGCATATGATAGAGTTGAATGGCCTATTTTGATACAAGTCTTGAACAACATCGGTGTTGAGCATACTTTTTGTGAGTGGATTTTAAAATGTCTTCAAACTACCAGTTTCTCTGTTCTGATTGAAGGTGCTCCTTTTGGTAATTTTAAACCTTCTAGAGGCATCAGACAAGGGGATCCTCTTTCCCCTTACTTATTCATTATTTATGCTGAACTGATGTCTAGATTAATACTCAATGATGAAAAGGAAAATAAACTGTGTGGTATTAAAATTGCTAGAAACTGTGAACCAATCTCTCACTTGTTCTATGCAGATGACCTAACAATCTTTTGCAGAAATGAGCCTTCTGATGTTGAAGCTATCAAAGAGTGCCTTAAGATGTTTGAGAATTGGGGTAGCAAAATAATCAACAAAAGCAAATCCTTTGTGCACTTCAGTTCTAATTCTTCACTAGAGGACAAACAGTGGGTTCTTGAGGAATTTGGCATACATGAATGCAACCACAGAAACTTACATCTTGGTATTGACTTCTGCAAGCCAAGAAGAAAAAAAGAGGACTTTGATCTCCTGTTGAGCAGACTTAAAGGCAAACTAGGAGGATGGAAAACTACTACAATGCCACAAGTAGGAAGATATGTTCTCCTCACTGCTGTGATCCAAGCTATTCCTACATACCAAATGACTAATTTTCTTCTACCAGCTTCTATTACCAAGAAAATGGATAGTCTCATGCTTCGTTTTTGGTAGGGAGAAAACCATAACCACAATATCCTTTCTCTCAATTGTTGGGATTCTATTTGCTTGCCAAAGGTTGATGGTGGATTAGGATTCAGGAAAATGAAAGAGTACAATAATTCTAAGTTGACTTGGAATGTTGCTGTGGATTATGATAAACTGTGGATTAAGCTGTTCAGAGGCAAATATGTTAAAGACAGGGATTTTCTTCATATGGTTACCCCTACTTCTAATCTCTCTTGGATTGCCAGGGACATCTTCAAAAGTAGAGATGTAGAGATGTTGTGAAGAAAGAAACCAGATTTAAAATTACTATGGGTTCAAATGTGAACACATGGAATGATCCTTGGATTCCTCGATTGAAATTTAGCTCCACTTTTCACAAAGATCATTTGACAGACACTCAGCTCATTTGCCCAGTTGTTGGAGACTTGATGAATCCTGATGAAGCATCTTGGAATGAGCAGCTGCTCAACTTCTTATTCCTGCCAGAAACAGTGAAAGTGATCTTAAAGACTCCAATATCAGTTTCCCAGGAACCAAAGGAGCTATACTGGTTCCCATCTCAGTCAGGGAAGTTCACAGTTCAAAGCTCCTATGTCACCATAGTGCACTCCAGAAGAAATCATCCATCATCTCCTATCTGGCAAATGATTAAGGACCAGCTTTGCCCCTCGTGTGGGCTTGAACTTGAAACCATTGAGCACTTGGTTTTGAAATGCCATTATGCAGAACTTATTTGGTTCTCTTCAAAGTGGTCTTTTAGATTGAATCAATTTCATAATGGTTTTATAGCTGAATTTCTTCTCTTTTGTACAGATACCGACATCATGATCAGTGGACTAAAGAGGAAAGCATGGAGTTCATCATCTTTGCAGCATGCACAATGCACTGGATTTGGAAGATTCGCAATGAAGTGATCCATGGCTCCCCTGGATCACTTGATCTCAATAAAATAATCAATGATATTCATGCTAAGACTGGAGAGCATTTTTGAGCACAATCTACTTTGTTGCTTAACCTCCCAGGCTCTCAATTAATCAAGAATCGGATCCCACCGGGTAAAAAGTGGATCAAGATCAATATAGATGCAGCTTTTATGCATGAAGATAATGCAGCTTCAACAGCTATATGGAGAAACTCAAATGGTTCAGTCATCTTTGCTCATGCTACCACTACCCCCTATTTGGATGCTGAATCAGGAGAAGCTAGTGTTGTGCTTGAAGCTGCTAAACTTGCCAACCAATTCAAGTTTAAGAAAGTCATTTTTGAATCAGATTTTCTAAATGTCATTCATCAGATTACCTCCCATGATGCAAGCACAAACTGGAGATCCAAAGAAGCAGTGCTAAAAATTCGTCAGTTGTGGTCTATCTGGCCTAGATGGAAATTCAAATGTATCCCTAGACATTGTAATTTTGCAGCTCATTTTTTGGCTCGTTGGGCAAGGGAAGAGCGTTTCTCTGGTTTTGTACCATTAAACTCTATCCCATGTTTTGATGATATATATGTTTGTTCACAAAAAAATGTGTGTTGATGATGCAGACAAGCTCTATCATAAAGAGACGGTTGTCACCTTTTCAACATGTGTCTGGTGCTGACAAAGCCGTATGCAACGTTGACATAGCCAGATGTAAAAAATTTCCCAGAAATTGCCAGTTTCTTGCAAACACGTTTTAAATTTGAGTTCGACAAGGAAATATACCTTTTGGCTTATCTTATGCAGGAACTCGACCTCCAAAATATTTATAAAAGGATATACAAGTCTCACAATCATAATTAAGTCATATAGATTAATTAGAATGGAATAGGATACAGACCAAAAGCTCAATATCTTTTTTTACTTTTTTGTCTTTTATTTATTTGTTCTTAGATTAGTTTATTGCTTTCATAGGATAGTTCTCTCTCTCTCTCTCTCTCTCTCTCTCTCTCTCTCTCTCTCTCTCTCTCTCTCTCTCTCTCTCTCTCTGTTTTTCAGACCAATGAATGATAAACTTATACATCTACCTTATAGGTAGATTGTTTGACTAAATTCATAATTGTTTGGAGTATGAGAAGTAGTTGAATTATGGATAATTTTTATTAATCTTTTTATTTATAAGTTGGACGATTTGACTTACTGTGTATGTTTATATCACTGAACTTAATGCTTTTATTTGTGTCTTGAACATATCGATGATTCGATTTATATGCATGAACTTCTGACAAAAATAAACTGATATTATATTATATATAATATCAGATACAATGAAGTATACACTGCATCTTCTTTAAAACAAATTATTGCATGATCTATATTGCGTTACACAGTTGATTCATAGAGAATTAATGCTTATTTTCTTAGTTAAAATCCACATGAACAACGCAGAGGTTTAGTACGTATCACGGATGACTAAGTTCACTAAGATTAATAAAGAGTTTCGGTGATTGACCATATAATATAGAATTAAGTTAAGAATTTGCAAGCGTTGAACAATATCTAAATGGATGGAATGAAAGTAGAAAAGTTGATAGAAAAGTTTATCTATAAGTTAAATTTCCTATCTTCAGTGAAACCTATCTCTGAACAATTTCTTTAATTATTTGTTAGTTCATTTTATTTAATTTTTGTTATTTTTTTTTCTTGTTTAGTAGTTTATTAATCAAAAATCTCCAAGAACCTCCTTTGTTACTTGTTTTAGAATTTGTGAATAAAAATAGTTGCATTAAATGGTACGTTGATTAATTGCACTTTCTTTGTGGGACCACGATATTTGCTGTCGTAATTTTTACTTCGTTTATTATTTGAGACTCGTACGCGTGTGATATAACTTTGCATATTCACGATGCATCTATCCAGCTGCCAAGTAGGTGAATTGAAGAGTTCCTAAATGTACCTAGTAACCGACTGAGATATGCAAATCTTGTAAATCTGATATATAAATGGACGTTCAGATTGTCTAGACTCGTTGCTTTCAGGCCTTCAATGCTCTTGACAATTTCATTTCTCATAAGAGTGAGATGAGCCGGTATAGAAGGGAGGGAGAATCGGTGGAAGGGGAAGTTGGATACATTGGTCGGAGTAGCAACAAAGTGGAAATGTTGCTCAAAATGCTGAGGAATTCGAGAGAGTTCCTTAATCCAGTCCCCCTGCTGATTTTTAAGTCCTTGAATCAAGGTAGTACTTTTGCGGTTCATAGAATATGCTTGGTAAAATTGGGTTTATTGTCATGATCTATAATGCATGGACACGGACACAAGGATACTGGTATGGTACAGTACTGGTACGAGAACACATATTTTTTAGAATACGTGTACGCCGAGCATACGACTATATATATTTTATATTAATACTTCTATTGAATACAAATACAGAAACAAACCCAAGGTTGAAATTTAAACTCTAAAATCTTCAAAATGTACATAGTTTGAGGGTAAAAGATAATGAAAGAACAAGAATAAAATGAATTTTAAATAGATTTTAAGCAAATGAGTATTGTTGGTTTAGAGATTGAAGTTTTTATTGTCATTCTTGAGAGGAAGTCAAAAACGGGAAGAAACTTTCTGCTTTTGCACTTACTAGTTACTACATATTCATTTTCTTTAGTTTTTGTTTTTTTTTTTTTTTTTTTTTTTTTTTGCTATTTACAATGTGTTTTAAGTTTCAAAAATTTCTCATTTGACCCATGAAAATCGAAACTTCTTAAAATCCACACAAATATATCTTAAAGGTGTCGGATACGTCCTCCAAAAGTGTCTGATACGTATCGAATGTTTATTATTTATTTTAAATTTTCGGAAATGCCACATGACATATCAATACGTAACTGTGAAGTATCAATAGAGGATTCGATAGGTGCACATGGTGATTTCGTGAAGTATCCGTGCATCATGGTCACTGTCATTTGAACATTGGTTTTTTAAATGAAATGATGATAAATTTAGTAGTCTATGATCTAGAAAATTTTGTGTTTCCAACGGCTTTCTATACTAGGTCATATTGTTGCACGAATCAGTGTTTCTCTCGCTAGGAGCAGGGCGGTTAGGTATTTCCTATCCTTCAGTTTTTTCTTCAACGAAATTGTATTTCAATTTATCACGAGGAGCTTTACACAAGAACCCCTTATAGCTTTATAAAACTTTGTATACATAAACTACTGTGTGAAGATAATTATCAAAAAAAAAAAAAACGAAGCCAAACTTCCATATTTCATCCAACAATATGTGTCGATGAACAAAACATACTACATGCGATTGCTTCCTAAATACATCATCCATGAAAGTTTTAGGAGTCACAGTGACATAATTGATATATATTTCTACGGCCAAGTAATTGATATTGAAAAATTTCCGTAAAAGACAATACATGTTGCCATACATTACATTGATAAAATGTTACACAAAAAAAATAAAATTACAGAGAACCCTTAAAACTCCCAGAGAAATGTTCTTCAAGAACACTGGGAACTCTCAACAGTTAAACTGAAATCAAGAAAGAATTAAAGAATGAGACTTTCAGAAATACTTGAAAACTTAAAGAATGGAACTAAAACTTTCAATCGGGTCTGATTCTCCAAGCATGGATGCCGCTTGGAAACAATCAACGGCATCGGCTATACGTCCGTCGTCCTTGTGAACCATGCCTAAATGGTACCAGGCCATAGAATTGGTGGGTTCAATCCTTAGTGCATCTGAGAGTAGAGTTCTTGCCACCGGCAACATATTGGATCCCATCTTAGACAAAAGGGCACCAATCAGAATCTTGCAAGGCACGTATTTGGGTTCCAAAAGAAGGCCATTGATATATGCAGCCAGAGCTTCGGCAAAATGTCCTTGTCTTTCGTGCATGACACCTAATACAATAAATGGTAGACGTAAGAGACCCCCTTATGCGTTCATCTTCAAGTTGATTCTTTTACCGTTCATGTGAGAGACGTTCATAAGCTATAAGAAGTGGCTAATATACCATGTTTAGTTTCAGGATGAATTATGACGATACCAACCAAGATTTGGGCAAATTGCGATGTTATGTCATCAGTTAAGCCAAGTTTCAATTCTGATAGGAAATGTTGTTGAAATTTATGAAGCAGTGACAGAGGTGGTATTGTAGTTTTACCGAAATATCGAGAATTCCATAGCGATTCAGCCTAATGTTTTTACTTAGTAGCTGGCACATAATTCAACAAACAGCAAGAGTATTATCTCTACGAAGTAATTTATAGGCGGCATAAATGTAAAATGACTGAATACCAATGCACTATGTGACCTCCTAATGAACAACTTGTATCATTTACTTAGTAGGTATTGAATACATGAAATATTGAGATGCTCAGTCACAAATAGTATATTAGCAAATTTGTAAATTAGCTTTTCTGTCATTACATAATACATTTCTCAAGTATCACAAATAATTGCCAAACTTCTCTGTCTAACGAATCAACTTATTCTGGGTGGTTAAAGAAAAATAATTGCCAACTAACTTTTGCTCTTGACACATGATTTATGGTCTAAACACAGAAACTATGAAACAAACTTAATTTATATATTTTTCTTGACTGGGCCAAAAATGTCAGAAATCCTTTTCAACACACAGACCAGCAACGTGTGCATATACAACTGGAAAATTCTTTTAGTTACCAAGATACTTTCTTTTAGTCAAAAAAAGGCTTCACAGTGGTTGCCAATGACCTGGATATTAGACATAAGAATTTAACAGCTTGAAGAAATTTGCACAAAGTATTATTGCTAGTCTGAATCTGTAAGAAGCATGTGGAAATGCAATCACCCTTCTCCTTAAACCAAATCTATGTGTGCGTGTGTGCATTGATACACCCCATCCTCTCCCCCCTCATCAAATACACAGGTCGAAGGGGTTATACATCGAAGTTTTGATTGATGCATCCACCCACCTCCCCTCCTCCCATGTTTTTCCTTAATATTAATATGAAAAGAGTATGTGGGTAAATACTAACTATTGGCACATGGAAATAGGGCTGGCAATGGGTAGGGTTTTACCCTACCCTTACCCTTACCCTGTCAGGACCCAGACATGCATACCCTTACCCTACCCTGTCAGAAAGGGTAGGGTTGACCCTTACCCTTACCCTGATTTTAAGTTAAATAAATAAAATCCATAGGGTAGGGTAAGGGTCAGACCCTTACCCTTACCCTACCCAGACCCTTATATTAAATTTTCATAGGGTAAGGGTAATGGTCTGGACCCAGTCCTTACCCTGTAGACAGGGTAAGGGTTCAGACCCACACTCTAATTTCAGGGTAAGGGTAGGGTAAGACCCTACCCATTGCCAGGCCTACATGGAAATGGGAAAATTATCCTAGCCAAGATAAATGTAAGGAGCCAAGTGTTTTATTCAGGAGTTATCAACTGAAGCCTAATTCAAGGGGTAAACGTGTTTCCAAAAGTTGCCCCAGAAATGAAAAAATATCTTTTTGTTACCCTAATTTGACCTCAACTCAATTTTGATACCTTATTTTGGACCCTCATCAATTTCATATCCTAGAGGTATGTTGCTCATATTAAGTACACCAACGATAGAAAATTTCAATTTTTCAAAAAATTGAGCACGTGACAAGCACATGACCTTCAATTTGAGGATTTTTGTCAATTTTGGCCCCACATGACTCAGTCACATATTAATTTCAATATTTATATTTTTCATTTTTTCTTGCTGCTTTTTATCATTTAAGTAAAATCAGGAATCATTTTTGTCATGTTTATAGGAATCATTGATTCCGAATTTCAAAAAAGAAAAAAAGACACTGTACTTTCTTCCCAAACCAAACTCCACCCCCACACATATACTACAATGGAAAAAAGTATAAAAATAATAGAAATAAGAGACGAAGAGTGTTACCAATAAATTTATAGGGTGAGGATCGCCAATCCCGAACCAAGAAAGAGGCTTGCGTGATTTACGGTCGGGCCTGAAAATGTTCCAAGTTGCCTACGTATCCCACAAAGGGAATGAGACTAACATAGTTCCTTTGTTGTTTTGAAAAGTAGATACACTTAGTGGAAAGTGTAGTATTTGCCATTATTCTTGTGGTTTTGTGTGGTAGAGTTGGAGAGGAAATTATAGTCACTTAAGGTGGAGAAGAAGAGACCCCTTTACATCAGGGGAGAAGAACCCCTTACAATGAGGAGGGAAGACTCCTTTTATAAGAGGGTCTTAACACTGCATGAAAGACAAGTGTGAGATGGGTTCAAGGCCAAGTGTAGGAAAGAGGTGTGACAAGTGTCGAGTGTCTTGCAAAGGGGTCGTATATTTAACCATCATGTCGTATATTTGACCGGGAATATATCATTGTGTCGTAATATCGAGTTAATTAGCGTCGTAAGCCTCGTATGTGGCCTAATAAAACGAGCCCTCGCAACGTTGTATTTACTGGGTCTTTTGGAATAGGGTCGTTCAATACGTTTAATTAAGAGTTGAAACTTGAAGTCTGCTTCTATACGATCCTTCATTTGTTCTTCGATAGTTGGTTTGTGACTAGTCATGTGTCAATTATCGTGATGACGTGCACATATTTCAGGGGGAGTTGTGTGACGAGGACTTGACGACCACACAAGTTTAGTGAAGTAACTCGTTTGATGACTTTGGTCATAGAAGACATAATGGGATGGCTTGTAGCAGATCGAATACGTGGTTTCTACCAAATAGGGGTCGTAAAGGACCATGCTATGTTGACTACTTGATATCGAAGGTCGTATTGCTTGTGTCTAGAACCGTGACTTCCGTGGTTTTTTCTCTTAGAAATAGGGTCTTTAAATGCATTGGGCTTGAGGCGGCCCACTTGAGCACTTGATATGACGTTTGTGTGTACGCATGTCCCATCTACTATAGTTTATAACTGTAAGTTTGACTAAGGCGACTGTTTGTGGATAAGATTCCATACATATTGTTGCCGTTGCAACCTATAATTGATGGTGCTTCGATAACTTCTCAAGTATAAAAGCATCTGTTGATATCCATATCTCATTTCGTTTTTCGCATAAGTTTCAAAGTGCTCTGACTATTGCGCTTTTGACTCTGAAAGCTTTACTATTCTAGGCTACTTGGATAACCCTCGACAGTTTAAGCATTTTTGCTGTTTTTTTTAGCAATTCTTTTAGCAATTTTTCAGGTTGCTTTTATGGTATCGTATTACTAACTATCGAAGAACAAATGAAGGATCGTATAGACAAATGCAGACTTCAAGTTTCAACTGCAGTGCGCTACTGCACTAGAAACTAGGAGGCTTTTGATAAAGGTAATCTTAATTAAACGTTTTTAACGACCCTAGTCCAAAAGGCCCAGTAAATACAACGCTGCGAGGGCTCGTTTTATTAAGCCACATACGACGCTTACGACGCTAATTATCTCGATATTACGACACAATGATATATTCCCGGTCAAATATACGGCTTGATGGTTAAATATACGACCCCCTACTTACGCTAAACGGCACACTACTCTGCAAGACACTTGTCACTCCCACCCTGGACACTTGTCACACCTCTTTCCTACACTTGGCCTTGAACCCATTCCACTTGTCATTGACCCATCTCACACTTGTCTTTCATGCAAGTGTTAAAACCCCTCATAAAAGGAGTCTTCCCTCCTCATTGTTAGGGGTTCTTCTCCCCTGATCTAAAGGGGTCTCTTTTTCTCCACCTTAAGTGAATATAACTTCCTCTCCAACTCTACCACACAAAATACCACACAAAACCACAAGAATAATGGCAAATAGTACACTTTCCACTAAGTGTATAACTTTTCAACACAAAAAAGGAACTACGTTGGTCTGATTCCCTTTGTGGGATATGTAGGCTACTTGGAACATTTCCAGGCCCGACCGTAAATCACGCAAGCCTCCTCCTCGGGTCGTGATTGGCGATCCGCACCCTATAAATTTATTTGTAACGCTCTTCGTCTCTTATTTCTATTATTTTTTATACTTTTTCCATCGTAAAATACTAACTCACCGTTATCAATTGCCATCACTAACTTTACCACACCCACTTACATGAACAGCAATTTCGAAATAATCCACAAGATAATCCAACCTTTACCACCATTATCGAGTTAAATCCAAAAACAAGTCATCCCATCAACCTCCACTGCCAACGGACCTCCTCCACCAACCACCTTTGTACCCCCACCCCCACCGCATGTGTTCCCTCCTCTCCCAATCCACACCCACGATTTTTGATCAAGAAGTTGGAAGTAGTTCATCAGGAGAATCTGTCCAAATTTATTGTTCCACCATTTGAGGCTTCTTGTTGTAATAGTCACAATTATTCTAAAAGAAGAAGAATCTTCTCACCCATGGATTCTAGATACTGGTCATATGGGGTTTAATTAATCCTTGAAGGAGGATGAGCAGGAGTAGCGGGTGGGCTTTATAGTTTTTTGGCAGGGCATGCTTTGGGGAAGATGGTGATCATTTTCTTTTCTCTTTTAAAAATGCATACCTTATTTGATAATGTATTTAAAGGAAAATAGAAGAAAATATTTTGTCTTCTGAAAATTAAAATACTATGCATATTTGTTTTTGAAATACAAATTCTCAACTTAATTTAATTAGAGAGGCAAGAAACTTACAAACTAAAAGTTGTTATAACGTAATTGGGCCATGTATCATGTGAGGCCAAAATTGACCAAAATCCCCAAATTGAAGGTTAAAATTGGTCAAAAATCCCCAATTTTTGGGTCACATGACGCGCATGAGCATGTTTCCCGTGCAGGGGTACTCTATATGAGGAACATAGCCAACTTAGGGTATGAAGAGAGGCCAACCCCCCCCCCCCCCCAAATGGATCTCTTTCCAAGGTTACACAAAATATGACAGGTCAGAATTTATAAGAGAAAGTTTCACGATACTATCAGAAGTAACTTTCAACAATACCAGTAACATATTTAATAAAACGGTGCAGTTATAGGTAGCATAATTGATTGACTTCTTACCTTCAGTATGTAGTGTTTCTGCCGAATACTCTTTCAGAGTTCTAGCTTTTCCTAAGCATATCTCTGCATCCTTCCAATGAGAAAGACTTGAGTATAACTTTGCTAGTCCATGCCAAACTTCGTATTCATTTATTATATCATCCTCCACCTATCAGAAAGCAGACAACAATATTACACAGTATCCAACACTTAATAACAGGGTTAACTATAAAGACCTCCTAATGCACCTGGGACTCCTTCCTATTCATTCAAGTAGTTCAAGAATTACGACTACCACTAAGGGAGCATATCATTGCATAGAAGTCTCTTACATATATCCTGACACACGTAAATAGTAATCGGAATCATATTCACTGGCTGTTTATATAAGATGCAGAATACAACCTGAGGTGCACTTCGGAGAGGGCCATAAGATTTTCTTTGGGCTTGTACCAAAGCAAGAAGGTGACGGAATGTGTCAACGGCATCCTTGTGTTGTGACTGAGATGTCTTGAGCTTTGCTTTCATCCTGAGGAGTGGTCCTTGGTCCCACTTTGAAGTTTCATCTAAGGCGGCATCAGTTACCACTTCAGCCTCCAAGAATCGTTGCTGGGCTGATAAAACTAATGCAAGCAGTCTCCAACCTCTAATCATGGATCCTCCTGTTCTGTCTATGTATTGCTCAGCATACCGCTGAGCCGCATCAAGATTTCTATGCTCAGCATAATGAATCCCTAACTCAAATATAAGATCTGAGTTTTCACGCTCTAGGGCTACTGCACTGTCCAACGATTTTAGAGCTTCAGACTGAAGACGGGACCTCTCAAAGTCCGAAGAAGAAATTTTTGCTTGCTTCCTCAAGCAAAGGCCCAACATACGGAGACCAACTCCTTTTAAATGTTCGTTGGATCCGTGTGCATTAGCAATTGCTCTTTGAGCATATTTTACTCCCTCGGAAGCAAGAAACACGTCCTCGCTGCATATTTTGGCAGCTAGAAGTAATGACATGATATCATCCGGTTCTTCATGCTGGTGTAGAGACTTCCTTAGAAGATCCAAGGCACATTTATTCTGTTCAGCCCCACTGAAGGACAGTGCCAAAGTTTTCCATCGCTCTGTACGATGTATCACCCCGGGCATGACCTCTTCAAGTTGTTTGGCCAAAACCGAAGTTTGGCTGCACAGAGATAAAGCGAAAGTAAGGTGCTCTAACACTGAGGGATCCCATTTAGTTTTACCGAGATAAGACTTTCTCATTAGAATCATGAGAAGTAAAATGGCCTCTTCAAGATTGTTTCTAGGCACAAATGAACCATCAATTTGTACACCTAAACTAGGCGGGCTATTTTCTACCCCACTATACAACAGCAATATCGCGTATGCTTTTTGAATCCTTGCACAACAGTCATTGTCAAGGTTCCATTGACTTAGCAGGGCTCTCCGATATGATAACATTGCTTTAGAATAGGAACCAGCTTGCTTCCATAGTTCTGGTAAGAGCTCAACGGCGTGACTAACTGTTTCCTGCAGCTTATTTTCTACCAACACATCAGATATACCGTCAGAGAATATCTTTTCAACTGCATCAAGCACACTTTCACACTCCTGAGCAGCCTCTGCAGATATTTTCAACAATTACATTGAAACTATCAGATGAATATATGCAATAGTAAAGTATTGCTACTAAATCTTTCATTAAATGTCTCTATATTGCTTAATAAGAATTTTACCAGTTATTTTTCCCAGCTTATGAAGAGACTTGGCTTTCAAATATATGGCTTCAAGCACAAGATTTGTAGCATGTTGTGAGACAACTTGTGGGGAATCATTGCGGGAGCGGCCCTTCTTGGAGGCTTGTTTGTCACTCAAGGAATGTTGCATCCTTTGAGTGGCTGCATGAAGATCAATGCCATCAAAGACCCGTAGAGCACCTTCAACATTGCCTCGTTGATACTCTAATTTCCCAAGAAGAGCTCTTGCTTCCTGAAAAAAAATTGATTGTCAATATTTGACACGTACCTACAATCCATTCATGAAACACTAGCAAAATTGCAGTCAAAAGTTCTACCAGAAGGAAGAGTTGCATAGAAAATAATACTGAGAAATCAAATGCCATTAGTCTCATAAATTTTCTACATTGCACCCTACAGTTAACTGGTGAGCAATCTCAAACACCAAGCCAAACTTAGATATTATAAGTGATAATGACATCCCTACATCTGGGCCCAATTAAACTTCAAACCCTTCCACTACTCTTTGCTAAAAAGTGTGCAAACATAAATCGTTACTCTTTGTGTGATCGAGTGATGACATTTAAACAAGATAACGTATAATAGAGGAATGGCAGATATACCGCTTGGGGGATGAGTCAATGCATTTTCAATTTAAATGATCCAGCAAGCATAGCATATTAGAAAAAATTGTAAAAATATATTACATTCGACACGGTAGCCAGCGTATTAAGTCCACCCAGGTAACAAACCCCACACCCTGCCTGCCCCATTAAATGGCTGGCTGGGGTGGTAGCAAGAGACTAAAATCGTTATACCAGGGACGAGTTTCTCTATAAGCATGAATATAAAAGAAAACACAGAAATAAAAAAGAATAAGAAATAATTGCAATCTTGGTGCTTCAAAGAGAATATGTCACGTGTACTGATATATCTTCAACAACCTAACTACATGAGCAAATACATGAACAAAACACTTGGCACATCTCCATCTCTTAGCAATCTATCTTCATACGAACCAAACTTTAGTAGATTCCTTGCATATAAAAACTGTACGAGATGCAGCAGGAAATAAAATTAGCCACTTGATCGACTAGTTTGTGTATATACTCCCAGCTAGGGGGGTAATTTAGCATAAAAATGCATATAGGGAAACCAAAAGAAGGCACTAAAGGAATAGAAGTAAAGTAACGAACTGATCGATTATAGGCCTCAGAAGCCCAGGGTAATGAAGTATGACCAAGCATTTCGAGGAAACCATCTACTGAGCTACGTTGAAGAATATGTCATGCTTCATATCTTATAGCAACTATCATAGACAAAATATCACTTACAGAAGCTATACTACTCAAATACCGCCCTTAACCTAGTTAACTTTCGTATCTCTACCAGAAGCATGAGAAAACTAACAGAATGCGAATCCTCCAATGTTATATCTTGGAAAACTTTCCAACTTATAATAATTCTATTAAGGGCAAGGCAAAAAAGTTCATTTAATAATTGAAGATTGTCTATAAATTTCAAACCTCGAAATTGAGTGATAAGCCATCTCGCAAAGCAGATTCGGCCTCTTGAATATTTCCCTCGTCGAGCTTTGCTTCGACAACAGTTGTTCTCATGCAAACCCCATTGGCACTAAACTGTCGAACGGATGGATCGCTCTCGTATTCGACCAAGTCCGGTGATTCAGCTTCTGACATTTTCTTGAATTCCACCCTATCCTTACAGGAAAGCACGAAAACAGCAGCGATCCATCGGTTTGATCTTCCTCTGCAGTTCTTCAAAAATTAATGATTCACAACAATTTTCAAATTCATGTTAGTGTTCAGAAGAAATGCTCTAAGCAGTCCTGTACTTTAAACTAAGAATTTATTTGATCAGCAGGAAAATGAAAATGAAAATGTATATATATATATATATATTAGAGAAAGTTTGTGAAATAGCAATAAAAGTTGAATTCATAACTTGTGCCCATAATTGGAAATGCGAATTACATGAACAACATATTTTCACAGAAATTGAAAAGGCAAAAGACCACTTACATTCACAAAAGAATAGGATATATGTATGAAACAAAGGAAAATTTAAATAAAGATAGATCAGAGCAAAGGATCCATTGAATTTTACCTCTCACAAAACGGCGGTGTATGTATAGACAGACAGTCGTCCTGAGATTGAGAAACAGGAATTGAACCAACAAAGAGAGAGAAAGAAAGAGAGAGAGAGAGAGAGAGATTTACCTTTTTAGTAGTGTGTATTATTAATAATTAATTAGTATATGAATGATGATGGATCTTAACTTCCTATTTTTACGTGAGGCCCGTCAAACAAAATACCAACTATTTCTTCTGTAATTAAGTAACTATTATTTACCAAAAAATATTAAGTAACTATTTAAGTATGTATAATAAAAAAAAAAAAAACTATTAAGTATATATATATTTTTGGAAGAATAATCAGTCAAAGACAAACCATTCAAAGGTCAACGGCCTGTTTTCATCTAACATGTCACTCACTCTGTTCGCCGGCCGGCTTAACAGGTTGATAAACCGGGCCAAATAACTGGGCCGGGCTGAACCGGTCGATTTAAGGTGAAAACTGGTCATTTTGGAAAGAACAATAGCGCATTTGGTTTTCATTATCTTTTTGGAATCAATTTAGTTAGCATTTGATTCTTAGGTCAATATTTAGTAACTTATTTTCCAAAACTAAGTTTTGTTTCTAGTGAACTGTAGAATGTGGCATTAAATCATTAATCTATATGTGGAACACTCAATAAAATTTTGGGTCGAATGAAATATAATAAATCTATAATATTTTGGTGATTAGTTACGACATATGGGATGTAGATTGATGTTTTGATAATCAACGTAAGTTGGTGCGTGAATCTAATTTATTCAACGATGCAATTTGAGTTTGAGTTTAAATTTTTTACTGCTAAGATCACAATCATAAAACTTTATATATATATATATATATATATATATATATATATATATATATATATATATATATATATATATATATATATATATATATATATACCTGCTGTTGATATTTCTGTAAATTAATATTTGTAACTCTCTAATCCAGAAATAATGTTAGGATCTCTAATTTATCTTTTGTAATCCGGGAATATATAAGAACTCTTAATTCTTGTACTATCCTTAACACAACTTAATGGCAATAATTAGTTATCCAAACGGTCTCGTTCAAGTTTCTTATGTTAAACACTCTTGATCAGTTGGCAAACATTTTCACCAAGGCTCTGGTTAGAACGAAGTTTCACTTATGCATTCTAAATCTCAATGTGTTACGAGACGTTTTTGTAGGAGCATATTTGACCTACTAATACTCACATTAGGGTGTTAATATAGATAGAGCAAAATCCCTCAAAACAGAGTAATAATTATATTGTTCTCTATTCTACCCTCTGCTATTTAGAAAACCAAGTTACCTCCCTATTTGATATCTACCAAGATCAACTGCAAATCTTTTAGAAGTCTTTCTCTCTCTAATTTATGATGAAATTATATTGCCCCTTTCTATTTTTTTTTTTTTTTTTTTTTTTTTTTTGAAGTTAAACGGTAAAGCCCAAAGGCTAAAACAAGCACAAGAGCTGCCCAAGACAGCAGCAAACATAAAGAAATAGCAACAGCAACACTTCAAAAGCAGAACAATCCATCACTCGCTATTGTCCTCATGAGAATTGAACCAGTCCTTATCTTCTGTCGCACTTCGAGCAAGACAATGAGCCAAGCTGTTTGCCCCTCTACGAATAGAATTGAACCTGACACAATGAAATCCTCCAAGCGTTCGACGAATGTCCTCAATCACATTGCCACAAACCAAAAGACAAGGTGAGTCTTTCTTGATCTCAGAAATCACGTTAACACAATCCCCTTCAAGGATAATGTTACTCCAACCCCCCTGCAATGCTAATTTCGCCCCAAATTTGGCAGCCAGAGCTTCAACATTTTCCGGGGAAAGGAGGCCACGAATTCGCCTTTGAAATTTTGCAAGAGTAACTCCTCTGTCATCCCTCGCAACTGCTGCTAGTCCCACTGATTGTTCACTCGCAAAGATCGCTCCGTCCACATTTATCTTGACAAAATTCGCCGGCGGAGCCACCCAATTCTCTGAGGAAACAGAAACATACGCCTGCACATTCAAACTCACCTCCAGGTAATTTTTAAACATTTGATTTGCAAGTCTGCTCACTTCAAGTGGAGTTTTGCACTCAGTATTTGCATGAAGGTTATTTCTATTACCCCATAGAAACCAACAGGTACAAGCTAATCTCCCAACTTCCTCCCTACCAAGTTTATTGCTAGCAACCACTCAAAAATAGAACCAATGTGATTATTGATGATATTGTGGGGAAAGAGTGAAAGTGCCCAGACTTGGCGCGAGAATGAGCATGAGATAATAGCATGCTCGACTGTTTCATCCTCACAACCACACACAATACACTTTGCATCTTTAATGATACGCCTGGATTTTAAAATTTCTCCTATCGGGATAATGTGATGACAAGCTCGCCAAAGAAAAACCTTAACTTTATTTGGAACGGGAACTTTCCATAGAAAATTCCAGTCATCTTTACGTCTTGAGCAATTCGTCCCTGAAAAATTCCGTAAACCAATTCCATTCGTTTTGATAAAATGGTATGCACTCTTGACAGTAAAGACGCCACTCCTGTTATAATGCCAAATCATGCGATCACAATTAACACCGTCCCCTAGAGGAATTTGTAGGATAGAGTAATTTCCAAGGGATCTTTCTTTAAGAAAGTAAAAAATAAACCATTTCTATATTAAGTTAATATTAATATGCATAACAGACACATAACCATGAATAAATTTAAATAACTCACTTAAATTTTTACCTAGTCAGAAATATTAATTTCCTTAAATCCACTTAATATAGTTAACATTCATCCTTATAACTATTAATTAGTTACAGGAATGTGTGTGAGAAAATAGAAAACTAGTTAAATTTTGAAAAAAACAATGGAAGAAGACTGATTTTATCTTATTTATTTTACATCATAAGAAGACCTATTTATACAATAAAAATATTAAACATCTAGCTAACTTACCTACCTCATTAACTCACCATACCTCATTATGGAACACCCATACTTTTACCATCTAATGCCTCACCTATCCCTGACATAGCAATAACTCTATAACTATATTATTACAAGAATCAAATAGTGATAAGACATTACACATAAGATCTTTCCACATAAATAAATAACAATATTCTACACTCCCCCTCAAGCTGGGTTGTATATGTTATACAAGCCAAGCTTGGAGTTCAATTCATCAAACTTGACCCTTGGTAGTGCTTTAGTGAGAATCTCAGCAATCTGAGATTTTGTTGACACATAACTTAGGTAGACAATACCACTGTTGACCTTTTCTGAGATAAAGTGTCGATCAATCTCAATGTTTTTCGCTCTGTCATGATGCACATGATTCTTAGCTATGCTGATAGCTGCTTGACTATCGCTAAGCATCGTGACTGTATTATTAGTCTCAATCTTAAGTTCCCTTAGTAACCGTTGAAGCCACATTCCTTCACATATTCCTAAAGCAAGTGCACGATATTCTGATTCTGCACTACTTCTTGAAACAACAACTTGCTTTCTACTTCTCCAAGTGACAAGATTTCTCCAAACGTATGAACAATAGCCTGAAGTTGATCTCCTCTCAGTTAATTCTGCTGCCCAACTATCATCTGTGTATATTTCAACTGAGCGATTCTCAGATCTTTTGAAGAGCAACCCATGTCCAGGGTTCATCTTCAAATATCTCAAGATTTTGTTTACTGCTTCCAAATGATCTTCATTTAGATTGTTCATATGTTGGCTGACAACACTAACAGAACAAGCAATATCAGGACGTGTGTGTGATAAATAGATCAATTTTCCCACAAGTCTTTGATATTTTCCTTTTTCAACTGGATTACTTTCTTCACTCCTGCTTGGTTTCTTGTAAGGATCCGTGGGTGTGTCAGCAGGATTACACTCCAGAAAATCAGTTTCACGTAGCAAGTCTAGGATGTACTTTCTTTGGGATATCATAATTCCTTCCTTAGATCGTGCCACTTCCATTCCCAGAAAATATCTAAGATTCCCCAGATCCTTGATTTCAAATTTTGTTGCCAGCATCTTTTTGAGTCTGCTAATCTCCTTTGAATCATCACTGGTTAAGATGATATCATCTACGTATACTATGAGAATAGTTATCTGCCCTTCTGATTTTGACTTGACGAATAGAGTATGATCTTCTTGACATTGATGGTATCCATTTGCAACCACAACCTTAGTAAACCTATCAAACGAAGCACGAGGAGACTGCTTTAAGCCATATATTGACTTCTTCAACTTACAGACCTTTCTTCTGTTTGCACTATTTTCCAAACCCGGGGGTATCGTCATGTAGACTTCTTCTTCCAAGTCTCCATTTAGAAATGCATTTTTGACATCAAGTTGGTATAGAGGCCAATCTTGATTTACAGCAAGAGATAGTAGCACACGAACAGTATTGAGTTTGACGGGTGCAAACGTTTCTTGGTAATCAATCCCATGTGACTGTGTGAAGCCCTTTGCTACAAGTCTGGCTTTGAACCTTTCGACACTTCCATCTGCTCTGTACTTAACTGTAAATATCCACTTACAACCTACTGGATCTTTTCCATGAGGTAAGTTTGGGAGAGTCCACGTGTCATTACCTTCTAAGGCCTGAATTTCTTCCTCGTACTGCCTTTTTTTCGTACCGGATTCATTAGAGCCTCCTCAATAGTATTAGGAATCTGCACATTATCAAGGTTTGACACAAAAGCCTTATAAGATGTTAGCAATCTACCATAGGCCACATATTTTTCAATTGGATGACTAGTGTAGCTTCTAATCCCATTCCTCTCGCCAATTGGTTGATTAGAGTCATCAACTAGTGGAGCATGAGAGTCATAAGACAAAGAACCGTTACCATTGTGCAAGCGGACTTGGTTCTGGTTCTTGACAGTCACTGAGCTACATGGTGTCCTCTACATGCTCAATTGGTTTTGTCCTTCTGGTATAGACACGAAGTTCATGACCATTGTCTAGTTGAGGTGCAGTAAAATCAGATTCAAATAGAGATTCTTCAAGGGAATTTGGTTTAGAGAAGGTGGTTGGAGCTACTATGGAAGGAAAGATGGTTTGAGAGTCTTTGAGAGGATCCCAAATCTGATATTCTTTCAAGTTCTCCCCTCGAATTGCAGATTTGGGAAAGTCAGACCGATCCTCAAAAAATGTGACATCCATAGAGTTATATACTTTTCGAGTAATCGGAGAGTAGCACTTGTATACTTTTTGGTTGGAAGAATAACCAATAAAGATGCATTTCAGTGATTTGGGATCAAGTTTGTTACGGTGTTGTTGGTGGATGTGAACAAAACAAGAACAATCAAACACCTTTAATGGTAAGTCTGAAGAGAAGGAACAGATATGTGGATATGTGTGCATAAGAACTTTTTGAGGAATTTTGAAGTTTACGACTCGACTAGGCATCCTATTAATGAGATATGTTGCTGTGAGAATAGCTTCCCCCCAAAAATGTTTAGGCACATGATTAGAGAACATTATAGCACGAGCCACTTCAAGTAAATGTCTATTCTTTCTCTCAGCAATCCCATTTTGTTAAGGAGTATCAACACAAGAGCTTATATGAATGATGCCATGTTTTGAAAGGTAAGGGCCGATAATGGAGTTAAAATGGTCCTTAGCATTATCTGTTTTCAGCACTTGAATGTTGCTTTGAAACCGAGTAGAGATCATTGAATGTGATGTGGGGTATTTTCGTCTGGATACGTGTCCGCTCTCCAACACTCCACGTCAGACTGCTTTAGTTCCTGCTGGATGCTTAAGCAGCTTTTGAGTTCGGAACCTGCACTCAACACCACACGTAAACTAAGCCGGTGCCTCCTCCGGCGAAGGCACTCCGACGCTCAAGTTAGATAGGTCGGAATTTGAGGTATTGTTGTCAGAGACAATAGCTCGAATTTATAGCTCGAAATAGGTCGAATTTATAGGTCGAATTATGCCCAAATAGGTCGAATTTAGGTTCTATAGGTCGAATTAGCACACCTCGAAATGGTATTGAGAACCGTGATGAGAAAACCCGAATAGATCGAATTACTCTCAAATAGCTCGAAATACACTCTATATAGATCGAACGAGAGCTATTGCAATATAGCTCGAATTATTGCTATATAGCTCGAATTCGATGTATATAGCTCGAAATTAAATGCTAGAAAATAAAAACGTACCTTAGAATGAGGCATGGGACCCCCTTATATAGTAATAAAAGTCCTTATTCGTCTAAAAGTACAATCCAAGTAGAACTATGACTCAAAATAGGTCGAATTAGAGCTATTTTGAAATAGCTCGAATTGGGCCTTCAAATAGGTCGAATTGGGCCTCAAATAGGTCGAATTTGGGCCCATATAGCTCAAACTGGACTCCTAGGCCTCAAATAGATCGGATTTTAGCCCATATAGCTCGAATTGGACTCCTAGGCCTCAAATAGATTGGATTTTAGCCCATATAGCTCGAATTGGGCTTTTGGGCCTTCAAATAGATCTTATTTTAGCCCATATAGCTCGGATTGGGCTTGTATAGCTCAAATTGGGCCTTTTCGGGCCCAAATTGATCTCGCTTGGGCTCAATTTGGGCCTACTTGGGCCAATTTCTGAGTTTTGCCTAGAATTGTAATTTTGCATTAAAAAATAATGGTGCTGACGTGGCATAATATGTCCCGAAATACGTTCGTGTATTGTATCGGATATTATGACGTGTTGGTACCGAAATATGGTACATCATGGAGTCCCCCAGTTCGTAAGAGTAATGTGTACAAACATTGGTCATACGAACTATAAAGAAGTCACGTAATCGAGAATCGTGCAACGAGAGCGGCGTCGTTGTAAAAAACCAAGAATATGACCAAAAATATCAAAATTCGAAAATAGGTCGAATTTACTATTTTTGGTAACTCTAATAGGTATAGGTCGAATTTATCTTTGAAAAAGACAACTCGAAGTCCATAAAAAATTTTCCGTAAAATAGCTCGAATTTGACAGAAAATAGCTCGAATTCCATATTGGTCGAAATTACCCTCCAAAAAGATACATCGAAATTGCCGGAAAAATTTTCTGAAAATAGGTCGAAATTACAAATAGGTCGAATTTAGGGGCATTTTGGTAATTTCCGCATCATTTCGCCTATAAATACCCCACTCCCAGCTTCATTTCCTCATTTCGCGCCTAAGAATTCTTCCAGAGCTCTCAAAAAATAGCTCGAAATAATAGCTCGAATTTGCCAAAAATAGAAAGCTCACTGAAATAGCTCGAAAAAACCTCCAAATTTAGTAAGTTTGAGAAAATAGCTCGAAAACCTCCATATAGCTCGAAATTTATCCTTAATAGATCAAAATTGGACTGAATAGCTCGAAAAACTCTCCTGCTAATTATATCATTGGGTGAGTTTCGGATAGCTCGAAAATATAACTCGAATTTCATGGGGAAATTCGAGCTATAGCACTTAGAAAAATTTTGAATTTTTTGAAAAATTCTGAAAATTTTTGAAAAATGCTAATATTCAAATCTTTTACGCAGATTTATTCACGACGGCGCGACTTCGACGTAACCGGTCTCCACGTCGTCCATCACCACCACGATCGCACCAACGAGCCTATTATAACGCTCGCAATCCGTCACGAGATTCGTCATATCGGCATCCTCGTGAATCAAACACACGGCGTCCATCATCCCCAAATCGTCCTCGTCAGCCTGAACCTGCACGAATCCGATTACCGGGCGCTCCAAAACTCTTTGCACCTGCGCAGAGGTCCTACGAGCAAATTCACCCAAACGAAGAAGTTTCAGTAGATCTAGATCCTCGTTCCGGTAAACTTTCCACCTAAACCTCTTTATGACGCGAGTTATTGATCTTGAATCTTCCAGTAGTAGTAGTAGAGAAAGTAGTAGTGAATCGTCTATGGCATCTAAGGCTAGAAAGAATGCGTCAACTAGCGATAGTAGTAATGCCTCAAGTGACGAGAGTTCATCTAGTACTGAGAGAAACAGCAATGATAGGGTGTCTGATATGGAGGTAGACGTAGACATCCTAGGAGATGACGAGGCTGAATCGAACCCTCTCCCCATCGTGCCTTTTTTACCTCCTTCTGAGAATGTTCCCATACCTGCCTCTAACTCTCCCGAACAACTTGCTCCGCCTAATTTGATCAATTTTGATCAGTTCCCATCTTCTTTGCCTCACGACATAGCTTATTACCGTGATACGTATGACATTCCTGACACTTATGAAATTATCGTGCCTAGGCCAGATGATAGGATAAACAACCCACCAGAGGGGTGTCTTACTATATTTAGTGGCTACCTGCATTGTGGTTTACGTTTTCCCATCTTCCCAATCGTCTCAGAAATCATGTCCTCTCTCAATTCTTCTCCTTCACATTTTACCCCCAATGCATACACTCAGATGTATGCTTATGCGATGCTAACCCGCATCTTTGACCTTCCTTGCTCTGTGGCCGGTTTTTGGCAACTATTCATAGTGAAATTCCGCAACAGAGGTGTAGACGCCGGGTTCTATTATTTGAGCTCGCGAAAGAAGCAATGCTTCCTATCTGATTTGCAGACGAGCTTGGGGGCTCACTGGAAGAAACAGTGGTTTTATATCAAAGAATCCAAGCCGCAAGAATTTCGATTCAAGCGGCTTTGGACAGATGCCCGTCCATCACCGAGACGCCCCGATCCTCCTGTCTACACCTTGGCGGTTGTAAAAAACTTGAAAGAGCATGAATTTGATGCCTTTGAGTTGACCACCACCCCAGTGTTGCGGGCCGGCGGTTATACTTATCATGCAGGCGTTGAGCCTTCTGTCTTTGGTATAATATTATGCATGTTTTCGTTCTTTTTACTCATTGATTTTTATCTTCCTTTGTTGTCTTCTAACCTTTGCATTGTTTACGATTTTCAGAACGAATTGTGATGGACAAGACGAAAAAGAGGCTGGCCGCTATGAAGCGTGGCGCAAACGCTCCTCAGTCCTCAGTGCCTATTCCTGAGAAGACCAGTCGTCGTGGTGCGAAGACGGCTGGTACCAGTTCGAGAAGCGGTAATGCTCCTGCTACCGTCTCGACTCGAGGGTCGGGGCGTGGTAGAGGTGCAGCTCCTGCCCCTGTTCCTGCTCCAGCTCCAGTGCCTGAGACTGTTCCTTCTCAATCAACTGCTGATACTGCTCCGGGATCACCCCCTGGCGGTTCTGAGCCGATCCTTCTGGATCTTTCTCCTTCATCAGCACCTTCGTCTGGAAGAGTGCATCTTCCCTCCGTTGCGGAAGCGGCTCGTCGCTTCAATGAGGCCAACCCTGAGGCAGCAACGAGGAAGAGGTCTGCTGCTACTGCTGAGGAGATCCGACGGGGTAAGCGCGTCGCGCAGGACCAAGCATATGATGCTGACGATCTCGATATTGACGTGGAGGAGATCGTCCGAGCTTCAGTCGAATCGGGGCAGTTCACTCTGAAAGACACTACTACCCTTCGACTTGTCAAAGGATTCATGCCGGACTTCGATCGTCAGGCCTATTACCAGGCGATGGGCCACGAGAAGCTAGTCAGTCGCACTGCCTTGTCTCTGTGTGAGGTTTGTGGATTTAGAGCTTTCCCTTATCTTTGTTTTATGTACATACTTGAATATCACTAACGTTTTTTCTCTCTTGTAGTTCTTCGTCAATGTCCAGACCATGGCTGAGAACTTCAACATGGTGATGACGACTCAGGATCAGCAGAGGGCTCTAATGGATAGGCACCACTCTTCGGCCTTACAAGCTCAACGGCTGGAGAAACAAGCCAAGGAGGCGAAGGCTGAAGTGGAGAAGCATCTTGTCGCTGCTGTTGATGAGCTGAAGGCAGTACAGGCGGAGCTGGAAGCCTTGAAGACAGCGAAAGCTACCGTTGACCGGGAGCTTGCCGAGGAAAGGCGCCTATCCAGCCAGCTCACCACCGACTGCCAGCATGCCACTGCCCTTGTTGATGATCATGTCGACACCATCCGGACGATGAAGGATGCTGCTGCTGCTGCTGAGGCCGAACGTTTGAGGCTTGAGGCTGAGCTGGCTGACGCACAAGCTCGCCTTGCGACTGCTGAGGAGGATGGCTACAACAGGGCCATGACTGAGGTATACATATGATACTCGAATTTATCTCTTTTTCCTTGAACTTTGTGTGTTGCATACTTACTTGTTTTCTACTTGTTTCGTAGGAGCTCCCCGATGAAGATAAGGTGATGGTGGCCATCGAGTTCTTCCGCTCAGCTTCCTGGGAGCAGATTGCTATGGAGCGGGGCGGTTTCGATACCACCAAGGGCTACAACATGGCTCTTGATGACATCGTTGCCCGCGGTGCTCTTGCTCCTGGGTTCAAGAGGGAGGACTTCAATGTCCTCAATTGCCTGAATGAGGATGACACGGAAGTCGGCGAATCCTCTAGTGCCGCTGCTGCGGATCCTACTCTGGCTGATCCTCCTTCTGGCGAGCCTGCTGCGACTGTGGTTGACGAAGAGCCAAAGCATGACCCCTTCACCTCCTTTTATCCTCTTCGGCAGGTATGGCTCTCCGACTTTGCCGACGAGTTTCCATCTACGTCCACTGCCGCTGTTGCTTCTGGTGCGGCTCCAGATGAACTTCCGGAGGAGGGTGAGATGGGTTTCGATCCACAGATCTTGGATCAGCCTGCTGATGGCGATCAGCCTATGCCTGATGCTCCTGTTGCCGCTTTTGCTCCTCGTCAGATTTCCCCTCTTGATGACACTGGGCCTCTGAACGAGTCTTTTGCCGATATCCAAGAGCAGAGCGAGGGTGCGGTGAAGGCTCTTGGGTTGAATTTGCTGCCTTGAGCTTCTAGAGTGGCCTGCGTGCCTTTATCTTTGGCATTTGTGCCTTGTTTTTAATATTCTTGAACATCTTTACTTTCCGTAAATACATTAGTCCTAGTACATTCTTTCTGTACAGTATATGTTGCTAACATTCGCGCGATTTTAGCACTTTAACAATTGCTAGTACAGTTTTGTCTTGAAAAATCTTTTGAATGTCTGTGTTTTGTCTCGTTACATCTTCACTCATATGTGTCTACTTTTTAAGTTTAAATTTGGTACTTGTTAAAACACTTAAGTTTTATAAACAAGTGTCTATGAGAGTACGAGAACTTGTGCTCGACTCTACGAGGCTTGTGCTCGTTGTGCGAAGCTAATGTCCGCGCTTGCGAAGTTATGTTCGCGGGAATACGAGAACTTGTGCTCGATTCCACGAGGCTTGTGCTCGTTGTGCAAAGCTATGTTTGCGCTTGCGAAGCTATGTTCGCGGGAGTACGAGGATTTGTGCTCAACTCCACGAGGCTTGTGCTCGTTGTGCAAAGCTATGTTTGCGCTTGCGAAGCTATGTTCGCGGGAGTGCAAGGACTTGTGCTTGACTCCACGAGTCTAGTGCTCGTTATACGAAGCTAATGTTCGTTTTGATTATGTTTTTAAACTTAAGGTTTGTAGACAGTTTGAGTTCATCTTCATGTTTCTTGATAGATTGTAATCATGCGGATAAATAGTAGGCAACAGCTGAACTAGAATAAAATAAGAGATTTTATTAGTTTTGGGACTGAGCTCGAGTAACTTCCGAGTTGCCTACGTATCCCGCCGTATATAGGTTGGCTAGGAATCAAGTCCCCGTAGTTCGCTGCTAACTATTACAATGAGAATCCACGTAGAGGGACTCGTAATTCGTAAAAGAATAAGCGAATGAAATATTGAAACTATGATCCTATCGTGCCACAAGGCCATCAGAAAACTAGTGTTTCTAACTATAAAACCTTCGTAAGTTCTTGACGTTCCAAGGGCGTGACAAAGTCCTTCCACCCAATTCTTGTAAGTAATAATATCCTTTTGAGCTTGCTTTCTCCACTCTGTAAGGTCCTTCCCAGTTCGGCTTCAATTTTCCAACATGCTTAGTAGCTTCAACTTTCCTGAGTACCAAGTCCCCCACTTGAAAGTTCCTAAAACGGACTTTGTTGTCATATGCTTTCGCCATCATAGATTTGTATGCTTGAGTACGTTGGTACGCTGCTTCCCTAGTTGCTCCGATCAATTCCAAATCCATTTGTCTTGCCCTTAATGCTTGCTCCTCATCATATGTAACAATACGATAAGTTGGCATTCCAATCTCAGCGGGTATCACTGCTTCAGATCCATATGTCAATAAGTATGGAGTTTCTCCTGTAGAGGTACGAGGAGTTGTGCGATATGCCCATAATATCCCTGGTAACTCATCCGCCCAATTTCCTCCTTCTCCCTCCAACCTTTTCTCCAAACTCTTCACTAATGTATTGTTAGTGGCCTCCACTTGTCCATTTGCTTCGGGATGCGTAACAGATGTAAAACGTTGCTCAATTTTCATGTCTCTACACCAGTCTTGGATCTTAAAACCTTGGAATTGCCTTCCATTGTCGGAAATTAAGACTCTTGGTATTCCAAATCGACAAACGATGTTCTTCCAAATGAATTGTTTCACATTAGCCTCTGTAATGTTTACAAGTGCTTCAGCTTCAACCCACTTCGTATAATACTCGACAGCCACCAATAACCATTTTCTACCTCCCGTAGCCTTAGGCATTGGTCCAACTATATCTATTCCCCATTGATCAAATGGACATCCATAACTCACTGTTGTCATAGGTTGTGCAGGTGTATGAATGATCTTCGCATGCAGTTGACAACTTCTACACTTCCTTGAGTAATCCATAGCATCTCTCATAACAGTTGGCCAGAAATATCCTTGTCGGAGTATTTTCTGGGCCAAAGACCGTCCTCCTGAATGATTTCCGCAACTCCCTTCATGAACTTCGCGTAAGACTTGTTTCGCCTGTGTGGGAGATAGGCATCTCAGGAGTGGTCCCTCGAATGATCGTTTGTAAAGTTCGCCATTGAACATAGTAAATCTTGCAGATTTATACTTGAGCCTTCTGATCGCTTGAGGATCATTAGGTAAGTTCCCGTTCTGAAGATAATCGATAATCTCATCCTTCCAACACGCCTCTATTTCTACTGGCAGAACGTAGTCCAATGCTTGCGTTGGTTTTGACTCAACTACCTTGCCGATAGAAGGCTGTTCTGAAGCCAAAAGAGTTACCCGCCTTTCAACAAACACTTCGGCGGTACTAGCAAATCGTGACAAGGAGTCAGCGCGTTCATTCTCTGATCGAGGGATCTGCGAGATAGAGAAAGTATCGAAATTTGATGTCACTTCCTTCAGTTTTTCGAGATACTTTACTATTGCAGCCTCTTTCGCCTCATATCTTCCTTCAAATTGATTAGCGATCAACTGTGAATCCGTGAATGCTACAAGGTTCGTTATACCCAACGATTTTGCCATTTGTATACCAGCAAGCATAGCCTCATACTCCGCTTGATTGTTGGTCACTTGAAAATTTAGCCTTATTGCATAGTCAAATTCTCTACCATCCGCCGATTTTAGGTAAATTCCTGCACCTCCAGCGTCGTTTGTGGACGATCCATCCACATGCAGAGTCCAAGTTCCCCTTGCAACTATAGGTTTGTCCCTTTTGTCTCTTCCGTCACCATTGCTACATCAAGCGCTTGCTCTGCCTCTGAGATAGTTTCAGCCACGAAGTCCGCTAATCTTTGTGCTTTGATCGCTGTTTTTGGCATATACTCCAAGCCATATTCTCCTAACTCTATTGCCCACTTCACTAATCTCCCAGACGTCTCTGGTTTTGCCATGACTTGTTTCAGTGGTTGGCTAGTTAAGACAGTAAACGGATGTGATTGAAAGTATGGTCTTAACTTTCGTGCAGTTATTACAAGTGCGTATGCTAACTTCTCGATCTCCAGGTAATTCACCTCTGCCCCATTCAGCACTTTGCTAACATAGTAGATAGGTAAATGTTTCTTGTCTTCCTCGCGCACCAATACTGTGCTTAATGAATTCTTCGTTATGGCCAAGTAAAGATATAGCATCTCATTGTCCTTGGGCTTAGATAATAATGGTGGTGTTGTAAGGTACACCTTCAATTGGCGAAAAGCCTCTTCACAATCATCAGTCCAGACGAACTTAGGTGTCTTGCGTAACTTCTTGAAAAAAGGTAAACTCTTTTCAGCAGAATGCGATATGAATCGACTAAGTGCCGTTATCCTCCCCACCAATCGTTGCACCTCTCGAACGGATTTGGGGGATGGTAAATCCATTATAGCTTTAATTTTGTCAGGGTTAGCTTCGATTCCTCTCTCATTGACCATGAACCCCAGAAATTTTCCGGCCTTAACACCAAATGTGCACTTCTTAGGATTTAGCTTCATCCCATATTGTTTCATGATACCAAAAGCCTCTTCCAAATGTTTCACGTGATCTTCCGCCTTCAGGCTCTTGATGAGCATGTCGTCAATGTAAACTTCCATAGTCTTGCCGATTTGATGATAAAACATCTTGGCAACCAACCTTTGAAAGGTTGCTCCTGCATTCTTTAGACCAAACGGCATCACTTTGTAACAGTATATCCCTCTGTCAGTGATAAAGGCCGTTTTATGTTGATCCTTTACTGCCATTAGTATTTGGTGGAAACCGCTCTGTGCATCACAAAGACTCAGCAACGCACACCCTGCTGTAGAGTCAACTACGAGATCGATCCTGGGCAACGGGAAAGGATCTCGTGGGCAATGTTTGTTCAGGTCGGTGTAGTCCACACACAACCTCCATACGGTCGGCTTCTTTGGGACAAGTACAACGTTGCTTAACCATTCAGAGTATCGAACTTCAAATATATGGCCTGCAGCAAGCTTTGTTTGTACTTCCAACTCCGCAGCCTTGTTCTTTTCATCGCTAAAGTGTCTCTTCTTTTGTCGGATGGGTTTAGCATTTGGGTTAACATTCAGGTGATGTACCGCAACTCGAGGATCTATTCCCTTCAAGTCCGAGTCCGTCCATGCGAATACATCAAAGTTTCTTTGCAAGCATTCCAACAATGCCTTCTCAACTTCCGAAGTCAACTCGCTACCAATTTTAATTATCTTGTCAGGCTCATCTTTTGACAAGATCACCTCCTTAAACTCTCCCGAAGGTTTCAGACGCTCCATTTCCATTTTCTTTTTATAGCGCAATGTCGTTTTGTCTTCTTTTTCTTCTTCCCATTTCTTCAAGGAGTCCTCAATACTGGAAGGGGTATGATCCTCCTGCATCATCTCTTGGTCCACTCGCGCAGCAAGCACCATCTCTGTATCAACTTGTTTCCCTATTTCAGGCGTCTCCCCTGGATGTATGTCAACTATCGCGACATTTGGATCCGTTTTTTCCTTGATAGGTTTAGTTGATGTAACATAACAACTCCACGAATCACGATAGTTTGTAGTGAGTTCAGCAATTCCACCAGGCGTCGGAAATTTAACCTTCTGATGCACCGTAGAGATGATCATAGCAAATGCCGTTATTCCTGGCCTTCCAATCAGTACGTTGTATGCAAATGGTATGTCAACGATAAGATATTCCACGTTCAGTGTTCTCCTCTTCGGATTCACGCCAAAGGACGTTGGCAACAAGATCCTTCCAATGGGTTTTACTTCACTTCCACCAAATCCCACTAGTGGTGAGTTAACATCCGTGATCTCGTACTGTCCAAGTTTCATTTGTTGTAAAGCATCCATGAAGATTATGTTGGACAAACATCCATTATCAATCATTATCCTCTTTACCCCGTGATTTGCAATCACCGCGGAAACCACCATTGGGCAATTCAAGTATTGCGCTTCCTTAGCTTGTGGAGACAAGCTGTCGAAATCGCTATCATCGAATGTGATTGTTGTATCCAAATTGTCCACCGCAAAGACAAGATCTATCTCAGGACGCTTCAGTCGTTCATTGTATATGTCTCGTGAGATGCGTTTTCTACTTTTGGCTGAGTCTGCGCCAGTAGGTCCGCCAGCAATCACATTGATTCCATTCTCGATATCATCATTCCCATTTCCCCGTTTACGCTTTGGTTCTTCCTTCTTCTCGTGTGGGGATCTATCTCGCTTGCGTCCAGATGACGCCTTCTCTTCACGTGACTCTCTATTCTCAAGGATGTACTCGATGAGTTTCCCCCCTTGAATGAGTCGTTCGATCTCGTTTTTTAGGGCCTTGCATTCGTTAGTAAAATGCCCATTCTGCCTGTGGAACTTACAATATTTCTTCGATCCCTTAGTCTCCTCAGTCTCTCGGAACGGTTTAGGAGTTCTCAGCAACCCGCTATCTTTCTCTATGGCGTAGATTTCGCCAATTTGTTTCCTTAGCGGAGTATAATTGTCAAATTTCTTAAAGGGTTGTCGATTGCGATCTCGATCTTTTCCCCTTTGCTCCTTCCTCCAATCTCTATCTTTATTCTCTTTTCCCCCATGAATTCTTGGCGAGTCCATCAACCCTTGATTCATGGTTGCCTCCTCTACTTCAATGACCTTACTAGCTAGGTCCATCACTTGCTCAATGGAATCAGGTGTATTCCATGTTATCACTTCTATAAGCTTTTTACTCCGGCAACGATGCTCCAATACAGATATGACCAGGTCGACATTGGGAGCATTTACTCTTCCAATCTCCAGATTTAAACGCTCGATATACCTCCCCAAAGGTTCATCAGGTCCTCTATAGATATTAAACAGCGTGCTTGGAGACTTCTTCTTTACGCGATAAGTAGCAAACTTCTTTACGAACATGGTCCTAAACTGTTCAGATGATTCAATTGATCCCAAACGTAAGTTTTTGAACCATTCCTTTGCTGGACCTCTCAGACTGAGCGAAATAAGTTTCGCCCTCATATTCTCTGAATACCCCAAAACCTGCAAATCTCCATCTAATTCATCATAATGTGCAACTGGGTCAGTATTTCCATCATACTTCTTCATAACATGAAGATTAGTTCCTTCCTTCAACGTCAATTTACTGATCGCCTCACAAAAGGGGTTTGACCTCTCCCTTAGTGGAATATGTTCTGCTACAACAGGTTCCAATCTTGGTGCGACTCTCTCAGGCAAGTCCCTATCTCTTCCGGCAGTTCGACTTGCTGCAGGTCGATGATCAGGAACTCTTTGCCTAGAATTCACCTCTCCATCCCTTCCTTCTCTATCTCTACCAGTTGCCCGACTGGGAGCTCGGTTAGCATTGGTCCTTACTGAACGAGGATTCCTCCTTTCAGGCGAGGGAGATGGATCCCTTGGCCTTGTCATCCTAGTTTGCGTATACTGCCTCGAATCACGACGCTGGGTCGGATGAGTCCTTCCTTGCTGCGGTGCCGCAGGCTGTGTTGCTGGTTGTTGTGCTATTGGAGCTTGAACATTCTGTAAAACAGAAGTGTTAGCCAATTGCTGCACAATCATTGGGACCATAGTCCTTTGGAATGCCGCCATGATTTGATCCAACTGAGCGGAATTCAATAGCTGTTGTTCCGTGGGAGGAACTTCATGTTGATTCGCTGTGTGAGTTGGAGGATCAAGGGGAGTGCTGGGCGCTGCCACCGATGTTCGCTCAGAAGCATCAGGTGCCCGATTTTCATCCTCCCTTTGTGATCTAGTCCTTCCTGCCATTCCATTCTTCTCCGTTGCTCTCCGTTGAGCCATTGAGTGTCAGTGTTTGTTACTAAGTGCGTAAAAAGGTTCCCACAGATGGCGCCACTGATATGGGGTATTTTCGTCTGGATACGTGTCCGCTCTCCAACACTCCACGTCAGACTGCTTTAGTTCCTGCTGGATGCTTAAGCAGCTTTTGAGTTTGGAACCTGCACTCAACACCACACGTAAACTAAGCCGGTGCCTCCTCCGGCGAAGGCACTCCGACGCTCAAGTCAGATAGGTCGGAATTTGAGGTATTGTCGTCAGAGACAATAGCTCGAATTTATAGCTTGAAATAGGTCGAATTTATAGGTCGAATTATGCCCAAATAGGTCGAATTTAGGTTCTATAGGTCGAATTAGCACACCTCGAAATGGTATTGAGAACCGTGATGAGAAAACCCGAATAGATCGAATTACTCTCAAATAGCTCGAAATACACTCTATATAGATCGAACGAGAGCTATTGCAATATAGCTCGAATTATTGCTATATAGCTCGAATTCGATGTATATAGCTCGAAATTAAATGCTAGAAAATAAAAACGTACCTTAGAATGAGGCATGGGACCCCCTTATATAGTAATAAGAGTCCTTATTCGTCTAAAAGTACAATCCAAGGAGAACTATGACTCAAAATAGGTCGAATTAGAGCTATTTTGAAATAGCTCGAATTGGGCCTCAAATAGGTCGAATTTGGGCCCATATAGCTCGAACTGGACTCCTAGGCCTCAAATAGATCGGATTTTAGCCCATATAGCTCGAATTGGACTCCTAGGCCTCAAATAGATCGGATTTTAGCCCATATAGCTCGAATTGGGCTTTTGGGCCTTCAAATAGATCTTATTTTAGCCCATATAGCTCGGATTGGGCTTGTATAGCTTGAATTGGGCCTTTTCGGGCCCAAATTGATCTCGCTTGGGCTCAATTTGGGCCTACTTGGGCCAATTTCTGAGTTTTGCCTAGAATTGTAATTTTGCATTAAAAAATAATGGTGCTGACGTGGCATAATATGTCCCGAAATACGTTCGTGTATTGTATCGGATATTATGACGTGTTGGTACCGAAATATGGTACATCAGAATGAAAGGATTGAAAGATAGTTGCTGTTTCAGATTTTTCTTTCATAAGAAATGTCCAAGTTGTTCTCGTATGATCATCTATGAATGACACAAATCATCGAGCCCCGTTTATATTTTTTTTTATTCGAGAGGGTCCCCAAATATCACTATGAATAACAGAGAATGGATGCGAGGGCTTGTAGCGTGAACTAGGATATGTATGTCTACTATGTTTAGCAAGCTGACAAATCTCACACTTGTAGAAATTAGAATTTTTATTGATGAACAAATGTGGTAACAATCGTTCTAAGTATTCAAAATTTGGATGACCAAGACGATAATTCCATAACATAACTTGACTCTCAACTGAATTAGAAACAAAATTGGACTTGAAATTAACAGAATTTGAACCGACAAGATTGACAGTACTGGACCTATAACTAGATTGATGAACTTGTCTACCAGGGAGATTACATTCTTTTAGCCAATATAGTCCACCATGCATCTCAGCACTGCCAATCACCTTCCCCAAATCCACTGCCTGAAAACACAAAAGTTGGATAGAAGTGAGCCACGCATTTCAAATCATGAGTAATTTTACTGACTGAGAGCAAATTGCAGTCTAATTTAGGAACATAAAAAACAGAGTGAAGGTGGAGATCCTTCACTATTTTTATAGATCCAGTTCCTGCTACGGGTGAGAGTGATCCATCGGCTATTTTGACTCTATAGAGATTAGCACATGTGCTGTAATTTGTAAATTTGGTGATGTCTCCGGTCATATGATTCGAGGCCCCTGAATCAACAATCCAAGGTCTACAAGTCTGGATATTATAGGCATGAAATGGTATACCTTGGTGTGCTTGTAGATTGTTCAGCAGCGGGTTGTGGTGCAGAACTGGAAATATGACCAAGCATCTTTTTCAGCATTTCTATCTGCTCCTTGGTGAAAGGACTAGTTTCTGCATTCTCTGAGGTGGTAACAACATTAGCACGATTCTCTCGATCATCTTTCACTCGATGGCTTCCAATCTGTTGGTTTTCTGTGTATCTTCCTACATGAATCCTTGATGTGACCAGGTTTCTTACATTGGTCGCACCATGGTCGTTCTTTTCGGGGCCTATTAATTTGAGAGGAGTTGTGACTGTACAAGGCTGACCCTTCAATAGTAGGCCTCACCTTGTTGTCTGTCATCATTAGTTTCTTTCTGCTATTCTCTCTATGTACCTCTACAAAAGTTTCTCGAATTGTTGGAAGAGGCTTGATTCCCATGACTCTTCCTCTGACTTCATCTAGTTCCTTGTTGCAGATTATATAATCTGGTCTCTATTTCAAACAATTTTGAGGAGTTCTCAGTAATGGAATAAGTGTCACGTGCTACTTCCCTGATCTCCTTTGATGTTCTATAGAGCAAGAAATTTTCTCCGATTTCTGTAGTCATGGAATTTATTAGCCATGACATAACTAGATGATCATCAGATTTCCAGGCCCGATACTTAGGGTCTGTTATTTCAGGCGTATGAATTTCGCCTGTCAGGTGTCCATCTTTCCCTCTACCACAGATGTACATGAAGACTGATTGTGACCATTGAAGAAAGTTATGGCCATTAAGTTTATGATTTGTGAAGAGGTGAGAAGAGGTATCAGGAATGATAGACATTGAAGTATTAGACTCGAATTTAGATATGATTTCCAAGGAAGATGATTGTGAGGTCATGCCAAAATTTGTCATGGTGAAAGTATGGCAGAAACTTGGAATGGATAAAGGTTTAGAGCTAGCTCTGGTACCATGAAGAAAACAATTGAAGAAGACTGATTTCATCTTTTTTATTTTACATCATAAGAAGACCTATTTATACAATAAAAATATCAAACATCTAGCTAACTTACCTACCTCATTAACTCACCATACCTCATTATGGAACACCCATACTTTTATCATCTAATGCCTCACTTATCCCCGACATAGTAATAACTCTATAACTACATTATTACAAGAATCAATAGTGATGAGACATTACACATAAGATCTTTCCACATAAATAAATAACAATATTCTACAACTTTCAAACACATATTTAAAGAACTTATCTTAAATTAATAGGTATAATATGCCTTTCCACCACCTAGTCTAACTCCTCATATTTCTTCCAAACAAAGTTTAGAAAATTCAGATCGAGATTCCCTCTTAAAGAAGACTCATTCTTTTGTAGAAATTTATAGGAACTATGAGTGTGCTCTCTTTTTACTTGTGAACATCAGAATTATATTTATGACACAACTAGAAAGAAAGAAACTTGGAGAAATGCTACATTGGAAGAAAATACAATGACTAAAATAAGCAAAACACAAAATTGGTTGATCTGTAAAAACATAAAGTTGCGATCTGGCTGAAGTGGATTTTCAAAACCAAGCATCATGAAGATGGAAGCATTCAAAACCACAAAGCAGCGTTGGTGGCAAAAGCGTATTCCCAACAACTAGGTGTGGATTTCAACGAGACCTCTACCTATGGTTAGAATGGAAACCATTCGAGTTGTTCCGGCACTTGCAACACATTTAGAACTTCAAGAGTTTTATCTTGAAGTCAACATTTCTTAATGGACATCTTGAGGAATAAGTATATGCAGATCAAGCTCAAGGTTTTGAACTAAAAAGCGAGCAACATAAAATTTATCATCTTAAAAAAGCATGTATGGTTTGAAGCAAACTCCAAGAGCATGGAATAGCAATATTGATGACTATTTCCTCAAGAATAAATTTTATCAAAGGTTCGAATGAATCGTCACTCCATTTTAGAAAATATGGCAATAATCTCTTAACTTTTTGCCTTTATGTGGATGACCTCCTTTATATTGGCAGTAATATGGAGTTGGTCAATAAGTTTTAACAAACAAATGATGAATGAATTTGAGATGAATTACTTGGGAGTTATGAAGTACGCTGTTGGAATTCAAGTGAGGCAACCAAAGGTGAAATTTCTATCTCACAAGTAAAGTACACTTAGAAGCTCATAAAGAAAATTCACATGGAGAAACATAAATCGGCTTAAACTCTTATGGAAGCATATGATAGGTTGCTAAAGGATGACGAAAATGAAAAGATTATGCAGAGTTATTAGGAGTCTAGTTGGGTCGTTGATCTATCTGACAAAACAAGGTTGAATATTATTCAAGTAATAACTATGATACCAAGATTCATGGAGGAACCAAGTAAACTTCACTTTGCTGCACCGAAAAGAATCTTTGAGAACTTACGAGAAATTCAAATATCTAGGTATCAAATACGTGAAGGAGAATGACTACCACTTGATTGGTTTTGCTAATAGTGGTTGACTGGTTCAATTGATGATAGAAAGAGCACTTGGGTTATATATTTAGTCTTAGAACAACATACTTTCTTGAAGGTCTAAGAAGCAAAAGACAATGATTAAGTCTTCTGCAAAAGCTGATTATATTGCAGCATCTTATGCAACTTGTAAAGCTATTTAGTTGAGGAGGCTACTTTCTGTTGGAGGATTTTATAAAATAATAATACTAATACTAAATGATTTCTGAGCTGTGCTAGCACTGTCCTTAAGGATTTATTTGAAATCCCCAGGATAGAACAAAAACTTCTAAATTAATAGGAGCAGGTACGGTAGAAGATATTTTGAAAGTGGATGTATCTTTGTTCCTAGCGATTCACTTTAATTTATAGAGAAAAAATAATTTCAAACTCAAATTATGCACGTTCTCTACTAACGTACACTCCTTAAAAGTTAGGAGAAGATAATCTTTGAAAAGTCTTTGAATGTGATAAGAGTTAGCAAAATAATAGAGATATAGTTAGAATAGGATACGTGGGTATATTTGAAATAGTCAAATATATTCAACGTCAAAATATATTTGAAATACAAAATATATCCAACACTTTGAGATTTGCATCATATTCGAAAGGAACCAATCATAATTTATTGTGGCAATATGTTTACAATAACTACACTGAAGAATCTTGTCTTTCACTCAAGGATGAAAAACATTGAGTTGCGACATCATTTTATTCAAGATATGGTGAGCAAAGAAGAAGTCAACTTGGACTTCATTACAACTTTAGATCAACTTGCAGATTTTCTTACTAAGATCGTAACTTTGGAGAGATTTAAGAAGGTAAGAAACGCACACGTGATGAAGAATTAAGAGGGAGGGTTGAAAATATAACTCTTCATGTTGAAAGTCACATTGGGATAATGTCCATCCTAATAATTCTTAAGAGTCACTTAGGAGATAATAATTAGTCATTAACTTTATTTATGCATTTAATATATGATGTTGGATGTATCTATAAATTAGCATTCAAATTCCTCCCTTTGTAATAGAATTTAGAAACTATTACAAAATCAAGTTCTCGCCTATATAATTTTTTAAGTAATGGCAGTATAATTGTGAATTCAAATATCTTTGTTGGGTATTTAAGATATGGGAATGGGCACCCATTTGGGTTGACCCATAACCATGTAATTTGAATTGTTTTTGAAGCCAAAACAGGCAAAAGCCTTCTATAAAAGCCAACACGGCACCAAAACGTTTACAAAAGAATTAAAACTAAGTATTACCAGCAAGGATAATACCTAATTCAAACACTGTTGTAAAACATGGAACAAAACATGAAGGAACAACCGCAAAAAGCAAAACACAAGACACGAAAACAAAAAAAACAACCAACAAGCAAAATCAGCCAATTCCACTTCAATCGCCAATCCACTTTCGGTCCTGAATTGCATTATGAGCTAAGGAGTGTGCTGCTATATTTACTTCTCGATGCACCCATTGAAAAACCATCGTGTTATATATATCACCCTACGAATTTTGGAAAATTTCCCGGACCACTTGATCATACTCATTCCCGACAGGTTTTGGATTAAGCAAGTCAAGGATCAATTCCAAACAATCCCCTTCAAAGATCATACGTTGCTCGCCCATCTTCATTGCGAGTTGCTGCCATTGCCTCCGAAATTCTAGGATCCACAAAACCAACAATTCTACGTGGAGCCCATACAAAACACCTACCATTATAGTCCCTCACAATCACCCCAAGTCCAAATTCGCCAACTTGCTCGAAGATTGCCGCATCAAAGTTAATCTTGATCCACGATTCCGCTGGAGGAACCCACAAATTCTGAACTGTCCCCTCATCACCAAATTTAAGCAATGATTTTACCAAAGTCCATGATTCAACACTTCCTTCGACAAAACTCGCAATTTTTACCTGGTTACGAAGTGCCTTCTCCTGCCTCAATTCTATTTCTATTATTCCACAGCGCCCAACACCCTGTAAAAATCAGTCTTGCCACCTTAGGATCACACAAAACCAGAATTTTATCAACCCACTGTTCAACCTTTTCCTCTTCTTTCCAGTAAAATGTCCTCGTAATTGAGAGCAAAGCCCACAACTGCCGAGCAACATGACAAGCGCTGAAACAATGATGCAGCGTTTCCGCCCCACATCTGCAAACAACACACGTATCCTACACCACCACTTTATGCTTAAAAGGTTCCACGCGGTAGGAATAATATCTTTACACACGCTCCACAAGAAGTTCTTTATTTTGTTAGGACAATCAAGGTTCCAAAATCTGCTCCATTCCACTCCTCCATTCATGCTACAGCTAGCCACCTCAGTTTTAAGATGAAAACCGAGACTTTCAATCAGAAAATGGGCGCTTCGAACCGAAAATTAGCAATTTTTCTAAAATGCCAAATTCGGGTATCTTGGTTATCTCTATGTCCTGGGGGTATAGATAGGATCATCTTCCCTAAAAACTCTACGGACTTCCTCAACATTCCACCACCCCGTATCATGATCAATAAGCGACGACACTTTCATATCCTCCAAACCTACTGGACATGGAGTAAGTGGTCTAAACCTTGTCGGACGCGGTATCCATCTACTCGACCACATATCAGTAGACTCCTCATTACCAACTCTCCATCTAAGCCCGTGCTCCAGGGCTTTAATCGATTCATGAATGCCCCTCCACAAAAAAAAAGAGCGATTATGACCCAATTTGGCTTCAAAAATGCAACTCTTCAGAAAATACTTAGCCTTGAAAACCTGACTCAATAATGAATCAGGCTCTGAATAAATCCGCCATGGCTGTTTGTTAACAAAGCCAAATTAAAAGCTTTAAGATTGTGAAAACCCAATCCGTCGTTCTTCTTGGTCTTACATAATTTTTTCCATTTCAGCCAGTGAATTTTTCTCCTCTCGCCACCTCCACACCAAAATTGGCTCGTAATCGATTCAAACTCAAAGATTAACGAATCCGAAAGTTTAAAGCTGCTCATAGTGAATGTTGGAATGGACTGAATAATGGCTTGAATAAGAATTTCTTTCCCCGCCCCTGACAGATTTTGAGGTTTCCACCCTCGAACCCGATCCCACGCACGGTCTCTTAAGTACAAAAAAATTCTCCTTGTTGTGTACGGCCAATTACAGCCGGAAGACCTAAATATTTAGCATGTTTTTCCTCCACTTTCATACCAAGAATAGTCTGCACCTCATCTCTAACATCCTCTGCCTAATTCGTACTAAAAACAACCACTGATTTTGCCAAATAAATCTCTTGGCTGGACGCAAGGTGATACCGCTGTAGTATGGAAATAATTTCAGCCGCCACCTCCACATTTGCTTCACAAAAAATCAACGTGTCATCTACAAAAAGTAGATGAGAAATCCTTGGAGCTTGTCGACATACTGTATTAACGTTCACAATTCATCACAATTCATCAATTGAATCAGAGAACACGATGATCAATCTCAACAATAAAACGAATGAAAAATATTGAATAAATCGTAAGATCAACGACTACATAAAAGTGTTTGATGAACTGAATGATTGAACATGAGTTGAGAGAATAACTCTCATCTAATCTAATCTGGAAAATCTAATTAGTGTGATAGTGTGTGCGAGTGAGATATATATAGGTGAGGAAAATAACTAAAACTTTCCTTAAGCGGAAAGTAAAACAGCCAACGGCTATAACCATAATTTAAAATCTTGCCAAAAATAGAAAATGAGATATTTTCTATTTTATAAGTTTAATATACTGAGAACCTGAGGAAATTTCAACTTTCGTCCTCTAACTTGGCTCCGATTCGCAATTAGTCCTCTCACTTGGCACGACATAAAATTAGTCTCATAACTTGGTGAAAAATTCAATTTCAGTCCCTCAGTGCCGGAAATCACTTAGTTGGTCGGATTCACGCAAGTGACCACCCATATGGCCCCGATTTCTAGATATTTGATTGCAATTTGGGGAGGAAAACAAACTTTTACCCTATCATCACCCCTAAATGATGTCAGGGGATTGGGTAGGCCAGAGCAATCGAGTCAATTCAAGCTTATTTGTGAATCAATTGCAACCAAAAATCTCTAAATTGAGGCCATGTAGGTGGTCTACTGCTCAAATCAGGGCAAATTAAGTAATTTTCGGTGTTTGAGGACCCAAATTGAATTTTATGCCAAGTTAGGGGACAAAATTTACGTAATGCCAAGTTATAGGACAATATCTGAATTGATGCCAAGTTGGTTCGACCAAAATCAGGGCCAATGATTTTCCAAATTTTTTGATAGAACACATTCGAAAAACCATTTGGGCCCGGGGATTTAAAAGGGAACATAATTGAAAGGGAATGGTGTACCTCGTTACCTGTGAAACGCTGTAGCATGTCCTGGTTCATCGCGGAAGTCACTCGCGGTTGAATAGCTCTCAAAACATTCTCAATCTCATCGGCCGATGGAATTCTAGATTCAAACATTGATCGAAAATAGTCATCAGCCAAGCTCTGAACAACCCCCACCTCCTCACACTATTGACCCTCATCATTACGAAGACCCCAGATAGTATTCATGCTTTTCCTCTCATTCGCTTTCATATGAAAGAAACACGTATTCTTATCCCCTTCTCTAAGCCAACGCACTTTGCCTCTCTGCTTCTAATATATTTCTTCTTGATCCAGTAACATTTTAAGTTCATCAGTGAACTTTTTCACAGTAGCTTTACTCTCAGCCTAAAGCTTGCCCTGTCGAAGAAGGATAAGTTGAGCATTCAACTAATCGATTTGCTTTTTAATTGATGATATCGAACCTTTGTTCCACCTAACCAAACCCAACTTACGAGCCTCAAGCTTTGACGCCGACCCCGCCTGCTGAGAACCCTCTCTGTTTTTCCATAATTCCTCAACCACATTTGCAAAACCAGCATTATGGAGCCATAAAGCCTCAAATCAAAACCGTTTTCTTATCCCTCTAGTACGGCCCAGATTTTCCTCCTTACGAAGAGAGATAAGAATAGGCGCGTGATCTGAACAACAGAGTGCTAAATGCTCAACAGATGCACATGGAAACTGAACTTGCCAATCAGAGTCCAAAAAAGCACGGTCCCAAATAGTATCCGGGTCGTCTCTTCTATTGCACCAAGTAAAACTCGGCCCCAAAAAACCCATATCACAAAGGCTCGTAGATTCCACAGCAACTCTAAAATTTCTAATACTTCAGTTAGCACGAGGATTACCACCTATCTTCTCTTCATGGTGAGGATCTCATTAAAATATCCACAACACAGCCACGGTTTTTCCGAAACATCTTTCAAACATTTAAGCAAATCCCATAAATGATGACGCTTTGATCCATCAGGTTCCCCGTGGATCTAGTAAATCTCCAGTCATATTGATCTTTATTTTCAGCCACAAAAACGTCAATATGGTTGCTCGAGAAGCTCAACAATCTAACATCACACTCTTTTCTCCAAAGTAGCGCAAGACCGCCTGATTTTCCTTCGCCGCCACCGAAATACCAAAGTAACCAAGCATATTTTCTTTTCTCAATTTTCCTACTAGAGTATTTTGTCTCCATTAGAAAAATTAAGTTAGGGTGAATACTCTTAATGGTATTTCGAAGTTCTCGAACTGTCCAAGGGGACCCCACTCACTGACAGTTCCAACTGATAATACTCATTGATCTCGGCGGAGCTGCTCAGCAGTCACCGCTGTTGGAGGTTCAAAGATTTGCAGCTGGTTACCAATACGCTTAGACTTATTAAACTCCATCATTTCATTCTCATCCTCAAAAGTACCATGTTTCCCACCGGACAAGGATAAGTCTTACCATTACTCTTGGCCATTTATATTCCTATCCCGCTTAACAACCACCTTACGTTGAGTCGCCTGCTTTGTTTTTTTTTTTTTTATGATGAACTGAGAGCGGAACAAGAGTGGAAGTAGACACCACTCCAGAAGGGAGATTAGTGATATCCCCCAAATAGGTGTTGACTCGCGACTCGATTTCACCATAACCCCTGAACTTGAACATTCTGTCCCATTAGTCTCCATACCCTGTTCACCACCTGATGTACCATATTTCGGTATCGCCATGTCATCATATTTGATATAATACCACGAGCTTATTTCGGAATATTATGCCACGACAACACCATTATTTTTTAATGCAAAATTATAATTTAAGGCAAAACTCAAAATTAGGCCCATGCAGGCCCAATTCGAGTTGTTCAAGGCCCAATTCGAGCTGTTTCAAGGCCATTCGAGCTATTTTCTTGCAGGTCATTCGAGCTATTTTGCAAGGTCATTTGAGTTATTCCAAAATAGCCCTAGTTTGACTTATTCAACTCAGAGTCCTACTTGGACATCACTTCTAGCTGAATAAGGACTTTATGCCTATAAAGGGGTCCCATTCCTCATTATAAGGTACGTTTATTTTCAAGCCCTAAGTTCGAGTTATTAAAGTCGACCTCGACCTATTCATCAAGCTCATTCGAGTTGTTCTCAAATAGCTCGAGTTCGACCTATTTTGCATTCATTCGAGTTGTTTTGGACTGCCTCATTTGACTTGTTTGGCTCAGTATATTCGACTTGTTTGTTTCTCACATTCGATTTATTGCTTTTGCACAGTTTCGACCTATTTTGACCAGTTCATTTGACTTGTTGCCTTGCTCAACAAGATCTCATATTCCGACCCATCTGACTTGAGCGTCGGAGTGCCTTCACCGGAGAAGGCACCGACTTAGTTTACGTGTGGTGTTGAGTGTAGGTTCCGAACTTAAAAGATGCTTAAGCATCCAGAAGGAACTGAAGCAGTCTGACATGGAGCGTTGACAAGTGGACACGTAAATACCCCACATCAGTGGCGCCATCTGTGGGAACCACTAAACGCACTTAGGAACAAACACCATCACTGATTAAATGGCTCATCGCAGAGCCGCGGAGAATAACGGAGTGGTCGCAAGAACAAGATCCCAGAGATGGACGAGAACCGAGTTGCTGATGCATCTGATCACACTTTAGTGGCAGCACCCAACGCACCTCTGGACCCATCACGCATTGCAGCGGATCAGACTGAAATGCCTCCCCCGGAACAACAAGTATTGAATCCTGCTCAACTGGATCAAATCATGACAGCTTTACAACAGACCATGGTACCGATGATTGTGCAACAATTGGCTAACACTGCCTTGGAGCAGAACGCCCCAACACCAATTGCACAACAAACATCAGCGCAACCAACTAGATATCATCAGACACAACGTCGTGTTGATTCGAGACAACATAATCAATCAAGACTGACTAGACCCATTTGGAAGGATCCATCTCCCTCCCTGGAACGCAGGAATCCTCGTTCAGTGAGGACTACAAACAGAGCTCCGAGTCGAGCGACGATTATAGATGGAGAAGTTAACTCAAGGAAGAGGGGTCCTGAAGTTTGCCGAGCTGTTAGTCATACAGCGGGAAGAAATAGGGATCTGCCTGAAAGAGTTAATCCACGACCAGAACCGATCATTGCTGAACATATCCCTCTGGTGGAGAAGCCAACTCCATTCTGTGAGGCCATAAGCAAATTGACATTGAAGGAAGGAACTATTCTTCCTGAGACGAAGAAGTATGATGGAACGACTGATCCTGCAACACACTTTGATGACTTGGATGCAGAATTGCAAATTCTGGGCTACAATGAGAACTTAAGGGCGAAGTTACTATCACTAAGTTTAAGGGGAACTGCCAAGGAATTGTTCAAGAACTTGCGTTTGCGCACAATTGAATCATCTGAACAATTCAGAAGCATGTTCATCAAGAATTTTGCTACTAATCGATTGAAGAAGAAATCTCCAAGTACTTTATTCAATATCTACAGAAAGCCTGATGAACCGTTGGGAAAGTACATAGAACGTCTCAATGTGGAGATCGGACGAGTACAATCACCTACTGTTGATTTGGTAATTTCTGTGTTGGAGAATCGCTGCCAGAGTAAGAAGCTGATAGAAGTAATCACTTGGGAAGCACCAAACTCTATTGAGCAAATCATGGATCTCGCTCGGAGAGTTATTGACATTGAAGAGGCCACTATGAATCAGGGACTGATGGACCATAACTCCATAGGGGAAAGGAGAATAGAGACTGGAGGAAGGATGGTAGAGGGAAAGATCGTGATCGTAATTGACCACCCTTCAAGAAATTTGACAACTACACTCCGTTGAGAAAACAAATTGGTGAAATTTATGCAATCGCGAAGGATAGTGGGATATTTAGACCACCTAAACCCTTTAGAGAAACTGATGAGACGAAGCAGTCAAGGAGATATTGCAAGTTCCACTGGCAAAATGGGCATAATACTAATGAGTGCAAAGCCTTGAGGAACAAAATTGAACGACTTATTCAAGATGGGAAACTCATTGAGTACGTCCTTTAGAATAAGGAATTGCGAGAGGAAAAGTCATCATGTGGACGTAAACGGAGTTGATCTCCACATGAGAAGAAGGATGAACCTAGGCGTGAAAAGGGTAACACGCAATGATGCCGCTGAAAATGGAATCAACGTAATTGCTGGAGGACCGACTGACGCTGACTCAGCCAAAAGCAGAAAACGGATTTCACGCGATATACAAAATGAGCGTTTGAAACATGCAGAGATTGATCTTGTCTTTGCAGTAGAAAAGTTGAATACAAGGTTCACATTCGATGATAGTGATTTTGATAGCCTGTTTTCACAAGCTAAGGAGGCTCAATACTTAAATTACCCTATGGTAGTTTCGGCAGTGATTGCAAATCATGCGTTAAAGAGGATTATGATAGATAATGGTTGTTCGGCCAACATTATCTTTATTGATGCTTTGCAACAAATGAAGTTAGGGAAGTATGAGGTTACGGAAGTGAATTCTCCGTTATCGGGATTTGGTGGAGGCGAAGTTAAACCCATTGGAAGGATAATGCTGCCAACATCTTTTGGAGAAAATCCACGAAGGAGAACTTTGAATGTGGAATATCTCATTGTTGATATTCCTTTTGCTTACAATGTGTTAGTTCGGGGGCCTGGAATAACTGCATTTGCCATGATCATATCGACAGTGTATCAAAAATCAAATTTACAACACCTGGGGGAAGAGACACATCCTCCACATTAATGTCCAGAACATTGGGCTCATATGTGTTCGAAGTATTATGAGCAGGACGCTTTCCACGACGGTGGTCGTCAGAGGAAGCAGGGGGCTTTCGCGCATTCGGATCAGAGCCAACCAGATTCCCCTCTCTTACAGCATTTACAACAGCTGGGATCCGCTCGCGGCCACTAGTAGAAGTAGGAGGTGTGGGAGCTCGACGCGAAGATCCGCCCGTCGTCTTACTCCTTGAACTCCGAGAAGCACCAGCAGTCAAAGGAGCACTAGAGGGAGGTGCTGCAGAGGATGGAGTCAAAGCAGCAACAGGAGGATCAACGAGAGTAGCCTATGAGCCGGCTCTGGCGGAGCATCTCCTCCACCGCTAGCACTGCCTGAAGCAAGATCCTCATTTGTCTCCTGTATAGCTGCGGACTTCCTTTTGGACTTGCTGACGACCATCTTTTCTGCAAGTAGGAAAGGATAAAGGATAAGCATCAAAACAAGAAGGCAGCAACAACAATAAAAAAGACAAACAAGCTATAAAAGAAGACAAGTTATACCAAAATCAACCGTGCCATTATAAGGTACGGTGGAATACCCCCTAGCACGAAGAATGGCATTCTTAGTCAGTGACGAAGCATCAAACTATGACTCCTAAACATTTTGATATCGTCAGAGGACAAAGAAGCAGGAGGACACCGTGAGGCGCTAGCGCCATCTGTCCAATCTCGCGGTGTGAAGTTAAACTCTCCAGGCGTGGACTCCTTGATATAGAACCACTGATTCTTCCAAGTGTTCCCAAAGCTAGACTGGAGGCCGGTCAAGAAACTACTATTTTTCCTAGCAGTCAAAAAATAGAAACCCGCATCCTTCCCGGTCGTCCTAAACTTACTAAGGAACATTTGGAAGAAAGCATCGGCGGTACACGGAAGATTATACACCCTCATCAAGATGATGAAGGCGTGAATGATGCAGTAAGTGTTGGGTGTGAAATGTGAGGGACAAGAAGGTAATCGTAGGAGTATTTGACGTATTACATCATGGAGAGGGAACCTAAGCCCGCAAGAGAGGAAGTTGTGGAAAACGATCAAACAACCGGCAGGAGGATTGTCCAACCGGTCCTCAGGGCCGGGAAAGATAATAGCATAAGGTTCAGGGACATCATACATAGTTCTATAAAATGACTCTCCATGAGTGTTTAAGGGATGAATACCCGTAATGTTCAAAAGATTATTAGCAGGAGAGGGAGTGTCTAGGTCTATGCCTTCATCAGCTAACTCTTGAACAGTTTCATCTACGATGGCATTATCAACCTCTATGGGGGATGGCGCAGTAGACTCATCTGCAACTATAGGGATCGGTTCGACAATATTGGTCAGATATTCCTTACTATCGGAATGATCTAGGATATTGACCTCCCTATCCGACCCTTGGGCATTGGAAGATGACGTGTCACTATCCAAATCCCCACTACCAGAGGAAGACCCAGAGGACTCAACGACTTCAGGAACACCTACAGGACTAGTGGACTCGATATCTGACTCAGAAGCCATAAGTACTATAGGAAGGAAGTTAGGGTTTACCGGTTCTAGGGTTCAAGTCTAGCACTCGTTCGAACTGAGGGTCTCACCTCTCGTAGGATCTCTCCACCGGCACAAAAATCCTTAGAGCGCTTGGAACACGGATTTTTGCAGGACGAGATGGTTGTGACGAACGAGGAGGGCGAGATCTTTGTGTAGAGCTACGATCCCGATCAGAGCTGGGACGCGAGGATTGTGGATGGCGATTGGAGCGTGCTAGTGGACCGTGGCGGGAACGTTGCTTGTTGGAAAGAGCCGTTGCGACAAATGTGCAAAAAGTTTACGAAAGATGAGTTCGAGGAAAATTCTCAAAATTTTTGGAAAAAATTCTAAGTGTTATAGCTCGAAATCAAGTTCACCGAGTTATTGCATATAAGTCAGAGCCACACCAATGATTCCGAGTTATTATAACGTAATTTCGAGTTATTTTCAGCCTTATCGAGTTATTACGTGGTAATTCGAGCTATTATAGCATATACGACTTATTCAATATGTGTTAGAGCTATCGTGGGGTCATTCGAGCTATGAGAGGTTCAATGCAGTCATACCTAGATGTTTAGAGCTATTTTCAAGTGTGTTCAAGCTATCTGAAGGCACGTAGTGTATTCGAGCTATTCGCTATTCGAGCTATTGCCAGAGTTCGAGCTATTTGCAAAAAAATTAAATCTGAAATGAAATCATTTTCGGCGGGTATTTATAGAGCGGCTGGCGATAAAATTACATAAATGCCCCTGTTCGAGTTATTTCACATTCGAGCTATCAGAGTTTGGTTACGATTCTCGAAGAGTTTGGTTACGTTTCTTCACTGTCGGACTCGTTGCACGATTACCGGGGTTTCTTGCACAGTTTTAGTTTGTATGACCAATGTTTTCACACATTAGTCTTACAAACTTGGGGACTCCATGATGTACCATATTTCGGTATCGCCACGTCATAATATTCGATGTAATACCACGAGGTATTTCGGAATATTATGCCACGACAACACCATTATTTTTTTATCCGAAATTACAATTTAAGGCAAAACTCAAAATTAGGCCCATGCAGGCCCAATTCAAGTTGTTAAAGGCCCAATTCGAGCTGTTTCAAGGCCATTCGAGCTATTTTCTTGCAGGTCATTCGAGATATTTTGCAAGGTCATTCGAGTTATTGTAAAATAGCCCTAGTTTGACTTATTCAACTCACAGTCCTACTTGGACTGCACTTCTAGCTGAATAAGGACTCTTATGCCTATATAAAGGGGTCCCATTCCTCATTCCAAGGTACGTTTATATTATTTCCAAGCCCTAAGCTTGAGTTATATAAGTCGACCTCATTCGAGTTGTTCTCAAATAGCTCAAGTTCGACCTATTTTGCATTCATTCGAGTTGTTTTGGACTGCCTCATTTGACTTGTTTGGCTCAGTTCATTCGACTTGTTTCTCACTCACATTCGACTTATTGCTTTTGCACAGTTTTGATCTATTTTGACCAGTTCATTCGACTTGTTGCCTTGCTCAACAAGATCTCATATTCTGACCCATCTGACTTGAGCGTCGGAGTGCCTTCGTCGGAAAAGGCACCGACTTAGTTTACGTGTGGTGTTGAGTGCAGGTTTCGAACTTAAAAGCTGCTTAAGCATCCAGAATGAACTGAAGCAGTCTGACGTGCAGTGTTGACAAGTGGACACGTATCCAGACGAAAATACCCCACATTACCACCATTCACCACCCCTTCATTCAGTTTATTTCATCCCCCACTAACTTGAATTCATGAGTAGTTATTTCATCCCCCACTAAACTACCCTTAACTTCCCACTAACTTTCCTATAACATTGGAAGTGTGCGTACATTTCTAAATTAAGAAAATAGAAGACAAAAGGAATAATTCCTTACACAGACTATATTGCTATTTGGTGCCTTGGGGGTAATTTCGAGGAGAAGATCATGATCTTTTGTTGGAGATTATTTATCAAGGCATTGGGGTTGTGGAAACTCTACCAAATTCAGGTTACGTGGCTTGGATATAATAAAATTCGAGTACAAAACTAAAGGAACAGTTGTGAATCCTCTATGGTATGTTCATTTCTTTTTTATTGTACTTTAATAGGTAAAAAAAGGCATTGCGGTGTATTTTTACTATGTTAATTGATATCAAAGTGTTATGTGGTTGATTCCTCGTTTTATGTTATAGGATTATCGTGCTCTATTCCATGCCATGAAAGTTCATACATGTTTGTACTGTTTAAGAAAGGATTAATGGTGATTTATAAAATTATAGTTTTTAAAACATGCGTACTTTTTCTCAAACTATCACCATAGCATACACTACAAACAAGTGTTATTGTGACGACTTTATACGACGTAATACAATTTTTGCCGCATAAATGTTAATAAATATGACGAATTTAGATATTGCCACATAAATTTTCTCTCCGGAAAGCTCACGGTACGTAATTTTCACCGATTAAATTGTGTTATTTACATTATTTATCGTTTGTAGTATGTATTTATCGTGCTTTGTGTTATTTCATCGGTTAATTAGGCTTTTGATCCCGTTTTGTGTAATATATTGATTAAATTGTGTTTATATGTTGTTGCATAGTGTATTTTATCGACTGTATTGTATGTTACAATTTTTTTTTGTAATTTATCGCTTATCCTACGTTATTTATGATGTTGTTTTTTGTAATTCATCGATTATATTGCGTTTATGATGTTATTTCGCATCCACAATTGGTGTTTTATCATTTACGCTTCTAATCTCTTTTTTTTTGTATTATATTGATTAAATTGTGTTTGTGTAGTGTATTTTGTCGATTATATTGTATGTTACGACATTTCTATTTCATTTATTGCTTATAGTACATTATTTATAATGCTTGTTTTGTAATTTATGGTTTATATTGTGTTTATGATGTTATTTCATGCCCGTAATTGAGATTTTATTGTTTAAATATGGTGCTATCGTTTAAATCGCATAAAAACCAATAGATTGGGGGGTAAATTGCGCATTTTCATAGATTACGGGGCACAATGCAAAATCACCCATAGATTGGGGGGTTTGCGGCAATTTACCATTTGATTTCAAATAAAATAGATGGAGTAGTTATTTCCTCCCCAACGAACTACCCTTAAATCCCCACTAACTTTTCTATAACATTGAAAGTGTGCGTACATTTACAGATTGAGAAAATAAAAGAGAAAAGAAATAATTCTCTACCCACACTATATTGCTCTTTGGTGCATTGGGGCTAACTTCAACGAGAAGATCATCATCTTTTGTTGGATATTATTCATCACGACATTGGAGTTGTGGAAAATCTATCAAATTTGTGTTACGTGGCTTAGATAGGACCAAATTGAGTACAAAATTAAAGGAACACTTGTTAATCGACTACGGTATGTTCATTTTATTTTTTAATGCAATATTACTGGTAAAAAAATGCATCGCAATGTATTATTATTATTATATGTTTAATAGTCTTCATTAATAATCCAACATAAGCATAATTTCTTACATTCAGGATCCATACTCGATCCTAAAAACGGAATTTTGAGTGTCCCAATAAGCTCCTTTTGACATGGTAAAAAGGCAGTAACGGTCAAATCTTTTAAAATGAAAGCATGTACTCATCTCATGTTTATGTTTTATTTACGTTAAAAGAAAACGTCACTTGCATACAAGTTGCAGTTAGAGCTGCTTTCGAGTGCAAATGGTTTTTTATGGCTGAAGATACAATAGTTTCTTTATAACATGGAAAAATAAAAGCAAATCAACCCATGTCATATGCGTATTCGGTACACTATCACTATAAAATAATAATAAACCATTATAAGGTAATTGAATGTCAATATATATTACAATCAGGAGGCATTTTCTTCTAAAAAAATCCATAAAAATAGGAAGAAAGAAAAATCGTGGAAAGCCGGAGCGTTGTGCACTTTGTTAGCATATTATAATATATCAGGGGTCATATTGTAATTATCTTTCATTTTTCAGTTAGTTTGTTAGTTGTTAGTTCGGTTAGTTAGTTGCTTCTTTTCCTGCGTTTATCACTTGTATAAATACCTTTTGTACGTTCTGTTTTCATTTGATGCAATACATCATTCTGATAATCTCTCTCTCTACAATTGAGATATTTTACATAATTGTTCATGGTATCACGAGCTTCGGTCTCAATTTTTTTAAAATTTGTCTTCTTCATCGCGATTTGCTGCAATCGCCATGGCCACTGTTGATTTGAGCCCCGATCCGGCGCATCGATCGGTGAACGGACCTCTCCACTTGCATAACTCCGATCACCCAGGCATGAATCTCACCACAATTCCTCTCACAGGTATATCTAATTACCTACCTTGGAGTAGATCGGTTAAATTAGCTCTCGGTGCGAAGAGAAAATTAGGATTTATAAACGGTGCGATTACGAAGCCTGATCAGGATAATGTTGATTTTGAGTATTGGACTAGGGTTGATTGTATGGTCACTACGTGGATATTGAATTCGATTTCGAAGGAATTAGTTGATGCGTTCTTATACGCTGGATCTGCGTTTGAGCTTTGGAATCAGCTCGAAACGCATTACGGATTGAATAATGGTCCGTTGATCTATCAATTACAGAGAGAGGTGGCGTCGATCTCTCAAGGATCATGTTCAATTTCACAATACTATACGAAATTGAAACGTCTATGGGATGAATTAAGCTGTTTGATACCTGCGGTTTCTTGTCATTGCACTGCTGTAACGATTTGCACTTGTGATGTTGCTAAACATGCACTGGATTTTAACTCATTAACGAAGTTAATGCAGTTTCTGATGGGTTTAAACGATGATTTTGATGCTATTCGCAGTCAAATCTTAGGAATGGAGCCTTTACCACTTGTTGAAAAGGCATATGCTATGGTGCTTAGAGTTGAAAAACAAAAGGAGGTGCAGGTATCTATCTCTGATGTTGGTGAAAACTCAGCTATGTTTGTGAGGTTCAATCCTAGCAATACTTATAAACCTTCTACTGGTAACACTTTCAAGGATAATAAGAAGTATAAAGGAGATCGTGTTTGTGATATTTGCAAAATGAAAGGTCATTTGCGTGACACCTGCTTTAAACTGGTTGGTGTACCTGATTGGTACAAGGAGTTGAAGGATAAGAAGCAGGGTGGTTCTGGTCAGTTTATGGCCAATGCGGTTGATTCTGGTTCTGTGGAGTATAGTGATTCGAACTCACAAACTCATGGTGCTGGTGCTGACAAGAAGAATGAGGTTTCTCCTGTCTCAGAACAGTTTCAGGCAGATTTTTACAAAATGATGCACATTATGATGAATAAAGATAGCCTGAAAGCTGCTCACAATGGAGATGCAGGGAGGGTCAACTTTGCTCATTTTGGGGACTTTGCAGGTATTAATCTCAGTCTCTTTACCCTTGAAAGTATCAAAGTAGGTGATTGGATACTTGACACAGGTGCTTCCAATCATATGATCATCAATTCTGTTTCATTCTCTTCTTCTAAACCTGTTTCTTGTCCTACTCCTGTATTTCTACCTGTATTTCTACCTGATAAATCTATAAAGTATGTCACTCACACTGGTGATGTTCCTTTGACACCTACTCTATGCTTGAAATCTGCTCTGTTAGTTCCAGATTTTAAGTTCAACCTTATATCAGTTTCTAAGCTTACTCTTCAAGCTCAAATCAAGATCACATTCTTTCCTAACAATTGCCTTTTGCAGGACCTACAGACTGAAGACCTTCTGGCTGTGGGTCGTGCTGTTGGTAATGTCTATGTTTTTGATCCTCATTCCACTGATATCTCTTTCCAGGATCATTGTAATAAGCACAAATCTCATAAGAGCTTACATTCTAGTGTTCATAAGTCTTTTGCTTCTGTTGTAAATCACTCTGATGCTTCTAAGCAACTAAAGCTTTGGCATATTAGATTTGGGCATGCTTCTTATAATGCTCTCAAGCATCTTGATTGTTGTTCTTCCTTTAATCATGCTATTGAATGCCTATCTGAATGTGAGATTTGTCACAAATCCAAACAACACAGGGCTCCCTTTCCTTTGAGTACTAGTCAATCTTCAGCTATTTTTTCTCTCCTTCACATTGATCTCTGGGGACCTGATAGAGTTCCTACTGTCTCAAATGCCCACTATATTCTCACCATTGTTGATGACTTTAGTCGTTGTACATGGACTTTCCTTCTTTCTGCCAAAACTCAGGTCCATGATACACTTCACCATTTCTCTCCTATATTTCTACTCACTTTGCTGCTAAAGTTCTTACTGTCAGAAGTGACAATGGGAGTGAATTTACAAACACTAAGTGCCAAACTCTATTTTCTAACCTTGGTATACTCCATCAAAAATCTTCTCCATACACCCCACAACAAAATGGAGTTGTGGAAAGAAAACATAAACACCTTCTGCAGGTTGCTAGAGCCTTGCTCTTCCGGGCTAACTTACCTCTTCCATTCTGGGGTTATGCCATCCTCATGGCAACTCATCTTATAAATAGAACACCCACTCAAACATTACATTGGTCCACTCCTTATGAAAGACTTCATGGATCCAAACCTGATCCTTCTACTCTCAAAACATTTGGGTGTCTCTGCTATTATGTCAATGTTAAACCCCACAAACATAAGTTTGCTCCTAGAGCTCTTAGGGGCTGTTTTCTGGGATTTGCTCCAGGCCAAAAGGCCTTCAAAATCTTATGCTTCACACAAAAAAAGATCATAATCTCCAGAGATGTTACTTTCCATGAATATACTTTTCCTTTCTTCTCTTATACTTCTGATTCTAACATCTTACCTCTTCCTTCCTTACCTCTTACTTCTCCTGATATTTCAGCTTCTCCTCTATCTTTCAATGAGTTCACTCTTCCACCTTCTGTTCCTGATGATTTTATATCCTCAGATTCCTCTCCTACTTCTCATATTCCTGAATCATTTGACACCTCTTCTCCTTCTTCTAATTCTGTTCCTGCTTCTGATCTGCCCTCTTCAGATCTTGTTACTGTCCTTCCTGTCTCTGATCCTCCTAGAAGAAGTACCAGAATTCATTCTATTCCTTCCAAATTCAAGGATTATTTGCTCTCTTGCATTACTGATCCTCTTACTTCTCCATCTTCTTCTAGTTTTACTTCTTCTATTCACTCTCCTCCTACTTTTCCTTTTATTCTTACACCTCACTTCACTCCCTCTTACTTGTCTTTTCTTGCTAATGTGTCATTAATCCATGAACCAAAAACATATGCTCAGGCTTGTAAAAATGACAATTGGATTACTGCTATGCAAAAGGAGATACAAGCTCTTGAGGATAATGATACTTGGGAGTTTGTTTCTCTACCTCCTAATAAGCATCCTGTTGGATTCAAATCGGTGTACAAACTAAAGCTAAATCCTGATGGTTCAATTGATAGATATAAAGCCAGACTTGTGGCTCGAGGTTATACTCAGGTTTTTGGGCTTGATTACTCAGAAAGTTTTTCTCCTGTTGTGAAACTTGTAACTGTCAGAATTCTTTTAGCTGTGGCTTCTCATTTTAACTGGTTTCTTCACCAGTTAGACATTAATAATGCCTTCCTCCATGGCTTCCTTGATGAAGAGATATACCTTACTCCACCACAGGGTTATACTAAAGCAGCACCTGGTCAATTTTGCAAACTAAAACGATCTCTTTATGGCCTCAAACAGGCCTCAAGACAGTGGAACTTAGAGTTCACTAACAGCTTGCTCACATATGGCTTCAAACAGAGTGTTTTTGATTCCTGTTTGTTTACTAAAGGCACTGGTGACTCTTTTCTGGCTCTCTTGGTTTATGTGGATGATGTTTTGATCACTGGTCCCAATCTACCAAACATTTTGGCTGTGAAAGCTTTTCTTCGTCAAGCTTTCACCATTAAGGACTTAGGAGAGGCCAAATACTTTCTAGGCCTGGAGATTTTGAGAACTTCCTCTGGCTTATTTGTGAATCAGCGCAAGTATATCTTGGATATTTTGGCTGATGTTGGTCAACTTGGTAGCAAGCCTGCTCTCATTCCTTGTTCGCACTCTCTAAGACTTACTGCTGATGGTACTCCTCTCCAAAATCCAGAACAATACAGGCGCCTCATTGGGCGTTTACTCTATCTTAATATGACGCGTCCTGATATATGCTTCATTGTCAATCAGTTGAGCCAATTTATGCAGTCCCCTCGCCAACCTCATTGGAACGCAGCCTTAACTGTCGTTCAATACCTCAAAGGCACCCCTTCCTTGGGTCTTTACTATCCTGCTTCATCTCCACTCACTCTCACATCCTATAGTGATGCAGATTGGGCAACTTGCTCTGATTCTCGACGCTCTATCACCGGTTTCTGTGTGTTTCTTGGTGCATCCTTGATTAGTTGGAAGACCAAGAAACAATCCACAGTGTCTCGTTCTTCGACAGAAGCAGAATATAGGAGTATGGCCAGCACCGTTTGTGAAACCAAATGGATCTCCTACATTCTGTCTGAACTTCTTGTTCCTGTTCCTCTTCCTATTCCTCTCTATTGTGATAACAAATCTGCTGTCCATATCACACACAACCCTGTCTTTCACGAGCGTACTAAGCACCTAGATATTGACTACCACGTTGTCAGAGAATGCTACAAACTTGGTTTCATCGCACCACAACACTATCCGGCTTCACTTCAGATTGCGGATTTTTTCACCAAACCTCTCTCCAATCCGTTTTTTCACAGATGGTTATGCAAGCTGGGTCTTGGTGATTCTCACCAAGCTCCACCTTGAGGGGGGCGTGTTAGCATATTATAATATATCAGGGGTCATATTGTAATTATCTTTCATTTTTCAGTTAGTTTGTTAGTTGTTAGTTCGGTTAGTTAGTTGCTTCTTTTCCCGCGTTTATCACTTGTATAAATACCTTTTGTACGTTCTGTTTTCATTTGATGCAATACATCATTCTGATAATCTCTCTCTCTACAATTGAGATATTTTACATAATTGTTCACACTTGTGCTTATTTTTCCAAAACACAAGTTGATTCTTTGATGATTTTATTTTTGTCGGAAGATAATTACATGCCCAAGATTAGGTCCCATATTGATTATCTTGTAGCTACTCATAGGCCGCTGCATAAGATAATCTTGGCACTGGAATAGCAACAAGAGGCATCTTCTTTTTCATCACAATCCCAAACTTCTCCCGAAGGTCTAAATTTTCTCCCTCGGGCAACTTCCAGTCGAAACTATGCACAAGTGAAGCTAGAGAAAACATTACTATCCTCTCAGCTAGCGCAATCCCAGCACAAATTCTTCTTCCAGAACCGAACGGTAAATAATTGAAGTCATTGCCACTATAATCACCCTTACCGTTCAAAAACCTTTCCGGGATGAATTCCATTGGATTTTCCCAAATGGAAGGGTCCCTATGGATTGCCCATACGTTAACAAAAACTCGAGCCCCTTTAGGTATTGAGTAGTTTCCGACAATGCATGGCTTGCTTGGGCAATGAGGTACCATGAGAGGGAGAGCCGGATGCAGTCGAAGGATTTCTTTCATTATTGCATGTAGGTATGGTAATTTATTTACATGGAATTCTTCCACAACATTGTTTTTTCCAACAACTGTATCCAGCTCTTGTTGTGCTTTCGTCATCACCTCTGGTTTGTTTATCATCTCAGCCATGGCGAACTCTACAGTACTTGAAGTTGTGTCTGTGCCCCCTACCACCATGTCCTGTGGGAATAATAAAACTTATTATATTATACGGATAATCACATTTACACCTCTAAAGAATTTTTTGTTACAGAAATGCGCGGCATATATAGTTTTGTAATTTATGAAGAATTTATGAAGATTATCATGGGATCAGCTACTTAATTAATATTTTTGTTATTTATCTAATCTACTTTTCTTAGAGATGGTCTCACAGTTGACATACAGACCATCTATGAATTTATATTCTTTTGTGACAAAACCATGGTAATAATTTGAAAAATTTGTGCATTATTACGAGAATTTAAGAGGTTAGTTCGAATCAAGTAAAAGAAATGGTTGGAGAAGATACCACAAGCAATGCTTTGACGTGAGTCATAGTCAGAGGAGTCTTTGCATCGCCTGCATCTTTCAACTGCAGCAACACTTGCAAGAAATCCTTACTTTCTAAGCAAAAGTCACCTCTACCAATCCCTTCCTTTTCATCTCTCTGTCCAATTATTTCATCAAATATTCCCTCAAGTTTCGTAATCACCCCCTTCATCTTCTTCTTAATTCCTTGCAAATCCAACCACGCAACACCGGGGAAAAAATCCGACACATTCGGCTTCCCTAGCAGTTCAGTAATCTCCGCAACCACTTCCCTAAACTCCGCTCCAATGCCAGCCCTTTCTTTTCCATGTATGGTGCCACCCCATAGCATATTTGTAATAACATTTAGCATATTCAAGAACATTTGCTCACCAACATTCACAGGAGATCCCTTTAAACCGTATAAATATTTGATAGTATTCCGGACTTCATTTTTTCTGTAAGAGTGGAACGTGTGGAGCGTCGAGGGGCCAATCATGTCACTCACGCAGACTTTTCTCAGCATTCTCCACTCGGTTCCATAGGGCGTAAAGACTATATCATGGCCGCCATATTCCATGGCTGTGACCACGACCGGAACATCACGATTGGCGAATGTGACATCGTTCTGTTTCAGAACCTCACGTGCCATGGCGGGTGAACTTATCACTATACTTTTTTTCCTCCCGAGATTTAAGGAAAAGATAGGGCCATAGGTATACGCAAGGTTTGCGAAATAAGAATGGAGTTCGGGGTCAAGAAATGGGAGACTTCCGACGATAGGTAGGCCTCGGGGGCCTGGTGGTGGCAATGGTGAATACCCTTTGAAGTATTTAGGGAGAAGCCATGTGTACCATAGCAACGTGAGGGTTATCAAGATAGCTAAGAAAATGGACATTGGTTCATCCCTCGTGATTACTCGTGTGATGTTCTTCCACGATGACGCGGAATTGCACATTACATCATGGAGGAAGGGGTTGAAGGGAACCATAGCACATAACAAATTAAAGAATGATAAAACTACGTGAGTGAGATCAGAACATAGAAAGATATAGATTAGAGTACTACAGGAATGAAGACAAAATGGCATAGGCCAGCCGGCCAGGTGAACAAGGAACAAAAATATTATAAAAGCATCTTTTTTCTCGTGTAATTTCTTGATGCCATCTAAGTTTGCTTTTGTCGGGATTAATAGATGGATGATATAGATTAAACTTTAGATGTTTTAAAATAATTATGTCACTAGTCTCAATAAAAGAAATCCGATGATTCTCATCTATAATACATCTGAATCCCTTAAGTTTGAATCAGAATGAATATTTTATAAAGCGAACTCTAACTTGTTTGAGTTGTCTGTGAAGGGCCACACGATGCTGATAAATATATATGAAGACGTCGTTTTCATAAGTAATGGAAGAGTTCAAACCAACTACTGGTAAACATAAAGATTCATGTTCTAGTATCCTTGTCCTGATGGTATAGTCAATATTGTTTTAGGCTTTAGCAACATGGCAAGATGTTAGGATCGCAAGTCCAACACGATTCGAACTTGATTGAATAGTCAGGACTGCCAGGTCCAACTTGATTTATTTCCTTGTTTGCAAAATTATTTTAAAGAAAAATTCGGTTTTATTTTAGTTTGATTTGTTGACTGAATATTCGCTCTTGATTATATGGTAATTATCTTGTTAAAAACGAGTGAATATTTGGGTAAGTTTGTAAAGATTTAACTTGATCTTATAGAATCTTATCTTATGGAAAGTTAATCTTTATCAAACTCAATTTATATCCTTAAGTAATCTATTCCTTGTGGAGTTATTTTTCGTCTTTGGTGTGCAGATTCACAAAGATCATGAAGATCTTACAAACGGAAACAAAAACTTATCAAAGGAAAAGACGCCTTATCAATGGAAAGATTCGAATATATTTGGAAAGATTCTGTCTCGACTGGATATGGAGACTGGCCGAGATTCTAGAGATCTTTCAAGGAGAGCTATCCTATAAATAGTAGAAATCCTAGGAATCAATGTAGAACACTCGTGTAACAAAATATACATCATTAGGTGTTCTATTTTATTTTGATTTCTTAGTATTCATCTCTTGATTCAATTCAAGAACGTGACAAGCTGACGAGAGTTGAAGGGAGTTCAACGAGAAATGATTGCGCCAGTTAGAGGGATGTATACGTACGTGCAGTTCGCTTGGAAGCTTGCTCATAAGAAGATCACTACGGGAGTTTTGGTCTTACGGGTCAAACGGAGTAGACGCGAAAAAGGTTCCGGTGGTATCAACATTAGAGGGATTCGGTGTTAGAGTAAAACCATTAGGTGTAATAACTTTTGTCCGTTAAAAGAAGTTTGTCTCAGGCGAAAGCCTCGTGGATGTAGGACATATTCCAAACCACGTTAAAAATCTGCTGTCTTACTTTACTGTCTTATATACCTGTCTAGACTAGGTATCGCAACTACTACTTAAAACGTAAAGTATAAGACTTAAAGATCTATCAATTGGTATCAAGAGCCTGTCTCCTACTTACATTGGTGAGATTCTAGTTTTATTTTAGATCTTGCAGATTTGATGTCACAAAACGTTGAGGGATCATCATCATCAAAGCCACCGCTTTTGAATGAATTCAACTACTCATACTGGAAGGTCCGCATGAAAGATTTCATCAAACAGGAAAATCAAAAAGCGTGGAAAAACATTCTCAAAGGATGGACTCTACCAAAAGATGAAGATGGAAAGCCAAAGCTAGAGCTCGACTGATCTGACGCAGAAGATCTTGACGTGAGTTACAACTCCATTGCAATCAATGCAATATTAAATGGAGTCGACCTAAACCAGTTCGAACTGATTTCAAAGTGTGAATTGGCTAAAGATGCATGGAATTCCCTTCGCGTTGCCCATGAAGGTACCCCATCCGTGAAAAGATCCAAAAGACAAATCCTTGGTACACGGTTTGAGGAACTCAAAATGGAGGAACATGAAACAATAGCTCAATACAATGCCAAACTTAGAGACATTGCAAATGAAGCCTTCCTCCTTGTTGACGAGTATAGTGAGTCCAAACTTGTTCAGAAAACTCTTCGCACTTTGCCCTCAAGATTCGATATGAAAATTGAGGCGATTGAAGAAGCAAGAGACGTGGAGAACTTGTCACTTGAAGAACTCATGGGTGCCCTTTCAACATTTGAGTTGAAAAAGAATTTGAATGGAGTCACCACAAAAGGTGTTGCACTTAAAGCTGAAATCAAAGACAAACCTCAAAGTGACGATAAGGACGAGTTCAAGAAGTCCGTCGCGTTTCTCTCGAAAGGCTCCAAAAGTTGACAAAGGTACGAACACTTTCCCTTCAAACTCTGATGATTCATTAAAATCTTCCACTGCTAATGATCTTAGCTACAAAAGAAGAGGAAAAGGTATTCAATGCAGGGAATGCCAAGGCTATGGTCACATACAAACTGATTGTCCAAATCTTCTCCCGAAGTATAAAAACAAAGCCATGGTGTGTACCTGGAGTGATGAAGAGTCATCTGAAAGTGAAGATGAGCCAGGAGAAAAAGCAAATATAGCTCTCTCATCTGTCATTCAACCTGACTCTCCACCTGTCGTGACTGACCAAGACGACTCTGAAGCTGTTTCGGAATATAAAACGATGATATCCATATGCAGTGATGACGAGTCAGATTTTTGTGTTAATGAACCTTAAGAAAGAACATTCTTTGCATTTTCTTCCATTTTTTATCATGACTTACCACCTGTCATGTCTAGTCAGGGAAACAACCATGTCATAACTGACACTGAGGACGAAGATTCTCCTGATCCATTCTCGGAAATCAAAGCTCTTCAACATTTGTTGTTTTCAGAAATACGCAAGAACCTTGATCTAAAAAGACAAGTCATGGCTCTCAAAATGATGTTCATAGTATAAAAGAATCCATCACCATTTTTGAGGATTTGGAAAAACACTTTCAGGATGTTCTTAAGGTTCTCAATAAGGTTGTCTCAGACAATCTGGATAAGGAGTCGGATCATCAAAGTCCTCGTCCCAACCATGCTGGTCTTGGTTACCATCCACCGATCCTTCTAAACAGGGAGAATTTTAGTTTATCGGATATAGATGATGAAAATCTTAGTTTAGCATTTGCTATTAAATGCTTACTGTCTCATACTTTTGATCACAGGTCTAGTCCAGCTAACAGGACCAGTCCTGTTTGCAGGTCACGACCAACTCGCAAGTCTAGCCGAGTCTGCTATCATTTTGGTGTTAAAGGTCATATTCGTTCACGCTGTCCTGACCTCAAGCAGAACTCATCAAGGAACACAGCACCACCACTTGTTGGACCACGAGTCACGACACCTCACGCGACTCAAAGAAAAACAGTGTCAAATGACTCCGATGAAGATTCTGAGCCAACGGATCACATAAGGGTGAAATGTTCTAATTATAAAAATATCTATTTTGCATTTTCCTCTGTTGAAAACGCCTCACCTGATTGTTGGTATCTTGACAGTGCATGCTCACATCACATGACAGGGAACAAAAACCTTTTGACTAACTATGTTACTGGTTCAAATGGAACAGTTTAGTTCGGAAATGGTAAAAAGGGTCAAGTGGTTGCAAAAGGAACACTCATTATCAAAGGGTGTCCGAAACTTAGCGACGTGTTCCATGTTGTTGGACTTGAGCAGAATTTGATTAGCATAAGCCAGCTATGCGATCAAAAGATGGTTGTCACTTTCTCACAAGATGAATGTCATGTATTTGATAACCAAAAATTTTGTGTTTTTACAGGAAAGCGGAATGCTGAAAATTGCTATACTCTAAAGCATTCACCACTCCCTACAGAACAATTCACAAACTCTGTTTCAAACAGATCCATTTCTCCTAAAGTTAGTGAACTAATTTATTTTCATGGTTCGTATGTTAGTCAAGGAGCCAACATATTGGTCATCGATCAATCCAAGTGTGTTCAATATCCTATCAAGGACCTTGATTGTGAAACTGCTGACTAGTTGATGATTCCTGTGGCAACTCCTACATGGGTTGTCAATGAGACAAGAGGCATCTTCATAGACCTCAGGCTCTCCACTTTCGGAACAGGAAGTCATCTCTACCTAACTAAGCATAATCTTGTCATATTACTTGATTTTGGTTGGGTTGATCACATGCTTAAGAACTTTAATTTTTTGCAAAGTGATGTTTTGATCTTTAGTAACCATAACTGTGCTATTATCATTGGTCATAATCATGTTAAGCACTGATGCACACAACACACGGATATATGGCACCATCTCATATGTGATTTGGGTGAAAATGAATGTGCAATCATTAAACATGTCGCGACTAGAAGACAAACTGCTGTTGTTTATATGAAGGAACTTGTTTCACAAAGCTTTGAGACCCTCAGAAAGTCTCTCAGCATTTGTCTTCACTAAGCGCTGGTCCCGTGCCCGATTTAACTGATATGTTTTTATTTGCTACACTAACTGCCATGACTTTCTTGCAGACCTGTTGGACAGCCGGTTCTGGAGCGTACTTAGAACTGCATTGATACGCAGTGCACATCTTTCCCTTAGTTAAATCAGTGAAATCGAAGGATTTTGCAACGGGCAATTTTTGTTTTTAATTTGTTTTTATTATCTCTTTGACATGGACATTGTCCACTTTTGCTACCTCATCACATTAAAAAAAAATAGAAGGATTGAGCATGAAAAGAAATGAATGAGTGTGCAAAAGAGTTATGAAAAGAAAAAGAACAAAGAGAGTATGAGCTAAAAGAAAAAGTGCTTCAAAAGAAAAATATATGGAGGAAAAAGCAGCCTAAACTCAACGAATATGCGTGAAAGCATTCAATTCATATCTCACGGTCATCACAAAATTGAAAAGAGCTACCATATTCTACATAAAGTTGTGTGCGAAAGCTACCTCTATGCAAAAGGCTCAAAGTGTGTGTACATGGTGCAATTCTATTGTTTGAAAAGAGATATCTTGCAAAACAATTTTTGCCCTTTTCAATTTCTGTTCCCTTTCATCTGTTTATCATATGAGAATTCACACACACACATTTTAATGTATTCATCTGGTTCATGAGTATTCTTCAATTCTGGCTGTTCTGTACTCAGTCTTACGGTCTGTCATGACAGGGTGTCTCGACATCCACTTACACTAGTTGAATTAGTACTCGGTGAGTTATGTGTAATTTTCTGAGTTACTTTCTGTTTGTTTCTTTTAATTTGTGTTTAATTTTATTCAGGTGTAATTTAATTTTTAATTTAATTTGTCTTTAAACGCGAGATGTTTAATTTCGTCATGTTTGTTTTCCCGCCTATCTTTTGCCGCGTTTTTGAAGAGATTGAGCTGCGTGTAATCTGTTGGAATCTTTCCTTGATTAGTCCTGGTAAGAGTCCTATCACTTATGGGAAGTTGTGGATAATGATTATGTAAGATATGATATTGATTTGATTTTATCTATTTATATGTCTTTCCCTCATATCTCATGCCATCCTTGCTCTCTCTCTTGTGCTTCTTTTTCTCAAGTGTGTGGTTTTGTTTATGTCTTCTTTCTCACCTTCGTTTCTCAAAAAAATCTTTAACATGGTGACAAACAAGTCCACAGGTGAACCGTCCCAGTCGAACCCTCTAGTCGACTATGATAGTGAAACCTCCACGGACAACCAGTTGTCCAATATCTTGCAACCGACGCCACTTTCCATCTGAATTCCACCAGATTATGTTCCACCATCGGCTAGTACTACTGCACCACCACCGCCGCAAGACATCACACCACCGCCATCGCCACGTGCCACACCATCTCAGGCACGAGAGTTCTCTCCTCCTCTGGATGACTCTCATTCTGTTCTGCCGCCGGAAGACGCTTCGCCGTCACCAGTGGTTCCGTCTCCTTCACGGACACCACCTGCACCTGTTCCTGCATCCTCTCGCCGCCACACCACTGCGGCTAAACGGAAGCAGAAGGCTCAACCTCCAAGGCGCACCCCATCTGCTCGCCAAATGTCTAAACCTGTTGCAGAGGGTGTCGCTAGCCGAGTCGGGACACGTACCAAGACTAATACTCAAAAACGTTCCCCATCGACTGCTGCTGCTGCCTCGGACTCTGCTCCAATCGAGGTCTCTGACACTGATTCCAGTCCTGTCCGCAAACAACAGAAACGGCCAACTAAGTCCTCGTCTGATGAGACAAACCAGTGTGGTGACAAGTCCGCTTCTGATGAAGTGTCAAAGGCTGGCAGACGCGCCCCATGCGCCGAGCTATTGATAAGGATTGAAGGCCGCTCGTCGGGCCGCCCCACCGAGCGTGTATTTTGCGTACAAGATGGTGCCAAGAGTTTATTGAAGATTGAAAGAGGCAACATAGTGTAGGGTTTTTGTATCTTATCTAGGAAAGAGAAAAACTATTGTTTAGCAAGAGTTGTAAGTTGTGTCTTGCGGACACAACCCTTTTTCTTTTTAAGTATACTATAGGGGGAACAGGTAGTTGAGAAATCTAATATTGTAATCAAGCTTTGTTAGCTCATATCCTCCTATCCGGGTTGTAATATTTACATTGTTGTGAAATGGACATGAATATTACTTATTTTTCTATGCCTCTAAAACGTTGTTGAGACGTGAGTGCGACACATAACACACGAGCAAGGTGGAAGTAGCGACTACCTGCGCTACTAGCCGCACGGTACCCCTTTTCAGTAAAATCAAAGGTTGCCCCGTGACAGGTGGTATCAGAGCCTCGGCTCGTGATCCATCAGGTTGAGGCGATGTCGGAAGAACATAATATGTCGGTTACAGATGTACCACACGATGCTGGTGAGGCGGGTTGGCAGAACCTGTCGAACAAATTGAGAATTTCAGACTCTGGAGGATGCGAACCTCAGAGTGAACAATACCATCGGAATCTTGGAGGACAAGGTTGATGGCATGGAACACAAGATACGAGATCTCAAGTTCCAGTTGGAGGAGAGTCGGGAGGTATGCAAGGCATTCGCCGACGCATTGGGGGCAAACAGCAAAGCTGTCCTCCAACGCGAGATGGAAGCAATGTCCATTCAGATTGGACTACTTCAGCGTGCAGTGAGCAATGGTCCAATCGTGGCCTACGACCCGACACCAAGAGTACGAGTGCCAGAACCCCGAGCCTATGAGGGGGCTCGGGATGCGAATGAGGTAGAGAACTTCATCTTCGATATGGAGCAGTACTTTCTAGCGACCAACCTGGTGGATGATTTCTAGGATGGTAGCTAACGCCACAACATACTTGGCAGGGGATGCCAAGCTTTGGTGGCGAATGAAATATTTTGATATCCAGGTGGGACGAGTCCGCCTCGACACGTGGGTTGAATTGCGCGAGGCCATTCGGCAACAATTCTTCCCCGAGAATGTGGAGTACAATGCTAGGCAAGCATTGCGAGAGTTGAAACATACTGGATCGATACGGGAATATGTCAAGGCTGTGTCGGCACACATGTTGAACATCTGAGATATGTCCGAGAAGGACAAGATGTTCACCTTCCTTGAAGGGTTGAAGCCGTGGGCAAGGCAAGCGTTGTTACGCCAACGAATTGAGGATCTGAGCTCGGCGATGAGAGCGATCGAGTGTCTAACCGACAATGAGGGTGCTGATAGGGATCAGAGGAGGGATACTAGACCAGCACCTAGCAACCCTACCAGGAGCGGAAGTACAAGACCTTTCCCGTCGACCGTCGGGAAAGGTGGGGGAGAGCGAACCTCAACTAATTCTGGGAACTTCTTCAGGAACAAGCCGCCTAATGAGAACAGGCCGCCTCCGAGGAGAAATGGATGTTTCCTATGCAATGGCCCTCATTTTGTGTCAGAATGCCCCAAAAGACAATTGCTCAATGCGTTGACACAATTGTCCCAGGCGGGACCAGCAAGCAAGCATGAGGAAAAACAGAGTCCAGAGGGCGAGACGAAGAATCGGGAAGATCGGTCCGAGGAGCATGACAACCTCGACGTGTTTTCGCACTGGTGTAAGGCATTGTTGCACCACTCCAAAAAGGGTGAGAAAGGAGCGCTTGCCGTGGCGAACCATGACATGACAATAATCGAGGAACCCCCTGAAGGGAAGAGGAGAGTCCCGAGAAAGAGGGATCTGTTGTTTGTCAATGTGAGGGTTAACGGGAGGCCAATCAGGGCCATGGTTGACTCGGGAGCTACCCAAACCTACTTGGCAAGTACCGAAGTGGACCGATTGGGCCTAGTAGTGGAGAAGAGGGAGGGAAGATGTAAAGTAGTTAACTCGGGAGCCCAAGACGTCGCTGGTATAGCAAGAGCAGCACCCATAAGGGTCGGGCCCTTGGGTAGGAGAACCACATTGTCAGTGATCAAGATGGACGACTTCAGGCTCATCTTGGGACTCGATTTTCTAAGGGACACATGCACGGCTGTATTCCCACATGTGGACATTTTGATGATGATGAGGAGAAGACCATGCATCATCCCGACGATCTCCATGAAAGCCGAAACTAAGAATCTGTCGGCAATGCAGTTTGATAAAGGGTGCAGACGTGAAGAGCCGTCGTTCTTGTGTACCCTCCGGCTAGAAGAAATTGAAGAGAATAGTGGGCCAATTTCGAAGGCAGTTAAGGAACTGTTGGAGGAGTTTGAAGATGTCATGCCGGATCAGTTACCGAAAAAGTTGCCTCCCAAGAGGGGGATCGATCATGAGATTGAGCTCTTTCCTGGCACTAAAACCCCAGCTCGAGCGTCGTACAGAATGTCTCAACCAGAGTTGGAAGAGTTGAGAAAGCGGTTGAGGGAAATGTTGGAGGTCGGGATGATCCAACCCGCGAGATCACCGTATGTGATGTGGGGTATTTTCGTCTGGATACGTGTCTGCTCTCCAACACTCCACGTCAGACTGCTTTAGTTCCTGTTGGATGCTTAAGCAGCTTTTGAGTTCAGAACCTGCACTCAACACCACACGTAAACTAAGCTGGTGCCTCCTCCGGCGAAGGCACTCCGACGCTCAAGTCAGATAGGTCGGAATTTGAGGTATTGTCGTCAGAGACAATAGCTCGAAATTATAGCTCGAAATATGCCCAAATAGGTCTAATTTGAGCTCTATAGGTCGAATTAGCACACCTCGAAATGGTATTGAGAACCGTGATGAGAAAACCCGAATAGATCGAATTACTCTCAAATAGCTCGAAATACACTCTATATAGATCGAACAAGAGCTATTGCAATATAGCTCGAATTATTGCTCTATAGCTCGAATTCGATGTATATAGCTCGAAATTAGATGCTAGAAAATAAAAACGTACCTTAGAATGAGGCATGGGACCCCCTTATATAGTAATAAGAGTCCTTATTCAGCTAGAAGTGCAATCCAAGTAGAACTATGACTCAAAATAGGTCGAATTAGAGCTATTTTGAAATAGCTCGAATTGGGCCTTCAAATAGGTCGAATTGGGCCTCAAATAGGTTGAAATAGGCCAAATAGGTCGAATTTGGCCAAATAGGTCGAAATAGGCCAAATAGGTCGAATTTCGACCTATTCTTCAGCTTTGCGCAGTCTCACCGTTTTTGTTATATCTCCTTCTCTAGACCTCAGAATATAGATCCGCTTTTTGATTTAGAAACTAGACTCAAGAGGCTTTCCAGAATTATAAATCTCATCGAATTCGGAGTTGAATTGATAGCTCGAATGTACTAGTCGAAATACAGCTCCAGGCTCATGAATTTCGACTTATTCTCCAGCTTTGCGCAGCCTCACCGTTTTTGCTATATCTCCTTCTCTGGACCTTGAAATCTCGATCCGCTTGTTGATCTGAAAACTAGACTTGAGAGGCTTTTCAGATATATAAGATTCAACGAATTCGGACTTGAATTGATAGCTCAAATTTACTAGTCGAAATCCAGCTCGGGATTGACTCTCCAAAACTTCCTCCTTTTGAATGATGAATATGACTCCTTTATATACTACTTAGAGTACTTCCTTAGCTAGAAGTACATTCCAAGTAGGATTATAAGTTATCCTCCCCTTTATATACCACTTAGAGTCATTCCTTAGCTAGAAGTCCATTCCAAGTAGAATTATAAGTTGACTTGGGCCCTGAATAACTCTAAATTGGGCCTGCACAGGCCTAATTTTGAGTTTTGCTTTGAATTGGAATTTTGCATTAAAAAATAATGGTGCTGACGTGGCATAATAATCCCGAAATATGCTCAGATATTATATCGAATATTATGACGTGGCAGTACCAAAATATGGTACATCAGTATGGAGCGCCGGTTCTTTTCCAAAAGAAGGCGGACGACTCCCTACGCATGTGTTGCAATTACCGGGCACTGAACAAGCTCACTGTGAAGAATAGATACACGATACCGCTGGTGGTAGATTGCTTCGACCCTTTGAGTCAGGCAAAGTACTTCTCCAAAATTGACTTGAGATCAGGGTATTGGCAAGTGAGGATCAAGGAGGGAGATGAGATGAAGACAACGGTGGTTACGAGGTACAAGGCTTTGAATTCTTGGTTATGCCCTTTGGCCTAACTAACGCCCCCGCCACATTTAGTACCCTTATGAATCAGGTACTACAGGGATTTTTTGATGAGTTTGTGGTGGTGTACCTGGACGACATCGTTATCTACAGTGAATCACTTGAACAACATCTTGGGCATCTAAGGCGAGTTTTTGTGCGGTTGCGTGAGAATGAACTTTATGCCAAACTATCGAAGTGCTCATTCGCGCAACCGACAATCGAGTTCTTTGGTCACATTGTTGAGCAAGGGAGGATCAAGATGGACCCAAAGAAACTCCGGGCTATTGCCGACTGGCAACCCCCAAAGAATGTCCACGAGCTACGATCATTCTTGGGGTTGGCCAACTACAACAAAAGGTTTATACTGGAATATGCATTCATGGCTAAGCCGCTCACTGATTTATTGAAGAAATCGGAAGCATGGGAGTGGTCGGCCTTATGCCATGCTGCATTCGAGAAACTGCAGCGAGCCATCACTACAGGACCCGTGCTAGCTCTCCCAGACATGTCGAAACCCTTTGAAGTGCAGACGGATGCGTCATATTATGCTCTGGGCGGAGTGTTAGTGCAGGATGGGCACCCTATGGCCTTTGAGAGTCGCAAGCTGAAGGATGTGGAGACATGGTATTCCATTCACGAAAAGGAATTACTGGCGGTAGTCCATTGCCTTTGTCTATGGCGGCATTACTTACTGGGTTGTCCGTATGTAGTGAAAACCGACAATACAACTGTGAGTCACTTCCCGACTCAACCCAATCTGACGGGAAAACAGGCTAGGTGGCAAGAACTGTTGTCTAAGTTCAACTTCACCTTGGAGTACCGTGCAGGATCATCAAATCAAGTAGCGGATGCTCTTAGTAGGCGGAAGGACTTGGGTACTGAGGGGCAAGTAGCAGCGTTGGCAGCTAGCGATGTTGCCACCACAGTCAGGGATCAGATACGGAAGCTACTGCTGAGCGACCCCGCAGCGGTCACCTTGACCACGCTGGTCGAGCAGGGGAAGGCTCGACGGTTTTATGTGGAGGATGGGTTGTTGAAGACCTCAGGTATCCGTCTCTATGTGCCGATAGGGGGAAACCTAAGGAAGTTCTTGATGGCAGAGTGTCACGACACGATGTGGGCGGGACACCGGGTGAAGAGCGCACCATGGCTCTGGTGGAGCGGGCTTACTTTTGGCCCAAAATGTGCAACAATATTGACACCTAGGTGCGCACGTGCCTCGTGTGCCAGCAGGACAAGGCGGACCATAAGAAGAAAGCAGGGTTACTACAGCCGCTGCAAATTCCAGGCAGACCATGGGAAAGTGTATCTATGGACTTTATATCAGGATTGCCAAAAGTGGGAGACTTAGGGACCATCTTCGTAGTGATCGATCGCTTTTCCAAGTATGCCACATTCATCGCAGAACCCAAATACGTTTCGGCAGAAGGGACCGCCCAGCTCTTCTTTAACCATATTGTCAAGTATTGGGGCCTGCCAAAAGACATCGTTAGTGATCTGGATTCCAGATTCACAGGAGTATTTTGGATAGAGTTATTCAAGCTACTTGGTTCAAAGCTGAACATGAGCTCGAGTTTTCATCCACAATCTGATGGCCAGACGGAACGCTTCAATTCGATGTTGGAGGAGTATCTTCGACGCTTTGTATGCGGCTCTCAGACGGATTGGGTTAAGCTTTTGGATGCTGCTCAGTTATGCTTCAACGCTCAAAAGAGCTCCTCCACAAACAGGAGTCCTTTTGAGATTGTAAATGGACAGCAACCGCTTCTTCCAGACACGGTTAATTGCGATCAGGGTGTTCGGTCTCCTCTGGCACGAGAATTCTCGAAGGAATGGGAGCACAACGTCGACATTGCCAGAAGTTACCTGGAGAAAGCCCAAAAGCAAATGAAGAAGCATGCAGATGAAAACCGTCGCTTTGTGGAATTCCAAGTGGGAGATTTAGTGATGGTAAAAGTCCCTGACCCCCGATTATCCAAGGCATCTAGAGGAAAGGATCCTAGACTGATGCAGAAGTATATCAGGCCTTTACCAATCACAAAATGCATCGAGAAAGTTGCTTATCAGATCGCACTTCCCTCATGGTGCAAAGCTCACAATGTCCTCCATGTCGGTCTACTAAAACCTTATTTTGCAGATCAAGAGGATGTTGCTCGCAACACACCAAGCCGCCCCGAGTTCTAGTTGAAGAACACAGGAAAGAGAATGGTGAAAGCTATCCTCAACCATAGGATCGCCAACACCAAGAAAGGAGACTTCGACGAGTATCTAGTGAAGTGGAGTGGATGTAGCAGCGAGGAGAACACTTGGGAATGGGCGACTACACTCAAGGCGTTTAAGGAAATTATCGATTCATATCACGCCTCAATGACGTCGAGGACGTCGCCATCTCAGGTGGGGGGAGAATGTCAAAGGATGGCAGACGCGCCCCATGCGCTGAGCCGTTGACAAGGATTGAAGGCCGCTCGTTGGGCCGCCCCGCCGAGCGTGTATTTTGCGTACAAGATGGTGCAAAGAGTTTATTGAAGATTGAAAAAGGTAACATAGTGTAGGCTTTTTGTAGCTTAGCTAGGAAAGAGAAAAACTATTGTTTAGCTAGAGTTGTAAGTTGTGTCTTGCGGACACAACCCTTTTTCTTTTTAAGTATACTATAGGGGGGAACAGGTAGTTGAGAAATCTAATATTGTAATCAAGCTTTGTTAGCTCATATCCTCCTATCCGGGTTGTAATATTTACATTGTTGTGAAATGGACATGAATATTACTTATTTTGCTGTGCCTCTAAAACGTTGTTGAGACGTGAGTGCGACACACAGCACACGAGCAAGGCGGAAGTAGCGACTACCTGCGCTACTAGCCGCATGGTGCCCCTTTTCAGTAAAATCAAAGGTTGCCCGGTGACACGAAGGCAGTCAAGCCCAGTCTGAAGAAGTTGATGGAGGTTACGCCGTCCCTCCCCAAGTCCTACCGTCCGATGAGCCTTTCTGGATGTAGAAGGCTATGTCTGACAGGTTTTACACGACTCATGCCAAACTCAGGTATACTCCTCTCACTCAACGCATTCCTGTTAATTAAGTCCAACTTCATGATGATTCTTATGCGGGTACGGGGGTTATTGAGTTTTTGGAAGGGAGAGGGTTTCTTGAATCCACTCGCAGGGTGCAACCATTTGTAACCCAGATTGTGCACGAGTTTTATACCAATCTGGATACTCAACTTGGCGTTCCAGGCTCAACTAAGGAACATTCAGCATACGTGAGGAACTACATCTTCTAGATTAGTCCTCAAATCCTGAACATGCAGTTGGGTTCTCCTGATGTGAAAATCGGTCGCGACTCTAAGCTGGAACTGGAAGAAGACTTGGACACAGTTGCATCGACCATAACCGGCCAACCCATGAAGTGGCCAAAGAATGGAAATCTCCAGCGAGGTTCTCTTTCTCTGCGGTATGGTTTGATCTATGGAATTATGGTAAGAAATTGGTATCCCATGTCTCATACTTCTACCGTAAGTCCTTTAACTGCTTCAATTTTGTTCCGGATTTGTTCAAATGCTCCCATTAATCTTGGGAAACTGGTCTTGGAGCGTATACAACTTGAAGCATTCGACCAAAAGATTAAGATGGCCTTGGGCTATCCATCCCTGATCTATCGCACGCTCACATCCTAAATGGATATCCGGGTCAAGAAAGATAAGATGACGCGCCGGCCCAATCCTTATCATGCCCCGAGTCACCTTGTTCAAGCTCTCCTTGGTTCTCCGATCCGACGACCTATCCCAACTGCTCGGGATAATGAAGCTGGACAATCTGTTCCCCAGGGCAGTCTCGACAACCTACAGTCGCATCTTGCCCGGATGATTACACTGTTGGAATCGATGGACCAGTCACTTACCCAATTAGCGGCAAAGCCTTGACTACTTCTGGCAAAATGGGGGAGTGGGCAGAAAATGGGGAATGGGGGAGATTTTGAAGAATGGGGGAGATCTTCTCGGCTGCTGCTGTTATCTTATGCTTTTATTTTATTTTGTTTTTATTTTACCGCTATAAGAACAATGTTTATTAACTCTTATTTTATTAAGTTGTTTTGCAGATTGTTGCACTACTGTTGTAACAAGTTTTTATTGCTGTTAAGACTTGTTAGTTGATTTATGTGCCTATCTCTTACTAACTTGTTTTATTTCAGCATGTCTACATTTTCCTTGGATTTTAAAAGTGTTTTTTCCAAACAAGTCAATTGGGGGAGATTGTTAGGACCGAAAGTCCAACACGATTCGAACTTGATTAAACAGTCAGGACTGCAGGTCCAACTCGATCTATTTCCTTGTTTGCAAAATTATTTTAAAGGAAAAGTCGGTTTTATTTTAGTTTGATTTATTGACTGAATATTCGCTCTTGATTATATGGTAATTATCTTGTTAAAGATGAGTGAATATTTTGGTAAGTTTGTAAAGATTTAACTTGATCTTATAGAATCTTATCTTATGGAAAGTTAATCTTTATCAAACTCTATTTATATCCTTAAGTAATCTATTCCTTGTGGAGTTATTTTTCGTCTTTGGTGTGCAGATTCACAAAGTTCATGAAGATCTTATCAAATGGAAACAAAAACTTATCAAAGGAAAAGACGCCTTATCAATGGAAAGATTTGGATATATTTGGAAAGATTCTGTCTCGACTGGATATGGAGACTGGCCGAGATTCTAGAGATCTTTCAAGGAGAGCTATCCTATAAATAGTAGAAATCCTAGGAATCAATGTAGAACACTCGTGTAAAAAATATACATCATTAGGTGTTCTCTTTTATTTTGATTTCTTAGTTTTCATCTCTTGATTCAATTCAAGAACGTGACAAGCTGACGAGAGTTGAAGGGAGTTCAACGGGAAAGGATTGCGCCAGTTAGAGGGATGTATACGTACGTGCAGTTCGCTTGGAAGCTTGCTCATAAGAAGATCACTACGGGAGTTTCGGTCTTACGGGTCAAACAGAGTAGACGCGAAAAAGGTTCCGTTGGTATCAACATTAGAGGGATTCGGTGTTAGAGTAAAACCATTAGGTGTAATAACTTTTGTCCGTTGAAAGAAGTTTGTCTCAAGCGAAAGCCTCGTGGATGTAGGACATAGTCCGAACCACGTTAAAAATCTGTTGTCTTACTTTACTGTCTTATATACCTGTTTAGACTAGGTATCGCAACTACTGCTTAAAACGTAAAGTAAAGACTTAAAGATCTATTAGGCCGGTATCTTCAAAAAATACCGCGATACTCTGCTTAAAGAGTAAATTTATTTCTACAAAACTACTTCACGAATTAGATCTAGCTTTCTTTGATACTTTTCTGCACTCTCAGTAAGTCATTAAGAGGCCAGCACATGACACTTCCAAAACGTATGATCCTTACGATCTGAATATCAACGTGGAGGAGATTCCGCAAGCCTACATCAACGATGGTCAGTTCAAGATATCTGACATGGCAGCCATGCGCCTCTTGAAGGGCTTGATGCCAGGGTTCGATCGCAAGAAATACTTTGAGGAGCTTGGCGGAGCAAGTCGTGTAGCAGGACTGCACTGGCTACTGCTGAAGTAAGTATATCGAGTCTAGTGCTTGGTTTCAACTTACATTAGATTCACTTGTGGTTAATTTAGATTTTCTTTGCAATTTTTTGTCAATGTCCAGACCATAATTTTTGAAAACTTCGACATGGCCATGGATGCACAAGAGCAGTACACCGCTCAGCTGGAGAAGTACAAGACTTCTGCGGCCAGGCCCAATTTCTCGAGACCAGAGCCAATGCAAAGACTCATGAGGTGGAGAAAAACCACTAGGCTGCGGTTTGGGAGATGGAGTGCGTGATGGCTGAGTTGGAAAAAGCTAAGGAGTCCGTCAGTGTCGCCCAGCGTGAGTCGAAGGAGTTCAAGGCTTAGGTGACCCAACTCTCCCTAGAGAACAGGAAGGCGACCAAGGAGATCAACGATCTCAATCTCACCCTGGTGAGGAAGAACATAAGAAGCTGGAAGCTGAGCTTACTGTTGCAAAGGCCGCGGTAGCCAGTGCAGAGCCGGATGGATATGACAGGGCCATGAGGAAGGTTGGTCCCCTCATTACTTCTAATGTCCATTGTTCTTCTTGCTTCCCTCTGTGTTGTAAAGTATGTTCGTTGTTTTGATAGGAGTTGCCTCATGACAACAAGGTGGAAATTGCTATAGAATTCTTCCGCTCGAAGACTTGGGAGGAGATCGGCACTATTCAAGGGGGCTATGACATGAGCAAGGGTTATAGCATGGCCCTTGAGGATGTCAAGAAGAAGGGAGCTGTTGCTGCCGATTTCAAGGGCGAGAACTTCAATATCTTCGACCGCTTGAAGGAGGTTGATGATGAAGGAGGCGAGGAAGCTGAAACCTCAGTTCCAGAAGATGAAGGGTCCCCGAAGCATGATTGCTTTACTACATTCAGGGCTTTGCAGCAAGTGTGGCTCAAGGATCATCTTGAGGCCGACCCTTCTATATCTGCTCCACAACTGCGCACTGATTTGGTGTCTTCGGATATGAGCCACTTGGACCATCCTCTGGAAGGGAATCTCCCCTTGCCTGGTGCTGAAGATGTGTTGATCCAGCTTCCACTATTGCTGCTGCCGCAACCAGCGTCCATCCTGAGGAGGACACAACTCCGCTGAAGGACTCCTTCACAGAGATCCAGGCGCAAAGCCGTGAAGCGGTCAAGGCCTTGGGTTTGAATCTATCCCCATGATCCTTTCCTGTAACAACCTACGCGTCGTATCTCTTTTTTGGCTTGTGTGCCCATATCTGAATAGTTTATGCATTTCTTTCGGTTGTCTTTGACTTAGTACTTTACTACTAACTCCGCACCTTAGTTGTGCTTATCTTGCATTTTAGTACATACAGTTGCGATTGTTATAACTTGTTCATATATATATATATATATATATATATATATATATATATATATATATATATATTGATATTTTGAATTCGTATTTCCTTTGATTTAGGTATTGAATTGCTCTTATAATACAGGTATTATGTGATATGAGTGCTCGTGCTCGTTTTGCGAGTGCTTGTGCTCGTTTATTGCGAGTGCTTGTGTTCGCTTTGTTAATGCTAACTTGTGCTCGTGTTCAAGTATACAAATTGCTTAGTGCAACTTTTGCAGGTATCGACTCACCTATGTACTGGCAGATGATCAAACTTGTATAAAATGTGGAATTTTATTAGTTTTGGGACTGGGCTCGAGTAACTTGCAAGTCGCCTACGTATTCTGACGTATATAGGTGGTCAGGAATCAAGTCCCCGTAGTTCAGTGCTAACTATTACAATTGAGGTCTACATGCGGATACCCATAATTCGTGAAAGAAAAAGTAATAATAACATCCAAACTACGGCCCTACTGTGCCATAAGGCAGTTAGAATGATAACTGTAAAACCTTCTCAAGTTCTGCACGTTCCAGAGGCGTGATAGTCTCCTTCCACCCAACTCTTGCAAAAAGTAGTATCCTTTAGCGATTGCCTTCTCCACCTTGTAAGGTCCTTCCCTATATGCTTGGTAGCTTCAACCTTCCTTAGGACCAAGTCCCCCACTTGGAAGTTCTGAAACCGTATTCAACTGTCATAAGCCTTAACCATCATTGATTTATACGCTTGTGTTCTCTGATATGATTCTTCCCTCTTTGATCCTATCAACTCGAGATCCATCTATCTTGCCCTCAAGGCGTGCTCCTCGTGATAAGTGACTATGCGGTAAGTTGGCATTCCATTCTCTGCTAGTATAACTGCTTCGGAACCATGCGTCAGCAAGTATGAAGTCTCCCCCGTCGAGGTTTGGGGGTGTTGTACGATAAGCCCACAGTATGCCTGCCTGGTAATTCTTCCATCCAGTTTCGACCTTCGCCTTCCAACCTTTTCTCCAGAATTTTGACCAATGTGTTATTAGTAGCTTCCACTTGTCCATTAGCTTCAGGGTGTGTAACAGATGTAAATCTTTGCTTAATCTCCAAGTCTTTGCACCAGACTTGAATCTTATGACCTTGAAATTGCCTCTCATTGTTCGAGATTAGAACCCTGGCTATCCCAAATTTGCATATCATATTTTTTCGAGTTAAATGCAAAAACTACCCCTGTGTAATCTCTAATTGACAAAAACCTCCCTATGTAATTTTAATTTGCAAAAACCTCCCTATGTTATTACATAATTAGCACACTTCACCCAAATTGGTTTTCAGCTTTGACTTGATGCGAAATGTCATTTTTGCCCTTATCCAAGTCTAAAATTACTTTTTAATTTTGATTAAAAGCTTTTTAGATGTGAGTATGTATTTGTTTAAATAATATAAAACAAAACACAAATGTTTAAAATATTTTTTAAACACTTTGAGATAACTTTTATTAATCTAACACAGAAAAATTTAATTTTGAAATTTAGAATAAGAAATCAAGTTTTTAATTTTGTCCCTAACTAAAAGTAAAAAATAAAAGAAAAAAGAAAAAATGTTCATCTTCTTCCCTCTTCTCATCCCCGCCCCAACTCACTGTCTAGCACCTCCTCCATCTCCACCAACCTAGCTCGATGAATCACAATTATTCAATAACCCACCTTCACAAAATCAACTCCAACATTCAGATTTCAATTATAATTGACAAGATTCGACGGCTTCTAGGGAAAGGGGTGGCCGCAAGATCTGGTGGGGGAGGAGCTAGTGGTGGAGTGGTGCAGTACCGTTATCAATCGTCGTTTCTTTTTTTTTTTGTTTTCCAAAAATATGCAGCTGAGGGTAAATAGGTAATTAACCATTCCAAAAATTCAATCCCAGATGCATTATAGGAGCGTGCCATACACTTATGGGTTGTAGGGGGGTTTTTTCTCCTTGACTTTATAACACAGGGAGGTTTTTTCTAATTAGAATTACACAGAGGGTTTTATGCCAATTAGAGATAACACAGAGGTAGTTTTTGCATTTAACTCATATTTTTCCATATGAACTGCTTTACATTTGCCTCTGTTATTGATACTAATGCTTCAACTTCGACCCGCTTGGTGTAATATTTGACCGCTACCAATAACCATTTTTTTCCCTCCGGTTGCGATTGGCATTGGCCTACAATGTCTATGCCCCATAGGTCGAATGAGCATCCATAACTTACAATTGTCATTGGCTGAGCGGGCTTATGAATTATCTTTGAATGTAACTGACAACTTCTGTAACTCCTCGTGTAATCCATTGAATCTCTCATTATAGTAGGCCAAAAATATCCTTGGCGGAGTATTTTCTGTGCCAACAATTGCCCTCCAGAGTGATTTCCACAACTCCCTCCGTGTATCTCGCTTAAGACATTCTTTGCCTGTGGTGGCGACAGAGATCTAAGAAGTGGTCCTTCAAACGACCTTTTGGTATAACTCTCCATTGAACATAGTGAACCTTTTCGACTTGTATTACAATCTTCGGACCACTTGTGGGTCAGTCGGTAAGGTGCCATTCCGTAGATATTCGATGAGTTCATCTTTCCAACTCTTTTCAACTTCCACTTGTAATACAAAGTCTACCATTTCCATCCTTCCCATGCTACTAACTTTCGCAATTGTTGGCTTGTCCATTGCTAGTAACGTCACCCTCCTTTCAACGTAGACTTTGGCAGTGCTTGCAAAACAAGACAATGAATCCGCACGTTCATTCTCAGCTCTAGGGATTTGCTAGATAGTGAATGTTTCAAAACTTGCAGTGGCCTCCTTCAACTTATCCAAATACATAATAATTGTTGCTTCCTTTGCTTCATATCGACCTTCGAATTGATTTGTAATCAGTTGTGAATCTGTGAAAGCCATGACTCTAGTGATTCCCAGTGATTTCACCATTTTAATTCCTCCTAGCATTGCCTTGTACTCCGCTTGATTATTGGTAACTTGAAAGTTTAATCGGATTGCGTAATCAAATTCCCGTCCGTCGGCCGACCTCAGATATACCTCAGCTCTTCCTGCATCAACCATAGAGAATCCATCCACGTGTAACGTCCACACCTTCTTAACTATTCTAGACGCTAAACCCTCCATTGTGGTCATTACCATAGCTACTTCCGGTGGTTCCTTAGACTCCGAGATGATTTCCGCCACAAGGTCCGCCAGCCGTTGTGCTTTAATAGCAGTTTTAGGTTGATACTCTAGGCCATATTCACCCAACTCGATGGCCCACTTGACTAACCTTCCAGACATTTTCAATTTTGCAATGACTTGTTTGAAAGGTTGATTAGTCAAGACTAGTACCGAATGTGATTGAAAATATGGTCAGAGTTTTCTTGATGTGATCACTAGAGCATATGCTAACTTCTCGATCTCCAGATAATTAAGTTCTGCCCCTGTCAATACTTTGCTAACATACTAAATCGGTAAGTTTTTCCTATCCTCCTTACGTACCAATACCGTGCTCAATGAATTCTTTGTTATAGCCAAGTACAGATCTAGCATCTCGTTATTTTTGGGCTTAGATAACAATGGTGGTGTAGTGAAATAAACTTTTAGCTGGCGAAAGGTTTCTTCACAATCTTCAGTCCACACAAACTTTATAGTTTTCCTCAACTTTTTTTAAAGAACAGTAAGCTATTCTCTGCTGATTGTGAAATAAAGCGGCTTAGTGCCATTATTCTGCCCACTAGACGTTGCACCTCCCACACAGATTTGGGGGATGGGAGGTCCATTATAGCCTTGATCTTGTCTGGCTTAGCCTCAGTCCCTCGTTCATTGACCATGAAACCCAGAAACTTTCTTGCCTTAACTCCAAATGTGCATTTCTTCGGGTTCAACATCATCCCATATTGTTTCGTTATGGTAAACGCCTCATTGAGATGCTCAATATGGTCTTCAGCCTTCAGGCTTTTGACTAACATGTTGTCGATGTCTACCTCTATCATCTTGCCAATTTGACGGTAAAACATCTTGGCTACCAGCCTCTGAAAGGTTGGTCCTGCATTCTTCAAACCGAAGGGAATTACTCTATAGCAGAATATGCCTATGTCTGTTATAAATGTCGTTTTATGTTGATCGTTCACCACTATTAGTATTTGGTGAAAGTTGCTATGTGCATCACAAAGACTTAATAATGCGCGGCTCGCAGTTGAATCTACCATTAAATCAATCCTCGGCAATGGGAAAGGATCTCGTGGGCAATGGTTATTGAGATCCATGTAATCTACACACATTTCCCATACCGTCAGTTTCTTAGGTACCAAAACAACGTTGCTAAACCACTAAAAATATTGTACTTCAAATATGTGACCAGCCGCCAACTTTGTTTGTACCTCTAATTCTGCAGCCTTGTTCTTCTCATCGCTAAAATGTCTCTTCTTCTGTCTAATAGGTTTAGCATATGGATTCACAGTTCAGTGATGTACTGCGACTCGAGAATCTATTCCTTTCAAGTTCGGGTCGGTCCATGCAAATACATCAAATTGTTGCCTTAGGCACTCCAATAATGCTTTCTCAATCTTCGGTGGCAATTCGCTGCCAGTTTTTATGACCTTGTCAGGTTCATCGTCCGAGAGGGTCACCTCCTTGAATTTACCCGAAGGTTTCATCCTCTCGATTTCCATTTGATTTTTATAACGCAAGGTGGTCTTATCCTCCTTTTCCTCTTTGGCTTTCTCAATTGTAACTGTGCCATTCTTGTTTAGCAGTTCCGGTTGGTCGGGATATGGCAATTGATCATCTTGGGTGACCAACACCATATCTCTATCCTCGTGATATCCCTCTTCAGGTGCTTCACAGATACGCACTCCAATCATTGCAACGTTAGAATCCGTCTTCACTTTAATTGGTTTAGTCAACGTGACATAACAACTCCAAGATTCACGGTAGTTTGTCGAAATCTCAGCCACTCAGCCTGGTGTCGGAAATTTATTCTTTTGATGAGCAGTGGATATGACTATAGTGCATGCGACGATTTTTGGCCTCCCTATTAACACATTATACGCAAATGGTATGTCGACTATGAGATATTCCACATTCAAGGTTCTCCTCCTAGGGTTTTGTCGAAAAGAGGTTGGCAGCATTACTTTGCCAATAGCCCGCACATCTCCCCCTCCAAAACCCAACAGACGCAAGTTTACTTCAGTGATTTCATACCTTCCCATCTTCATTCGTTACAATGCATCCATGAATATGATGTTCACTCAACAACCATTATCCACCATAATCCTTTTTACCGGATGATTCACAATCACGGCACTCACTACCATTGGGTAGTTCAAATACTTTGCCTCATGAGCTTGTGAAGACAAATCCTTAAATTCAACATCATCAAACGTGATTCTCATGTCTAGTTTGTCTACTTCAAAAACTAGATCATTACTTGGACGCTTCAAATTATCATTGTAAATGTCTCTGGATATTCTCTTTCTGCTCTTTTACTGAGTCGGCCCCCGTTGGCCCGACTAAAATCATGTTGCCGCTGATTCGTCAAGACTGTTAGGATCAACCTTCTTGTGAGATCCTTGATCCTTTTTCTCTCGCGGAGAATGACTTCTTTTCCTGTCGCGGGATGATTATTCTTCCGGTACCTCAAGATTTTTCGGGAAGACTTTGATCAGCTTCCCATCTTGTATGAGTCGTTCGATCTTATTCTTCAATGCCTTGCAGTCATTAGTATAATTCTCATTATGTCAATGGAATTTGCAATACTTTCAAGATTCTTTCATCTGTTCTGTTTCATTAAGCGGTTGGGGTGTTTTGAGTATTCCACGGTCTTTGACTATTGCAAAGATTTCAGCACCGTCCTTCCTTAGTGGCGTGTAATTATCAAACCTTTTGAATGGTGATCGTCTCTCCTTGCCTCTATTTTCCTTTCTCCAATTTCTGTTCTCCTTACCCTTGTTGTTTTCTGCAAAATCTCATAGATCTTGGTTTCGAGCGGCTTCCTCTATATCCGTAACCCGACTAGCAATGTACATGATACTCTCAATAGTCTTCGGTTCCTCCCATGTTAGAAATCTACCAACTTTTTGCTCTTGCTCCAGTTCATTAGAGCTGAGATTATTAAATTTGGTGTGGGAGATTGCACTAGTCCTATCTCGTCATTAAGTCTCTCTAGATACTTCCCCAAACCTTCATCATTCTTTCTCCAAATGTTGAACAAATGGCTTGGTGCCTTCTTTTTCTGCCAATAAGTTGTGAATTTTTGAACGAACATCTCTCTGAATTGTTCAAAAGAGTCGATTGTTCGAGGCCACAAGTTCTTAAACCATCCGTTAGCTGTTCCTGACAAACTAAGCAAACTATCTCGCCCTTAGACTCTTGCAATATCCCAAAATTTGCAAATCCTCATCGAGATCATCCAAATGTTTTTCGGGGTCGCTAGTCCCATCATACTTTCGCATTTTCGATAGATTAACTCCTTCTTTTGACGTCAGTCGACTGATTGCATCACAAAATGGAGTTGGCTTCTCCATGAAAGGATTGTGTTCTGCAATCACCGGTTCGGCTCTTTGTCCGATATGGTTAGGTTGATCACAATTCTGTCCAATTGTCTAAACTTGACTAGCAACAGGTTGCATATCGAATGCTCTTTGTTTCGAATTCACTTCACCATCCCTTGATGTGGCACGACTTGGCACTCTGTTTCTTCCCTTTTTATCAATACGCTGTGAATGAAGGTTCCTGCGCTCAGGCGACCTGGACGGTCCCCTTTTATTGGGCCTTGTCGCTCGTGAATGAGTGTATTTCCTCGAATCAGCCCTGTGCTTGGTTTGATGACACCTTGAAAGTGGTGCAAATGTAGGTTGTGCCGTCTCATCGGTGCATTCTGTGGCAACACAATGCTCGCTAGTTGCTGCACAATCATTGGCACCAGAGTTTGTTGAAAAGCTATCATGATCTGAGCTAATTGAGCAGTATTCGATAGTGGTTGTTTCGGTGGTGGCATTTGCTGTTTCCTCTGCTCCTCCACGTGGCCGATCCAGGGGAGCATTTGAAATGTGCTCACATGCGTCAATAGCTCTGGCATCTTCATCCCGCTGGGACCTAGCTCTAGTGGCTACTCCGTTTTTTGCCGTAGCTCTTCTCTGAGCCATTGAATCAGTTATGGTGTTTAGTTTTCAAGTGCCTTTAGTGGTTCCCAAAGACGGCACCATTGATGTGGGGTGTTTTCGTCAGGATACGTGTCCACTTGCCAACAATCCACGTCAGACTGCTTTAGTCCCTGCTGGATCCTTAAGAAGCTTTTGAATTCAGAACCTGCACTCAACACCACACGTGAAGTAAGCCGGGGCCATCCCGGCGAAGGCACTCCATTGATTAAGTCAGATAAGTCAGAATATCAAATCTCGTTGCGCGTGACAACTGGTCGAATTGAGCAACTCGAAAAGTTGCAAACAACTCAAATACAAGAGAAACAAGTCGAATTGATTGGTCAGAACAAGTCGAACGGAGCTCTCAAATAACTCGAACTGCGTGTAATTATAAGTCGAATTAGAGTTGTTCTGTCAAGTCAAAATGATATGCCAAATAGGTCGAATTCATACTATATAACTCGGATTGAATGCTGAAAATTATAATTCCGTACCTTAAAATGACGAGTGGGACCCATATATATAGTACTAAGAGCCCCCCCCCCCCCCCCCCCCCCAGCTAAAATTGCTCTTCCAGTACAATTAGGATTCCAAATAACTTTAATTAGAGTTATTCCGGAATAAGTCGAAAAACACCTTCAAATAAGTCGAACATGCCGTCAAATAACTCAAAATGGGCCTGAAACAACTTGGATAACTAAAAAATGGGCCTGCATGGGCCTGATTTTGAGTTTTGCATTGAAAAATAATAGTGCTGAGGTGTCATTACGTAAGCCAAGATGCGCTCGTGGCATCCGATGAAACGTATGACGTGGCAGGACCAAAATATGGTACATCAATATATATATATAAAAACTACACATATTTATCTATTTCTAACTACAATTTTACTAAATCTAAATTTTTACCCAACTTATGAATTATGATCATTAGTTGATAATCTTTTATTATTTCGTTTTGCTGTTTAACATTACAATTTATTTGACTTGTTATACTATTTTCTAAATTTTATATCTTTATTTGCTATCATGCTTTAAACGTAATAAATAAAATAAAATATGGCACTGCAAAAACATATGAGTGTACATTTAATTTTAATATGATATTTTCTCTTTATATTTCTTAACGTCTTGAAGATATTCGAGCTAGTAATTACTTTTTAAATGAATAATAGTAGACAAACTAAGTGACTAAATGTAAAGATAATGTCTTATATATTGCATTAGTGATACATTAGATCTAATATTAATTTGACATTCTTAGGCTGCCTGCTACGGGATTAGAAGTTACACCGTAATAGGAAACAACAACAAAAAAAAAAAAAAAAAAAAAAGCTAATGTGAGAAAATAGGTGAAAATCCTCGTTTGTTAGATACAATAAGCAAACAAAAGTTGAAAAAGAAGAAACTGCCCTTCTATAGGAGTATCGTCGTCTTTATATTTGCTCAAATTATTTTGGGAACCTTGTGTTTCTTTCCTAAACTAATAGTGTTCTATGGTGATTCAATTATAATAATGAATTACAATAAATTAATTAAAGAAATTAAAGAAATTGCACATGTTATTAAAAAACCGCCCCTTGAAGGATCTTAGGCGTTCCTAATGCTCCGATCTTAAGACATAATTTGACCAACTTTTATGTTTCTTTCCTACCAAAATAAATGTCATACATTTCTCCATTTGCGGTAATAACTGATGAATGCTCTTTTATAGGAATGGACAGTGCAGGAGATCGAACTCAGCCTCCTCTTTACCTACTTAATGATAAAGGGTATTTATGAGTTTGGAGGAGATGACACTCAAACTCGTGTCTACATTGAAGTCTATATAGTAATATATCAGAATAGCATTTTTGTTTTTTTTTTTATTAGCAAAATGAATTTATCTAAAAAAGGAGTATAAGCAATACTCCGGAGGTACAAAGCAGATTAATAGCTAATACATTGTAATGGTTTTGAAGACCATTCGACAAACGAATACATGAAATTCGAAACTTTTGCCTTAATCCAACTCCACGAACGGACCTTAATAGACTCAACGACATTAATCACTTGCGGACGTATCCCATTGAAAGAGCAATTATTTCTAGCCAGCCAGATTTCCCAAATTTTAAATAACCAGATGCACCTCCAATCCACTTGCTTGTGAGATCTAGGAACCAATTCAAGAAATTGCAGAAGATGGTTCACATTCTCATCATAATATTCACAAAAACAGCAATTCCCATCATTAATAATCCCCATGCGAACAAGATTACCCTTTGTTTGCACTCTATTTTGAATCGCCCTCCATGCAAATATTCTCATCTGCAATGGCGCATCAATTCCCCATAGAGCTTTAAAAGCGTGGCTAAATGGCTCAGGGAGATGAGGAGAAATAAGGTTATATGCAGAACGCACCTTAGAGTTACCATCCATTTCCCCTTTCCAGCACCATTTATTATTCTTCCCTTCTTGAGGAACGAAACCACTAATTTCAACAATTAAATTTTCCAATGCACTTCTTTCCCGCCCAAACAAATTACGCCTCTACTCCCATTTCCACTGCCAACCATTAGATGTCCATTCTCCTTTTTAAGCAATCGTGATGTCTTTGTCGGAAGCGATACTAAACAATCGGCTGTGTTTTGTGTCTTCTCCACCTTCCTTCCAAAAAAGTGTGTCTTCTCTATTGCCAATCACTTTATTAATCCCTTCATTAAACCAATACTGATTTGGTCAGTCCTTGTCAATTGTCATCAAGTCACGCCACCAGGAGGAGGAGCAGCTTGTTTGGCGTCTTCCAAAATTAAAGTCAGCCGGTTTCTAATTTTCCCATACTTAACTTTTAAGATCTCTTTCCACAACGAACCTTCTTCTTGCGAAATACGCCATCTCCACTTTGTAAGTAGTGCCTTGTTGAATCTGCTCAAGTCTTTTATCCCAAGACCACCATTTTCTTTATCCTTACAACACTGCTCCCAGCTGATCCAGGCAATTTTTCGTGAATCGTAATCGCTGCCCCAGAGAAAGCGTCGCTGAATTCTGACCATTTCTTGGCTGATCTTCTTCGGGGCCAAGACATATAATGGTAAGCCCACGAGCACAGAGTGAATCAGGACAACTCTACCTCCAAATCAAATGCGACATCCTTTCCATGAAGAAATTTGATTCTTCTTCAAGTCAATCACAGGCTTCCATGTTTCGCTTCTCTTGGGATTTGCCCCAACCGGCAGTCCCAAGTATTTAAAAGGGATCTTTTCAGCCTTGCAATTGAGAATTTTAGCAATCTCATTGACTTGGTTCACCTCGATATTGATCCCAATGATGCTGCTTTTAAGGAAATTAATCTTCCATCCAAAGAGCATCTAAAACATTCCGAGAATTGATTTCATTGCCATTACATTCGAATGAGAATAATCACAGAAGATAACCGTATTGTCCGCATATTGTATATCCGTAACTTCCAAAATATCTCCACGACTATCCCCAATTTTTAAACCTTTGAACATATGCTTCTGATTCGTTGTTTTTATTATCCTTGCTCAACACTCCACTGCAATCAAAAAGAGGAAAGGCGAGAGGGGATCCCCTTGCCTCAAGCCCTTTGACATCTAGAATCGGTCAATAGGATTACCGTTGACAAGGACAGAGACCGAGGCTGAGCAAAGGCACTCTTTGATCCATTTCCCCACTTCTCATTAAACCCCATCGACAGCATCACATTATCCAAGTAATTCCAGCTGACACTATCGAAAGCTTTTTCAAAATCAACCTTGAAAACCAATCCCTTTTTCCTTTTTCTTTTAGTATTCTCTATAATTTTGGTGGTACAAAGGATACAGTTGACTATATGCCTTCTTTTAACGCATGCAGACTGCTCTTTTGACATAACCTTACGGATCACTTTTCGGAGCCTTTTTGAAAGAAGTTCTACCTGAATTTTGTAAACACTGCCTATCAAGAAGTTGGGATGACACTCGTTTAGGCACTGGGGTTTATTTTCTTTGGAATAAGGGCAATGAAGGACAAATTCATACCACACACTAATTTCCCAAAATTCTGGAATTCTTGAAAAACATTACAGACGTCAGATTTGAGCAGCTCCCAAAACCTTTTGAAGAAATTAATATTAAAACCTGGGCCCAGGCTTTTTGATCCGTTGCAACTCCATATTGCATCCTTGATTTCACTTTCAGAGAACGGACTAGTGAGAAATTCATTGTCTCCCTCACTCATTTGCTTGAACTCAAGATTTCCCACAGTTGGTCTACACCATTGTTCCTCGTTAAAAATATTCTCAAAGTAATTCTGCACCGCTTACCTGATCTCTGAGGCATCCTCCGTCCAACGAACGTCAATTAAAAGACAGCAAATTTCATTATGTAGAGTTTATGCCGATCAATCTATCAAATACACACTCAAGATGATGTTCACAAACAAAACCGCGCTCAATTCGATCGAGAATTAAGAGATCAGTTCACAAAACCACAGCAGAAACAAGTTGAACAAATTGCCCGAAAAACACGCACAAACACGCAGCAATTTTTACGTGGTTCGCATTTGAATCAAATCGATCCAAACCTACATCCACGGAGTGATTTACTATAGAACAAGTGTATGAGAGAAAATTCCAGAAGAAATTAAAAAGTTACAACTGAAAACTGACTCGCACACACGCCTTAAATAGGCTGCAACAATTGGCCTCAAAACAGAAAGTTTAACTAACTTTCTAACTAACTTTTAAACTGAAACTTGCCAAATCCGATTAACTCGAACTGACTAACACCCTTAGCTAATTAAACCGCGTTAACCTGCTCTAATTCCAGTAAGTTAGGAACTAACTTCTTCACACATTAAAAACTCTCCAGGTATTTATGCACCGATGGAAGATATGGGTATTAGCATCGCCTTCTCTGATCCATTTTGTTCTTGCCTTTTGAAAAAGAGATATCTCTTTATATTTCAAATTTTCCATAAATCTCGTATCGCCTCCTTCCTTTTCAGTACTTCTTCATTCAAGAGAGTCGTGAGTTCTCCTTTACAGTCAAATTCAACAATGATATTTTTGGCTTCACTGATCTTTGTATCTTAATCCCCGAAGTCCTGTTTATTCCTGATTTTTAACGCCTGCTTGAGCCCTTTCAATTTTCTTTAAGAATGAAGCAAATCTTCCAGTAATATTTGGATTAGTTCACTTATCAGCAATGAAGGGTCTGAAATCCTTGTGTTTGTACCAACAATCCATTATTTTAAATTGTTTATGCCCCAATCTTGAGCCTCAATTTTACGAAGCACCGGGGAATGATCGGATATCAACCTACTCAAACCTTTCTGAACCAAGTTCTTCCATTCGTCAGCCCTTTCTTCATAAAGTAAAAATCTATCAAGCCTGCTCAAGCAAATATCGCTGTACCAGGTGAATATCTTCCCAACTAGAGGAAGGTCCGGCAAATCCATTCGGAAAATAAAATTATCAAACTCATTCATGTCGATATTCAGATCATGGGAACAGATAGTGCTTTTCCTTTCCTGAGGCACTCTGATTGAATTAAAATCCCCCAGGACGCACCATCTCCCCTGGTTAAACTGTCTTTTAAGATCAATAAGAGCCGACCATATTCCCCTTTTTTTGTTCAACACACAAGGCAAATAGACATTGATAATGAAGCACCTCTCTTTTGTTGGACCCCAATCGCCAACTAGAAAAATGAAACCATCACCACATACATACGACTCAAGAGCGAACACATCATTCCTCCAAATAACAACTAAACCACGAGCCCTACCTACGACCCATCCACAGTTTTATGGCCCCCCCACATTGCATAAATGTCTCTTGCTTCTAAACTCTCCTTCTTAAGTTTCCTCAATTCCAATCATGTCCAGCTTAAATTTGTTTACGAGCAACCTAACATCCCTTTTTTTCTCCTCCCCTCCACAACCTCTAATATTGAATGTCAAAATATTCATCTAATTAACAACCACATTATTTCCACCACTTGTCTCTTAATTTTATCAAGAAATGCTAGCTTATCCCTTTTTTCCATATTCTCCAATCTGCTTACTGTTTCATGTTCATTACCCTCGTAAGCAATAACAAGTTCTTTTGCGAAATTCCAGGCTTCAATAGCCTCAACCCATTGGATATTCTTCCTCGAAATAACCGTATTATTTTTTTTCTATGCTTTGTGCAACGATGGCTTGGTCGAACACGGTTGTGGTTGTCCTCCTTCTCTGAATCTAAATCAGCACAGAATTCTCCCCATCTCCTCAGCAAACGTTTTGCTTTTTCTTTCATTGTTTCTCTTCTACTTGCTTTTGATTTTGTGATGTACAATTAGAATCTCCAGACTTAGCAAATTCTTGTTTTTTTTTTGAAGAAAGAGATTTCATTAATCACCAAAGGTCCAAACCAACATACTACCAATGTTACATATTGACCAGACAAAGAACACCAAACAGAAACAGAGTAATCTCAAATTCTATAAAATGATACAGGAAAACAGAACTTCTAAAGCTGCTGAAAACTTCTTCGACCATCATTGAATCGGGAACAAAACCATGTCTGACCAATCAACATTTGCAACAGCATTACGAGCAAGCACATGACTTCTTCATTCGCTTCGCGACAAATCCATCGGAATATAAAACCTGATCGATGAGGGATGTAACGCTGAATATCAGCAATCAAGTTCGCGTGATCGGCTTCAGTGGTTTGAAGATTAATTATATCATGAGTGATATTGAGACAATCCCCTTCAAAGATTACATATTTCCAACCAAACTCGATTGCAATTGTAACTGCCAATTTTGCCGCAACCGCTTCCACACTCTTTGCACCTAGATTACCCGTCATTCTTCGTTGTGCACGAGCTATACAAATACCCGAGGAGTCATTAGCAAGAATAGCATCACCGGATTCACCCTGGTCCGCAAAAATTGCCCCATCGAAATTCATCTTAATCCATAGTGAGGGAGGAGGTGTCCATTGAGTTTTAACAGACTCTCTAAATTTCAGAGTCGGAGTCCCACTACATCCACTCCACACCATCCAATAAGATTCCGCAAATTGTGCAATTGCCGTTGTTGAAGAGGCCTCCTCACCCGCAAGTATACGATTCCGATTGTTCCATATTGTTCAACAAATAATAGCAGTTTTAAATCCTTGTCCATCTCTTGATCAAGGCGTCTGAACCAGTCCTCAAACTCCTCATGATCACGCATCAGGTACATTGATGGAAAAAACATTAACGCCCAAACTTGTCGTGCAACATGACACGTAAGAAAACAGTGGCGAATATCTTCCTCTCCCACTCCGCAAACAATGCATTGAGTATCATTAGTGATGTGTCTTCGAGCCAAATTATGCCGAGTAGGAATAATATTCATGCACACCCTCCATATGAAAATAAGGTTTTTCATCGGGCACTTGATACGCTACAAGAATTTCCAGTCACGTTGAGAACTTGGACCATCTTCCCTTATTGACGATTTTCTTGCTCCTGCAAGGCTGATAATAAGGTGATAAGCACTCCGTACGGAGAAATTTCCATTCTCCGTATAATGCCAAATTTGCATATCCCAATTATCATTACTGCCAATCGGAATTGAGAGAATAATTTTGAGATCTTCCTCCCAAAAAGTGTTATGGAGTAATTCATAATTCCAACCCCCAGTCATTTCATCAAGCAAAGCCGAGCCCCTGTCACGTGCCATCGTTGCATTTTGTGGAGTAATAAGTTTAAAAGTAGTAGGTCTTGGCAGCCAACGATCCCCCCAAATGATATTTGTTCTCCATTTCCAACTCGCCATCGAATTCCTTTCTCGAGATATAGCACAGCCTCGCGAATACAGCACCAAGTGAATGATGGAGAGGAGCCTGGTTTAGCCTCAAACAACGAGCAATTTGGAAAATATTTTGGCTTCAGGATTTGCGCTACTAAACTGTCCGGAAATTGAAGAATCTGCCACGCTTGTTTCGCCAATAGAGCAAGATTAAAAGCCCATAAATCTCTAAACCCAAGTCCACCCTCGTTTTTACTACGACATAGCTTCCCCCACGCCACCCAGTGTATTTCAGACCGCGTTCCGTCGCCCCACCAAAAATTGCACACCCTTGATTCTAATTCAGAAATTAAAGTATCCGGTAGCCTAAAACAGCTCATTGTGAAAGTGGGGATTGACTGCGCCACCACTTTAATCAGAATTTCCTTGCCTCCACAAGATAGCAATATTTCTTTACCATTGAGTCGATTCCACACTCTATCTCGAATGTACGCAAAAAATTCCTTTTTTGATTTTCCCACCACTTAAGGCATACCCAGATATTTAGCGTGCTTATCCTCCACCGCCACATTAAGAATTCTCTGAATACATTGAACGACGTCGTTATTCGTGTTCTTACTAAAGACAACCAATGATTTATCCATGTTGATCATTTATCCCGACGCTAGCTCATATCTCTTCAGAATGCTCAAAACTTCCTCAGCAAAATCCACCCTTGCTTCACAAAAAACAAGGGTATCATTGGCAAAGAGAAGATGTGAAACCACTGGTGCATGCCGGCAAATAGAGATACCCTTGATTGCTGCCTTTCCTCTGCATCCCGAATGAGCCCTGAAAAAGCTTCAGAACAAAAAAAAAAAACAAATAGGGAGACAAATGATCCCCTTGACGAATACCTCTCTAAGGATGAACTAAACCAAACTGATAACCATTAACAAGAAAAGAATAAGAGACAGATCGCACTCCCATCATAATTAGAGACGCAAAATCGCTCTCGAACCCTAATCTAAGCATAACCTTTTCCAGAAAGGACCACTCGACTCTATCATATGCCTTACTCATCAAGTTTAAGTGTCATTTGTTCCTTTCTACCTGATCTTTTTAGATTTAATATAGTGATTAATCTCAAATGCAACCAAGATAGTATTAGTGATAAGGCGACCTGGGACAAAAGCAGATTGCGCATAGGATATGATATCAGACAAAAAAGGTTTAAGCCTATTAGCGATACCTTTCGAAGAAATTTTGAAGCAAACGTTACTAAGGCTGATTGGGCGAAATTGATGCATGAACTCAGGTTTATCACATTTTGGCAAGAGCACAACATGAGTATAATTAATTTGGGGATGGAGAATTTTTTAAGATAAGCAAGCACGAATGTAATAACAGAGGGGCCCACAATATGCCAAAACTTCTGAAACCATACGACAAAAAAACCATCCGGGCCCGGGGATTTTAGAGGTGGCATACAAAATAAAGCACGAGTTACCTCATCCGCCGAAAAACGTTGTGATAATTGTGGATTGACTTCAGAGGTCACTCGGGGCCGCAACACACGTAATACATCATCTAATTCTTCCTCAGAGGGTTGCCTGGAGTGAAATAATTTTGAAAGTAGTTTCCAATAACCCTCTCCACATCTTTCGGTTTATCCACCCAAATCCCCGTCAGTATCTCTAATTCCTTTCACTTCATTCTGTTTCTTCCGCTCACTTGCTCGCCGATGAAAATATGAGGTATTTCTATCCCCTTCTTGAAGCCATTGTATCTTACTTCTCTGTTTCCAATAAAGCTCCTCTTGATCCTGAAGATTGTCAAGTTCGTAACTAAGTTCACGTTCCTCTTTTTTAGATTCCCCCGTGAGTATACCTTGTCGTAACTGTTGAATTTGATTCGTCAGCTTGTCAGTTTAATCTCTGCCCCTAAAATCTGATCCCATTGAAGAAGGCCTGTGCCACATTGGTTTAATTTTTGTGTTAATGTAAGCCCTGATGTATTTTCATTCCCTGACTGCCAAAGTTCTTTAATAAAATTCTCACAATCTGCCTTCTTTATCCAACGAGCTTCAAAACGAAAATGTTCTTTTTTCTCCATTGAATATTTTCTGTATTCGAACTTGCATCGCACTGAATCATGATCGCCGTGTGATCAGAATGGCGAACTGCTATATGTTGTACTTTAGTTTCACAAAACGGGCTGTCCATGAAGCATCACCACACGCTCGGTCGATCCGTTCCCAAAAATTATGAGGATGAGGTCGTCGATTTCGAACCCGCATACCCAATATCAATTAAGTCGACATCTGTAAGCACCTTTCTAAATTTCGGATTTGCCATAATTGTCGAGGATTGCCTCCTTTCTTCTCGGTTGGATCAAGAATTTAATTAAAATCTCCACTACAAAGCCATGGCTTTGACGATGCTTGTTTAAGTGAATGTAGAAGATTCCAAGTTCTTTGGCGTAATGACGTATCTGGCTCCCCATAGAATCCAGTAAATCTCCATTCCTCATCACTATCTTCCGAGACTATCATGACGTCGATATGATTTTTAGAAAAACTCAAAAGACAAACATCAAGGTTCTTGACCCATAACAAGGTGAGACCGCCTCCTATCCCATGGGCATCAACTGAAACACCATAACACTCTAATTTATTTTAATTTTCCTCCTCATGCATCTGGTTTCCATTAGGAAAATATTAGAGTGGCGATAATGTTGAAAAGTGTTACGTAACTCTCGAACTGTCCAAGGGGACCCCACTCCCTGACAGTTCCAACTTAATATTTTCATTGGGATTGGCGGGGCTACAATGCCGCCGCCAACCAAGGCTCTCCTTGTATAGAACTTCCTTCCGCTATTGAACTCTTTTTCCGGGCTTGTAGATCTTTATAATGAATTTCAGCCGTCCTTTTACGTGTCACAATGCATGACCCCCCGTCTTTATTGCTGTTTTTGCTTGTTTTCTGCCTAACAGTAACTTTTCTTGGAGTATTTGTTGTGCCGACAGTCCCGCTAACTGGGATTGTGATCAATCTTACAGGATCAACAATATTCGGCAATTGATTAGGAAAATCCTCAAGCACTGTTGATGTATTTCCTTCCATCAGCCCGGTGGAATGAATTTCTCGGCGTTGTTTCCCAGCACCATCCTCAATTAGCATAGGAGTAAATTCTCAGCCCATGTCGGTGTTCTAGTGATTTTCAGTAGAAGCACCAACTCTATTTTCCCCAGTCATGAGACGCAAATTTTGTGGACCATCGACCTTCTCCTGAAGTGGAAAATTATGTCCAGCTCGTAACGATATATCATCGCCTTTGTCGTGAGTATGCGCATCACCTATGTTGTCATTTCTCGTCTGATGAACCATATTTCGATACTGTGTCATAATATCCGATACGATACCACGAGCGTATTTCGGGAAATATTATGCCACATCATCACCATTATTTTTTAATGCAAAACTCAAAAGTAGGCCCAGGCAGGCCCAAAGCAGGCCCAGGCAGGCCCATTTTGAGTTATTTGGCGGCCATTTTGATCTATTTGAGGCCCAATTCGACCTATTTGTGCAACCATTTCGAGCTATTCCAAGATAACTCTATTTCGAGTTATTTTGAAGCATAGTTCTACTTGGAGTGGACTTCTAGCTGAATAAGGACTCTTAATACTATATAAGGGGTCCCATACCTCATGTTCAGGTATGTTTTTTAAATTTCAAGCATTTATTTTGAGCTATATAAGTCGAATTTGAGCTGTTTGGCAATCATTTCGAGTTGTTCAAAATAGCTCTACTTCGAGTTATCTTGAGAGCATTTCGAGTTGTTTTGAAGTCTTCATTTTGATCTATTTGAAGACCTTAATTTCGACTTGTTTGTGCCACTTTGACTTGTTTGTTTTCGACCTATCACGTACATTTTGACCTATTATTTTGATTTGTTTCCTTGCACAACAAGATCTCACATTCCAACCCATCTGACTTAAGCGTCAGAGTGCCTTCACCGGGAAGACATCGGCTTAGTTTACATGTAGTGTTGAGTGAAGGTTCCAAACGCAAAAGCTGCTTAAGGATCCAGCAGGGACTGAAGCAGTCTGACGTGGACTGTTGACAAGTGGACACGTATCCAATGAAAATACCCCCCACAAGTGGCGCCGTCTGTGGGAACCACTAAACGCACTTAGGAGCAAATACTATCAGTCAAACAATGGCTCAATGAAGAGTCACAGAGAACAATAGAGTAGCCACCAGGGCTAGGTCGCAAAGGGAGGAGGATAACAGAGTTGCTGATGCTTCTGAACACACTTCGGTGGCTCCATATAACGCCCCTTTGGACCAATCACATGTTGTAGTGGAACAACCTTCAATGCTTCCTCCGGAACAACAACTGTTGAATCCTGCTCAACTGAATCAGATCATGACAGCTTTTCAACAGACTATGGTACCGATGATAGTTCAACAATTGGCTAACACTGCTTTGCAGAAGAACGCCCCAGCACCAACTGCACAACAAATATCGGCGCAGCGGACAAGGTCTCATCAGACGCAACGTCGTGCTGATTCGAGACAACACACTCATTCAAGGATGACTAGACCTACTAGGAGGGAACCATCGCCTTCCCTGGAACGCAGGAATCCTTGTACAATGAGGAATGAAGGGAAGAAAGCTCCAAGTCGAGCAACTATTAGAGATGGAGAAGATGACTCAAGGCAGAGGAGTCCTGAAATACGTCAAGTCGTAAGTCATACAGTGGGAAGGAATAGGGATCTTCCAGAAAGAGTTATACGAAGGCCATAATCGATTGTTGCTGAACATATCCCACCAGTGGAGAAGCCAACACCATTCTGCGATGCAATCAGCAGATTAACACCAAAGGAAGGAACTATTCTCCCTGAGATGAAGAAGTATGATGGAACAACTGATCCTGGAACGCATTTTGATGACTTGGATGCGGAACTGCAGATTCTGGGATACAACAAAGACTTAAGGGCAAAGCTGATTTCGCTTAGCTTGACAGGAACAGCTAAAGAATGGTTCAAGAACTTGCTGCCACGCACAATTGAATCATCGGAACAGTTTAGAGAGATGTTTGTCAAGAAGTTTGCCACTTATTGCCTAAGGAAGAGATCACCAAGGTGTCTGTTCAATATTCATAGAAAACCTGATGAAACTTTGGGGAAATACATAGAGAGACTTAATGTGAAGATTGGTCGAGTGCAATCTCCAACTACAGATTTGGTTATCTCTGTAGTACAAAATTGGAGCCAGAGCAAAAAGTTAGTGGAAGTAATAACTTGGGAGGCACCTACTACTATTGAGAAAATCATGGATCTTGCTCGAAGAGTTATTGACATAGAAGAGGCCACTATGACTCAGGGCCTAATGGATTTTGCCTGAATCCTACAAAGGCAAAGAGAACAGAAACTGGAGAAAGGATGACCGGGGCAAAGACCGTAATCGTTGTCGGTCACCTTTTAGAAAGTTTGATAACTATACACCTTTGAGAAAGAATATTGTTGAAATCTTTGTCGTCACAAAGGATCAAGGGATATTCAAAACACATAGACCTTTCAAGGAAACGGATGAGATGTAGGAGTCAAGGAAATATTGAAAATATCACAGACATCATGGTCATTATACTAATGAATGCAAGGCCTTGAAGAACGAAATTGAACAACTCATTCAAGACGGGAAACTCATTGAGTACATCCTTGAGAATCGAGAACCACGAGACGACAAATGCTCAAGAGGCAGAAAGATGAGTCATTCTCCCCGTGAGAAGAAGAACGAGCCTAGGCGTAAGAAGGGTAACCCCAACGACGGGGACGAAAACGGGATCAATGTGATCGCTGGAGGACCAACTGGTGCCGATTCAGCCAAAAGTAGAAAGCAAATTTCTCGTGACATATACAATGAATGTCTGAAACGTCCAGAGACTGATCTTGTCTTTGTTGTTGACAAGTTAGATATGAGGATCACATTCGACGATGATGACTATGAGAGTTTGTCTTCACAAGCCAAGGAGGCTGAGTACTTGAATTGCCCTATGGTAGTTTCGGCGATAACCGCAAATCATCAACTGTCAAGAGGATCATGATAGACAATGGTTGCTCAGTCAACATTATCTTTATCGATGCTTTGCAACAAATGAAGTTAGGGAAGTATGAGATTACTGAACTAAATTCTCCTCTAATGGGATTTGGTGGAGGTGAAGTGAGACCTGTTGGTAAGGTTCTGCTACCAACGGCTTTTGGTGAAAATCCACGAAGGAGGACTTTGAATGTGGAATATCTCGTTGTTGACATACCTTTCGCGTATAATCTGTTGATTGGGAGGCCCGGAATCTCCACATTCACTATGATCATATCAACGGCACATCAAAAGATCAAATTTCCCACTCCTGGGAGAATTGCTGAGCTAACCACAAACTATAGAGATTCTTGGAGTTGTTATGTCACGTCGACAAAACCAATCAAGGCAAGGGCAGATCCTAACCTCACAATGATTGGAATTCATGTCTCTGAAACGCCTAAAATAATTGAACACATGGATACAGAGATAGTGCTCGCAACACAAGAGGATCATAGAGCGATGCCAGACAATCATGACTCAACAAACGAGAAACTCATGACTGAAAAAACTAAGGAAGAGAAGGAGGACAAGACTACCTTGCGTTACAAGAAACAAATGGAGATTGAACGCATGAAACCCTCTGGAGGATTCATGGAGGTCATTTTGGTGAACAATGAACCTGCCAAGGTCATTAAGATCGGTAGCGAGTTACCATCTGAGATTGAGAAGGCGTTATTGGAATGCTTGCGAAGGAATTTTGATGTATTTGCATGGACGGACTCGGACTTCAAGGGAATTGACCCTAGAGTTGCAGTACATCACCTGAATGTAAACCCAAATGCCAAGCCTATTTGACAGAAAAAGAGACATTTCAGTGACGAAAAGAACAAGGTTGCGGAATTGGAGGTACAAACAAAGTTAGCCGCGGGTCACATATTTGAAGTACGTTACTCTAAATGGCTCAACAACGTTGTACTTGTACGAAGAAACCAACCGTATGGCGTATGTGTGTGGATTACACTGATCAGAACAAACATTGTCCACGAGATCCTTTTCTGTTGCCCATGATTGATCTTGTGGTTGATTCCACTACAGGATGTGCATCACAGAGCGGATATCATCAAATACTAATGGCAGTAAAGGACCAACATAAAATGGCTTTTATCACTGACAGAGTCATATTCTGTTATAGAGTAATGCCGTTTGGTTTGAAGAATGCGGGAGCAACTTTTCAGAGGTTGGTAGCCAAGATGTTCTACCATCAAATCGGCAAAACTATGGAGGTTTACATCGGCGACATGCTTATCAAAAGTTTAAAGGCGGGGGATCATGTTAAACATCTAGACGAGGATTTTGGTATCATGAAACAATATGGGATGAAGTTGAATCCGAAGAAGTGTACATTCGGAGTTAAGGCAGGGAAATTTCTGGGTTTCATGGTGAACGAACGAGGTATCGAAGCTAACCCAGATAAGATCAAGACTATAATGGATCTACCTTCCCCCAAGTCCGTTCGTGAGGTGCAACACTTGGTGGGAAGAATCACGGCACTAAGCCGTTTTATTTCACACTCTGCGGAGAAGAGCTTACCTTTCTTTAAGAAGTTGCGAAAGACACCTAAGTTTGTTTGGACAGTAGATTGTAAAGAAGCCTTTCGCCAGCTAAAGGTATATCTCACAACACCACCACTAATATCTAAGCCAAGGATAACGAGATGATATATCTCTACTTGGCCATAACAAAGAACTCAATGAGTACAATACTTGTACGGGAAGAAGATAGGAAGCATTTGCGAATTTATTACGTGAGCAAAGTGTTGAATGGGGCAGAACTAAACTATCTGGAAATCGAAAAGCTAGAATATGCACTCGTGATAACCGCACGGAAGCTGAGGCCATATTTCGAATCACATCTGTTAACTGTCTAAACTAATCAACCCCTGAAGCAAGTTATGGAAAAACTGGAAACATCTGGCAGACTTGTGAAGTGGGCGATCGAGTTGGGGGAGTATGGCCTGAAGTATCTACCTAAGACCGCTATTAAGGCGCAAAGGTTGGCAGACTTTGTGGTAGAGACTATCTCAGAAGCAGAACAGTCACCGGATATTGCTATGGTGACAAAAGAAGTTAAGGGAGATACGCCCTGGATAACGAAGGAGACATGGACCTTACACGTAGACGAATCATCCACAGTTGATGCTGTCGGGGCCGAAGTCTACTTAAGGTCGGCAAATGGAAGAGGATTTGACTATGCAATAAGATTGAACTTTCAAGTTACTAATAATCAAGCAGAGTATGAGGCTATGCTAGCTGGGATTTAAATGGCGAAATCATTGGGGATAGCCAAACTTGTGGCATTCACAGATTCACAATTGACCGCAAATTAGTTCGAAGGGAGGTATGAAGCTAAAGAGGCTGCAATAGTCAAGTATCTTGATAAGCTCAAGGGAGTCACTTCGAATTTTAAAAAATTTACTATCTCGCAAATACCCAGAGCAGAGAATGAGCGTGCCGACTCTTTGTCTCGATTTGCGAGTATTGCTGAAGGTTTTGTTGAAAGGTGAGTTACATTATTGGCGGCTGATCAACCCTTGATTAGCAAAGGGAGAAAATCGATTACGCTCTGCCAGCGGAGATTGAGGAATATTGGAAAGACGAAATCATCGATTACTTACAGAACGGAACTCTGCCAACTGATCCACAAGTGGTCAGAAGATTGAAGTACAAATCGGCAAGATTCACAATGTTCAATGGAGAACTTTACAAAGGATCATTCGAAGGACCACTCTTAAGATGTCTGTCACAAGCACATGCCAAACATGTCCTAAGAGAAATACATGAAGGAAGTAGCGGAAATCAATTAGGAGGACGATCCTTAGCACAGAAAATACTCCGTCAAGGATATTTCTGGCCAACTATTATGAAGGACTCGATGGATTATACAAGGAAGTGTAGAAGCTATCAACTACATTCAAAAATCATTCATACTCTTGCACAACCTATGAAAACGGTGAGCTCTGGATGTCCTTTCGATCAGTGGGGCATAGATATTGTTGGACCCATGCCAATAGCATCGAGAGGCAAAAAGTGACTATTGGTGGCAGTGGAACATTACACCAAGTGGGTAGAGGCCGAAGCACTAGTGTCAATAACAAAAGCTAATGTGAAGCAATTTATATGGAAGAATATCGTATGCCGATTCTGGATCCCAAAAGTCTTAATATCCGACACTGGTAGGCAGTTCCAAGGATTTAAGACTCAAGACTGATGCAAGGACAAGAAGATTGAGCAACGATTTACAAGTGTCACGCATCCAGAAGAAAACGGCACAAGTTGAGGCTACGAACAATACGCTGGTGAAGAGCTTGGAGAAAATGTTGGAAGGAGAAGGACGAAGCTGGGTAGAGGAGTTGCCAGGTATACTATGGGCTTATCGCACTACGCCTCGAAGTTCTAGCGGAGAGACTCCATAATTTCTAATATATGGTTCTGAAGCAGTGATACCTGCTGAAATTGGGATGCCGACTTACCGTATTATCACACGATGAGGAGCAAGCTCTAAGGGCAAGACAAATGGACCTCGAACTGATAGGGGCCACGAGGGAAGATGCATATCAAGGTACTCAAGCGTGCAAATCAATGATGGCTAAGGCATACGACAACAAGGTTTGGTTCGGAACTTCCAAGTGGGGGGCTTGGTCTTGAGGAAAGTGGAAGCTACTAAGCACGTTGGGAAGTTGATGCCAAACTGGGAAGGACCATACAGAGTCGAGAAAGCAAGCGCCAAAGGATACTACTATTTGGAAGAGTTGGGTGGAAGGATTCAATCACGCCCCTGAACGTCAAGAAATTGAGAAGGTTTTATAGTTAGCACACTAGCATTCTAACAACCTTGTGGGAGAGTAGGACCGTAGTTTCAATGTTATTATTACTTATTTTTTCATGAATTATGAGTCTCCGCATGTGGACCTCGATTGTAATACTTAGCACTGAACTACGGGGACTTGATTCCTGACTACCTTTATACGGCAGGATACGTAGGCAAGTCGGAAGTTACTCAAGCCCAGTCCCAAAACTTATAAAACTTCTTATTTTATTCAAGTCTGCGTATTTGCCTACATCCAACATACATATTAATGAGCACAAGCACTCATGACTCAAGCACAAGCACTCGTGAGTTGAGCACAAGCACTCAAACGCATAAGTATAAACACTTACAAATTTTTGAGCACAAGCACTCAAACGCACAAGTATAAACACTTACAAATTTTCGAGCACAAGCACTCGTAAATTGAGCACAAGCACTCAAACGCATAAGTATAAACACTTACAAATTTTCGAGCACAAACACTCAAACGCATAAGTATAAACACTTACAAATTTTTGAGCACGAGCACTCGTAAATTGAGCACAAACACTCAAACACATAAGTATAAACAGTAACGTAATGAGCACAAGCACTCAAAATACGAGCACAAGTACTCAGACAATAATCTAAAGAGTATACAATTACGGCGGAGGCATGCATATCATAAGCAGGTTAAGCAACAAAACGAGCATCAAACAAAAATGCACAACACAAAAGACATTGAGCAAAGTCAAAAGTTCATATGTACTAAAACGAGGGATAAGCGCAACTAAGGCGCAAAATCAACAAAGTACTATGTCAAAATATTGTAAGAATGTAAATCAAATAATTGTTCTAAAGTAAAGGCACAAACGCCAACAATAACGGCACACAGGCCGGAGACAATGGATATCATGGGCGAAGATTTAACCCAAGGGACTCGACAGCATCCTAGCTCTACTCCTGAAGATAGTCAAACGACTCATTCAGCTGGCCAGTATCATCAACAGGAGAGATCCGACGCGGCATATCACCTGTAGCAGAAGCATCTGGCATGGCAAGATCCGTCTCCAGTGGAGTGTCCAGCACCTGTGGATCGAAGGCTAACTCACCCTCTTCTAGACTCGGGGCAGGTGGAGCAGCAGTAGAAGTGCTGGGCTGATCGGCTAGGTTGTCCTTGAGCCACACCTGCTGCAATGGACGAACAGGGGCAAAAGGATCATGCTTCTGCGAGCCAGCATCTTCTTCAGGTGCAGGGTCAGCAGCAGCAGCAGGGGCACCCGACGTCTCGCCAGCCTCAGCATCGCCCTCCTTTAGGCAGGCGAAGATGTCAAAGTCCTCCTTCTTAAACCCAGCTACGAGAGCACCTCTCTGCACGACATCGTCCAAGGCAATGTTGTAGCCCTTCGCCATGTCATAGCCACCCCTGATGGTAGCGATATCCTCCCAAGTCTCTGAGCGGAAGAACTCCATGGCTACCGCCACCTTGTCGTCATCAGGAAGCTCCTACAAGAAATACAATCACAAAGTTAAAGTCATAACACGTCAAGAGAAATGCAAAGTTAAAGAAAAGAGTTAAAGAAAAAATTTACCTCACTCGTGGCCCTGTCATAGCCAGCCTGCTCACCAGTAACGAGCGCAGCTTTCACAGCGGAAAGCTCGGCCTCCACCTTTGCACACGCCTCTTTTCCATCCAAGGCACTGTTCCTCAAACTCAAGATGGTAGCATTACGATTGTCGATCTCTGCGTTTGCATGTACCAGATCCTGAGTCAGCTGCTCAGCATGCACCTTGTACTCCTTGGCCTCACGCCTAGCTTCAGCAGTCGCCGCATGGGCAGCCTCCAACTCAGCAGTGGAGCGCTCCAACTCTCCTATAACGGCCTGCAAGTCCTTCTCTGCTTTGGCAGCTTCGTCCTTGGCTCGCTTCTCCAGATTCTGCGCTTAATTGCAGCAGGGCGATGCCTATCTAGAGTAGCTGCATACTGGCCCTGAGCGTCCATCACTATGTCAAAGTTCTCTGACATAGTTTGCGCGTTGATAAAGAACTGCATGAAACAAAGACAAAGTTAGCACAATATATGATACAACTTACAACGTATAAGCTAGGTAAAGGCATACTAACCTTGCACATGGACAGAGCCATCCGACTAATCAGCTTCTCATGGCCCAACTCCTTGAAATACCTCTGCCGGTCGAAAGAACGCATAAAACCCTTCATCAGTTAAAGGGCAGCAGTATCAGTCATCTTGAACTGACCAGCCTCGATGGAAGCCCTGACTATCTCCTCCACGTTGATATCCAAATCTCCGGGCTCATAAGTGTTCGACGTGTCATGAGCGGGTCGCTTGCTGCGGCAACGATCCACTAAAGTGGAAGGCATCTTCCATGCATTGGGATCTGGACCTATCTCGTTTCCTCTCCAGATGGCATCCACAACGGGAGGAATCCGCACTCTCTCAGTCGACGAGGCAGGAGGAGGAGTGGGCTTTGGCAGGAACGGCTCCACATTGAGTGGAGGAGAAGAGGGAGCAGCAGTCGAAGCTGTAGGCGCAGAAGCGGCAGAAGGGGTAGTAGAGGGACGTCTACTGCGACTTGATCCCCTAGCCGAGCCAGTAGCAGCAGTAGGAGTAGGGACAGTTAGAGCTCTGGAACTCGCGTCGGTGCCAGACGACTTAGCACCATGGTGACTTATCTTGTCTGGAATCACCGTTTCAATGGGAGGCGCATCGGCGTTCCTCTTTGCAGCAGCCAATCTTTTCTTTGTCTTGTCCACCATTATCTTTTCTGCAAAACAAAAATATTTAGAGGTTAGAAATCCTATAAAGAACAAGGAAGCAAAAAGTAGAAAACAATAACAGACATGCACAACAGTGTACCAAAAGTGAAGACTCGTCAACAAGATAATGAGTAATCCACCGGCCCGCAAGACTTCGAACTTCGTCAATTCAAAGGCATCAAATTGATGCTATTTGAGCATGTCAATTACTGTTTGAGTGTCGACAACAACTGAACACGGAGGAGATCGATGACCGTCAGCCCAAAGTCTCTTGAACCGGAACTCGTGAGGCTTAGACTCCTTGACAAAGAACCACTGCTTCTTTCAGTGCGCACAGAAGCTCGACTGCAGGTCAGAAAGGAAGCAGTTGTTCTTCCGTGAACTCAGATAGTAGAATCCAGCATCGTCACCCTTGTTGTGGAATTTGACAAGGAACAGTTGCCAGAAACCGTTCAATGAGCACGGCAAGTTGAAGACACGGGTGAGCATGACATAGGCATACATCTGAGTATAGGTGTTAGGAGTGAAATGAGAAGGGCAAGAATTCAAGGAGTTCATGATTTCGGAAACCATGGGATTGATGGGAAACCTAAGGCCACATTGAAGGTAACCGTCAAAAACGGTGAGACACCCCTCAGGCGGGTTATTCATCCTATCATATAGCCCAGGTGCTATAACTTGATAGGTATCAGGAATATCGAAGGTTTCACAATAGTAACTTACATCGTGCGGTAGAGCAGAAAGATGCAAATCAAACTTTAACCTATTAGGGACCGGACTAGGGGCAGGAGACTCTAAGTTAACGCCCTCAGCGGCTAATTCCTGAATGGTCTCGCCAACTATGTTAGGATTGATAGAAGGAGCTTCGGCCACATGCACGAAGTTAGTATTATCAGAAGTCGGATTCACGAACGGAACAATACTATTCCTAACAGAAATAACATAATTATCATCGTCTTCACCTAGAATGTCAACCTCTCTGTCCGAGGCCCTATCTATGCTACTCGATGAGTTTTCAGATGAATGATCACTACTCGACTCAACTTCCCTCGACCTATTTCATCTAGTGCTTTCACGGCTACTATTACTAGTCGACTCACTATTGGATACATGTGCCATTTAAAAGTTCAAGATAAGTAATTACCGGAACGGGGGTCTAGGTCTACAAAGTACTCTTCGCATGGATCACGTTGCTCGTACGACCTTGCAGCAGGAACGAATAAATTGGGTGCACCAGGAACGCGGATCTTGGCAGGTTGCGTTTGTCGAGGTCGGTAAGGAGATGTTGGACGCCTAGCGTTCGAATGTCGAGGATTATTGTGATAGTTCTGATATGAACGTGATGACGATGGACGCGAATGATCCTGGGAGTTGTAATGTGGACGAGATCGAGACTGTGATGGTAGAATGGATGCACGTCTCGGGGAACGATTTCAGTGTAGGCGAGCCGTTGTAGCAAAATCTGCATGAAAAGATTACGTTTAGTCAACAAGGCAAAAAAATTCGTAATTCAAAAATTTTGGAAAAATTCACTAAGTGTCATAAGTCGAAATGAATAAGTCTTTCGAGATATTATTTCGAGTTATCTCGGCTATTTCGACTTACAAAGGGTAAAACAGTCAATTCAGAGGTTTTTCGAGGTATTTCCGATGTTTTTCGATCTATTTGTCACTTTTCACTAACTGGCTATTTCGATCTATCTATTTCGATCTATCTATTTCGATCTATTTTCTAAGCTCTCTGGGTTGCAGCGCTCGTAAGAAATGAAAAAATGAAGATTTGCGCGGAGTATTTATAGGCGAAATGATCATGAAATTACGAAATTGCCACTATTTTGATCTATAGTCTATTTCGACCTATATGTGTCATTTCAACCTATCCTATTTCGAGTTACTAATTTGGGAATGTATTTCGAGCTATACATTTCGACTTACCAAAATTAGTAATTTCGACCTATTTTTAGTTTGGGTTATTTTTGGCAAAGATGTCGGTTTTTACGCCGAGGCCGCTTTCGTTGCACGATTCTCGGTTAACTGACTTATTTTATAGTTTGTATGACCAATGTTTCTACACATTACTCTTACAAACTGGGGGACTCCATGATGTACCATATTTTGATACCGCCACGTCATAATATCCGATACAATACCACAAGCGTATTTCGGGAAATATTATGCCATGTTAGCACCATTATTTTTTAATGTATAACTCAAAAGTGGGCCCAAGCAGGCCCATTTCGAGTTATTTGGGGGCCATTTCGATCTATTTGAGGCCCAATTTGGCCTATTTGTGCAACCATTTCGAGCTATTCCAAGATAAATCTATTTTGAGTTATTTTGAAGCATAGTTCTACTTGGAGTGGACTTCTAGCCGAATAAGGACTCTTAATACTATATAAAGGGGTCCCATACCTCATTTTCAGGTACGTTTTTCATATTTCAAGCATTCATTTCGAGCAATATAAGTCGAATTCGAGCTGTTTGGCAATCATTTTGAGTTGTTCAAAATAGCTCTACTTTGAGTTATCTTGAGAGCATTTCGAGTTGTTTTGAAGTCTTCATTTTGATCTATTTGAAGACCTTCATTTCGACTTGTTTGTGCCATTTCGACTTGTTTCTTTTCGACCTATCACGTACATTTCGACCTATTATTTTGACTTGTTGCCTTGCACAACAAGATCTCACATTCCGACCCATCTGACTTGAGCGTCAGAGTGCCTTCGTCGGGAAGGCATCGGCTTAGTTTACGTGTAGTGTTGAGTGCATGTTCCGAATTCAAAAGCTGCTTAAGTATCCAGCAGGGACTGAAGCAGTCTGACGTGGAGTGTTGACAAGTGGACACGTATCCAACGAAAATACCCCGCATCACCGTCTGAATTTGAGGTCTCGGTATGGACCTATGTGTAGAATGCTGACTAGAAGAGAATTCTTCATTTCTTTGTTGATGCGAATGGCATGCATGTCGATTGTTGGAACTTATATTCTCGCGGTTTTCATTACCAAAACCTCTGGATCGCCAATTTCCCCCTGATTTGGCTGGAGTATCCCCTAACCGTGGTCCATACGGAAGATTTTGAGAATCAGAAAGATCAACGGTAGAGTCATAACGAAGATCACAATCTCTATCAATATGTCCCAAAATTCTGCACAGAGAACAAAACGTAGGCAGTCGTTCATATGTAAAAGATACTACTAGTTCACCTCCCTGCGAGCCGCGGACTTTCATGAATCGATTAAGAGGTTTTGTGCTATTAATTTTGACTCATATGCGCATAAACACCCCCCACGATTTATTCATATCAACATCTTCCACCACTCCTAGACTATTTCCAATGTATAGTGCAACCTCTGGAGTTTGTTTTGCCAATGGAAGATCATATATCTTTATATGAAAGGTGGAGGTATCAAGACTTACGTGTAAAGGGTTTTCTTCACACTTAACAGCACAGAGAACTAGGAGATGGTTGTCAAATGACCACGGGCTTCCTTCCAAGGCTCTTCTTTTGTCTAATGTATGGAAGAACTGGAAAAGAATTCGATTATGTCCTATTTGTTGAATATCCAGACCTTTGTTCGGATTCATGACACTTTTGATCACTGAACAGGGCGAATTAAAATTGAAACCTTTCTTCGTAAGCAGTCGACCCACTAAAATAAGATCCGAAGAGGCGCTTTTCCTCTTCCACATAGGATCTGGTAGTACAGTCCCAATCTCCTCTGCTTCAGTTAAGGTCAACTCAGCACCCAACCGTGTGATTTCATCCTCCATAGCTCCCAAAGATAGAAGCACCAAATGATTTGAAAACGTGTGCCGTTGTCTCAGAGAAACCCAGGAAATCAAAAGCACAGTCACCAAAACCTGAAAACAAAGAAAACCTATGCGCGAGTAAAGGAAAACAGGAAAGAAAATAGAGAATATACGAGTAGAAAAAGAAAACAAAAGACAAAAAGAAGAAGAAAACAGAGAAGACCTTTCACACAAATAAAAGGTTGCCAGAGAGATTATACACTGTGATTATCCCTATATACAATTAGATATCCAGGAACAAAGATCCAAACCCATGAGAATGACAGCCAATGCGTCCAGAAGGCCTTATGGAAGGCACGCAAACCCTCATAAAAGAGACCAAAAACCCTCAAAGAGAGAGAAAATTAAGCTGGCAGCTGGAATTCTAACTTCGGACTTAGCAAATTCTATTCGGCCCTCTTTTGCGTGATAATTACTTTAGGAGGCCCTTCAGCCGTATGTTGAGGCTCCTGGACTCGATTTTTTGGACCCTGGGAGGGTCACCACTGGTGCACCCTCCCCAAATGAAGACACGTGTCCCACTTTGACCAACATATATTTTATTATTTTTTGCTTTTATAATTTTATTTTTATTTATTTTTTAAGTTTTACCTAACCCTAGCAAATTTACCATGGTTATACTTTAACCAAAGATACACAAACAGATCTAAAAACTAAAAATGCATTCTCGTGCCCTATTTCCCTTTTCACAATAGAACAACAGTACTCTATTATCTCTCCTTTGGCCTTCATTGTTCCCAAATGTAGCAGAATCAGTAAAGATATTTTAGCCTCTACGTTGGTGCTTATGGCGAATTTGTCTCAGGTGTGTTGTTTTATGTTAATTTTTTTGTACTCATTACGTGTGGAGAAGGTTGTTTAATGTGTCTTGACGGGTAATAGGAGTAGGATGGTATGAAGAGGATGGTTCTTTTTGCAATCTATAGTGATTTTTGCAGTTGGTGAGGGAAAAAGTGAAATGGTTGTTTAATGAGAAATTTTACAAGTTTATTGCCATTCATATGCTTTTACAGTAGCATTAATCTAAAATTTTTAAATTACTTCGTGTAATTAGGACCTGATTTCAGAGATGGATCTCACTTCTCCAAGATTTTATGATATTCTAGGTATTAGTTACAGAAAGATTTTGATATGAAACATTGGTAAAACAAATAACTGATATTACCTTCTGTTCTTGTGTTGTCTAGACTTAAACTATGGCAATGAAGCTGAAGAAGAGAATAATCATGAGCAATAATTCTTGAAGGCTCATTGATGCCAAATGATGTCGAATTAAAAGCTGCAGATGAGGTACAATCTAGTGATTTAATTTATGAAGAAACAGAAAAAAGATTAGAACCTGGGCAAGTTGTGGAAAATGAAGATATTGCATTTGCATTATACTGTAAATATGCAAAGTTAAAGGGGTTCAGTGTAAGAAAAGGCAGAAATATAATGTTTAAAGATGGATCTGGATTACTCCAAGGGAAGCTCTTCCTATGTTCTTGTGAAGGTGCAAAAGACAGAAAGTCTTCAAAAATGAGGGTACTGAAGTATCAGAAAAAAAACATTTCGAAGTGATTGTAAAGCAAAACTTAAGATTGCACGAAAAAAAGGAGACGTATGGAAAGTAAATGTTTTTAAAAAGGAACATAATCATGAGTTGTATCCTCCAGATCAAGCATACTTAATTCGATCTGCTCGTGGTTTAACGGATCAACAAGAACTGATGTTAACTACAATGGTGAAGTCTAGGATACCTATGTGTAAGGCCATTAAGTATTTAGAGAATTCAGTGAATGGAAGAGAAAACTTAGGCTTCACGGTGCATGATGCATATGATAGAATAAACCGTGTCAATAGAAAAACCAAGATGGATAATGGAGACACTCGTGAATTACTCCAGCACTTTATTGACAAGTCGAACAATGAATCTGATTTTTTTTGGAAACTGGAGGTAGATGATGATGATAGGCTCATGAATTTCTTTTGTCGTGACTATCAATGTATGATTGATTATGAGTGCTTCGGTGATTTGCTTTCGTTCGACACAACTTATCTAACGAATAAGTATGAATTGATATGTGCTCCTTTTATAGGCATAAATCATCATCATGATAATGTCATGTTCGGGTTTGCTCTTTTGTCCGATGAAACGCGAAGTTCTTTTGAATGGTTGTTTAGGATGTTTCTTGAATCCATGGGAGGTAAACAACCTGGAATTGTTTTTACAGACCAATGTCAAGCAATGATGAAGGCTATTGAAATTGTTTTTCCAGATGCACATCATCGCCTATGCCACTGGCATATTAAGCAAAATGCTCCTTCACATTTTGGGAGTTTGAATGGTGATTCAGAATTTTGGCAGTTATGGGAAAAGTGCATGACCGGTTGTGAGTCTGGAGATGAATTTGAGACAATATGGAGAGAAATGATTGAAAATTATGATCTTGGTGATGAGAAATGGTTTACAGTGATGTATAAATTGCGACACAAGTGGGCTACTACGTTTAGTAACCACGTATTTAGTGCTGGTCTTTTAACCACATCTAGAAGTGAGGGTACGAACTCGGCATTGAAAAAGAAAATTGGAAATTGCACATCTTCTTTGCTTAACTGTGTTATCCAATATGAAGAAGTTCAAAAGGATTGGCGAGTAAAGGAAAAAGAACAGAGTACTCTTTCTAGGCTTAACAAGCCTACTCCTGTTGTATCTTCTAATCCCTTTCTAGATCATGCTACTAATTTCTACACACCATCTATCTATGAGTTGTTTGAGAAAGAACTATTAGATGGAATGGGTTTTGAGCTTCCGCAGCAACTTGCTTCTCTTATTTCTTCATCAGTATTCTTCCAAGTGAAACCACATGACAAAAGAAAAAAATCTGGAATTGTTGAATATACTAAAGAACTGGAAATAAAATGTAGTTGTCATAAGTTTGAGGTTGTTGGTATATTATGCGCTCATACTTTGAAGGTCTTAGATTGTTTAAATGTGCATTTTATTCCTGACAAATACATAAAGAAACGATGGACCATAAGTGCCAAAAGTGGAGCATATGTGGACCAAAGTGATGGTGTGAGTGGAAAAGATAGACCTCACAATGGTAATAGCTATTTACATAAGATGGCCTATGTTAATCATAAGATAAAAGAAGTTCGTGATGTCGCTATGCTAGGCGAAGATGAAGAAGGGAGAGGCATATTGTCAAGGTATATTGAATGTGCTAGAAAAGAAATGATTGCCTTGAATGAGAGTAAGAGGTTGAATGATTTGAATGCATGTTATGATTTGGTTGGTGGTGAAGACAACATTTTACTTGTGAAGGATCCTCTCATTGCAAAATCAAGAGGAATAAATAATGTTCAGAGGCGCCATTGGGATGTTAAAAGAAAAGGAAAAGGAAAAGGAAAAGCTATAAGTTCAAGTAAGTATTAGAGTATTGATTGTGTCCTTTTTTTCTTCTTGTAATACTCCATCTTAATATATTTTTATAATAAATATTTTTGCAGAAAGAATTGGAAGAGCAGCTGGAAAAAGTGTTCAAAACTCTCAAGCTGTTGGAGAGGATTGTCACTTCCAAAAGGCTGCTAATGTTGGCAGCTCACAAGGAGCAAGCAATGTCCAATTGCCGAGAGAAACTATAAGTTCGCTAGTTCATGGTTTTGGAGGGGAGTTCAATATGGGAATGAGAGAGTGTGTTGCAAATGCATATCCATTTGTGGAGTTTAACATGGGTGTGAACACATTGAATGATTGGACACCACCTAATTAAGTGATATAACTTCATTAAAACTGTTGGCTTTGTCATTTGAGCTATGATTGTAATTTTGGAAAGCTATAGCATTGATGTATCAAAATACTTTATACATCAGTGAAGCTCATTCCTATCAACATGATATCTATTTTGTAAAACTCTTATTTTGATTTTGTTGAGAAGAAATGAGTTGTCTAGTACTAATGCTTTAGATAATTGTTTTGAGCAGTTGAAGAATGTTTTAGTAGTAAATACTTTGTTACCTTATTTTTTTTCTGTTCTATTTATTTTCCTGCTTATGTAAAGTATGTAGTTTATGTATTTGTATCGTCAACGTTTTTGATTTGGAAAATGTGAGGTGGTGTAAATCGAGCTTAAGTTGTTGCGGAACTATCGTAAGTGAATGTGTTTCTATGTATTGATTGTGAATCTACTGTGATTCGCTGAGGCTTACAGTTTTTGAAACTTTCTGTTTTGTGTACAAGAAAGTCGGTGATTTTTTGTGTTTGTACTTGCGCGAGTGTAATTATTCTTGTGTGAAATATGTGAATTGTGTAGCTTAGTAGTTGTGTCCGATTACATGCATTCATTTTGCTATCATAAACTTGTGTGTTTAAAATTTGTTCCTGTTATCTATATTTGTGTGTTTAAAATTTGTTCCTGTTTCTGTTAGGATGTAACATCCTTTTCTTCTGAAGGTTTTTACTCCTTTTTCCCATTTTATGTGGTTCTTTTTATCCCCTTGGGATTCTGTAGTTTTTTTTCCCTTTGGAATCTGTTTAGCTAATTCATTAGCTTTTCATGTGCTTCACTGATGTATATGACCTGAGAGCTTCTTTCTTTCTTAGACAATCACACATGTGAACATCTTAAGCTTCCAGGGTTAACACATACATGTTTTTAACTCATATTTATCATGTTAATTTAATGTTCTCATAACATGCAGAAGAACAAGAAAAGAAAAACAATTTTAAGTGACATATTATTGCATTATTATGGTCAACCTCACTAATCTGGTGTCAATAGTAGAATACGATATATATTTGAATTCCTGGAAAAAAAATTAGATTTTTGATATTTGTCACCATTGTACTGCCTTTTCTCCCTCATCTTACTGGAATGATTGCTCCGTATCTGATTTTAGGTTCGGGAGATGCCCAATGTTCTCATACTTCCTCGAAGTGCAGACTACAGTGAGGAAGTATGGATGGAGATCAGGGAAAAGACCATTGCCATTCTACAACGACATTTCGTTGATAATTACGTTCCAACTAATGCTGTATCTGACGAGGATGAAGAAGAGGAAAGTGAGTTGGGATATGAAATTGAGCAGCAGGACTCACTAGAAAATGAAACTTCATTTCAAGGTTCTGTTGGTGAAAGGGGCAGTGAAGATGTTCAGCTACTTGCTGAAAGCTCCCAGAAGAAGGCTCCAAATCAGTCAAAAGAGGTTTCATCCCAAAATCAAGGTTCTATCCAAACTACTCCGAATAGATTTGAAATAAAACGAAGCAGATCAAGTAAGAAGGCTAAAAGGAGGCAGCATGCAGCTCTCATTCTGCACAAAATTGATACTTAGATCATGCTGATGACTTTCCAGAATGTATGTCACAAAATTATTATGGCACTTTACATCTGATGTTGTAAGATCATATGGAGATGAGAAGTTCTAGATTGTGCTTAGAATGTGTGCACTTATTCAAGAAGTCTCTTTTAGTAGATAGACTCTCCATGAAACTAACAAGAAATCTAAGAAATTCAATATAACTAATACAGCAAAATCAATCCAATACAACTACAAATCGACAAAATGCTACTGCTCTGCCATCCAAAACCATTACAACAAATAAATCAAAATACCACACAAGAAATCTAACATCAATTTAAATTCCAGCTGCACAACAATCTCCTTAAGAAGCTCCAGACAAATCGAACTCAAGCCCCAACCAAATCACTCTCCACGTAATGCGAAAACGACGTCGTTGACAGTAGTCCAAGCTCATCATTAGACGCTCCAAATAAAATTCCAATCTCCGACAGAGACTCATTGGAATATGACTTCACCTCTAATGCGACATTCGTCACGAGCTTGAGAGATTTCTTCGAAGCTCTTCATGAACAAATCCATAATAATACCAGGCATGATATAAACAAAACAAATGAAAAAAAGTCTTTCCAAGAGCGGAATCAATCAACCTCTGCAGATAATCCAACAAAATAAATTCGTTAAGAGCAAGTCAGAATTTAAAGTTTGCACATATCACATATTTTCATCTATGTTCAACAGATCATATCAGAAACATAATCAAATTTTCACAACTGGAACATACTAAAATCCAAAACTAACGAAAAATACTCACAACCAAAGTGCATTAACAAGAAACCCAATAAAAACATGAAGAAAATATTCAAATTGTAGAACAGTAACCTCATTCAAAGTGATGCTTGACATTGAACATCACAAAAGATGACATAGCAAATAAAATAAAGACTAAGAAGGAGAACCAGAGAGTCGGAATTTGATTTGCTCTCCTTTCTTTTTCTGTTCAAAGAAATTTCTGCATATCATCATCTACATAACAATCATTTCCTTCAACTTCCATTCTCAACCAAAGCAAGTATACAGTACATCAGTAGTGTACTTCGTGCATCAACACCGATACTTCCGATTCTCAGTTCAACATCAACATCTACGAAACAAATAATACACAACTTAAAGATAACTTCTATCCACACACAAACAGCATTATCCACAAATTCTATTTTTTGCAAAACACAAAATCAAAAAACAAAAAAGTCAAAGTCATCAAAACATCGGTACGTTGCATTCATCAAAATTATCAAAACGAAACAAACGCACAGAAACAAAAACTCAATCGAACAAATTGAAAACAAAAAAAAATTCAAAAAAATTCAAAATAAAAAAACACAAGTTAGTGATGAAATTACTGTTAGGGTCTTTAATGAGTTTCTTGGCCTGGAAATCCATTGACTAACGCTTCAATTGATAATCTCTAATGCTGCATTCACAAAAACCCCTAAATTTTTTATCTAATTTTTATTTTGGATTGAGGGTTAAGAGGAAATAAAAATCACCTGTGTGTGTGTGTGTGTTGTTGAATAATAGAGAGCAAATCAAATTCCTCTCTAAAATGAAATTAAAATTTCTTACGAGACTGGAAATTTGAAATTTGAAAAAGACCGCCCAAATTTCATCTCAAAATTTCAGCTGGAATTGAGTATAACCATGGTTGAGGGAGAAGCTCTATTAATAAAAAAGAAAAAGGACGGTGAAAGCTTCAAAAATGAGTGCAGAAGCAAAATATTAAATTTTGGCAAAGTGGGACACGTGTCATCTTTTGGGGAGGGTGCACCAGTGGTGACCCTCCCAGGGTCCAAAAAATACCTGGACTCATCACTCTTTGAATCTGTTCCACTTGACTTCATTTGCATTTTCAGCTCCAACTAAGTTGGTCTTACTTTTGATGAGTTAGATTTATGCTTTTAGTCATTAAACTAAGAGATAAATGCGTCAAACAACCTAACCTATACCCTGTTTCTCAATGTGCACCATAACGTATTAGAATGTGCGATTTACACCCTAACGTTTCAAAAAGAGTGCACTTTGCACCATGGTCAACATTCCGTCCAAAAGTAACATAATATTCTATTTTTGATTCTATCATTTGTGCGTTGTACACCCTAACGAATTGTCACATATGCGATGTACACCCTAACGTATTGTCGCATGTGTGATGTGCACCCTAACGTATTGTCATTTGTTCTATGTACAGCTTACGTCTAAGGGAACGAAACGAAATATTCCATTAGTTTTGGACGGAATATTGACCATGGTGCAAAGTGCACTCCTTTTGAAACGTTAGGGTGTAAATCGCACATTCTAATACGTTAGGGTGCACATTGAGAAACAGGGTATAGGTTAGGGTGTTTGACGCATTTATCCCTTAAACTAATGTTAATAGTACTCACTACAAAAAAACAGTCTTTCCGTGACCGCAAAATCAGTCACAGAAAATCAAAAAACGGTCATGGTTGGCCTTCCGTGACCGGTTTTTGGTCAAATGGTGTCGGTCGCTGTTGGCTGGTCACTAAAAGTCAACCGTGACCGCTTAAAACCAGTCACAGAAAATACCTGGTATCCGTGACCGCATTGCGGTCACTGATTTGGTCACGGTAGATAAGTATCCATGACCGCCCCGCGGTCACAAAAAGATCCCAACTTCGGTCGCGGTTGATAAGTTTCCTTGACCACCAAGCGGTCGCAAAAAGATTACTAAATCGGTCAAGGTTGCTAAGTTTTCTTGACCGCAAATGCAGTCACAAAAAGATCTACAAATCAGTCAAGGTTGATAAGTTTCCATGACCATGAAGCGGTCATGAAAAATCTCCAAATCGGTCACGGATGATAAGTTTTTGTGACCACCAACCAGTCAAGGTAAGATTATCAACCGCGACGGACTAGCGGTCAGAGAAAGCTCCAATTAAAAAAAATAAAAAAAATGGATACGGACTTTCAGTGACCGAATTGCAGTCACGGAAAGTTCCATATGAAATAAAAAAAAAAAGAAATGTAAATATTTTTTTAAACAAAATAATGTATCAATTCAAACTTCAAAACTTAATTACAACTAAAAATATTCATATGAATTAATCAAATAAGAGATCAAATAGCTAACATATAATTAAAAGAAAAGTAAACGCAATAAGTGTAAATGAAGATTTGAATAGAAGAAACAACTTTAGATATAAATCACGTATAATTTGTGTATGAATTTGCACATAAATATTTAAGATGTAGAAATTAACTAATCAAATTGCCTAGTTATATATGAAAAAGAATGATAAAATTATAACAAGTTAAATACTTGTTATAGAAAAGAAAGTAGAAGATAGAAATGAGAGAAATGTTGGAGAGAAATGAGAGGAAGGTTGGGAGAGTGAAATTGTGAAGAATGATTTGAAATGAGAGTTGTTTATATAGAATCTGATATGGTTTTTCGTGACTGCTTTGGGGTCATAAAAAGTAATTAAATTTTCAAATTCCCGCCTAAACATTCCCTGACCGATTTACGGTCAAGGTAAGTACTTAAAAAATTTAAATTTCCCTCCTAAACTTTCTCTCACCGGAATTCCGTCACGAAAAATCGGTCACGGAAAGTTTGGTTTTCTGTGACCGGAAATCCGTCACAGAAAGTGCGGTAATAGAAAGTTTTGCCTTTCTTGACAGGAGTTCTGTCACGGAAAGTGCAGTCACCAAAAATTTGTCTTTCCATGACAAGAAATCTGTCACAAAAAATACGGTCACAGAAATGCTGCCTTTCTTGACAGGAAATCCGTCACAAAAAGTTCGGTCACAGAAAGTGCAGTCACCAAATATTGAGTCTATGCCTGAAAATTGGAATAGAATTTATATCACAATTATATAATGATTTTGGGACGATGACTGAAAATAATTAATAGTAAAATTGGGAGGAGTAAAATTAGAAATGAAGTTATTCATTGTCTGAGACAAATTTATTATACTTTGCTCCATTTTTTCTTTCCATTGTCGATCTGCATCCGCATTCGATTTGCGGGTCTGTGAGCCAAAATCATCATAATAATTCTTTGAGGGACAAATGGGGTGACAAATCCCAACTGATTCCGGGTCGATATGTGACCCAAGCCCCTTTTGCAAGCCTTTTTTTTTTGGTGGACCCGCGGCAGCTACCCACTTTTTAGGGTCAATCATAGGCCACTTATTACGGTCTGGCCCCATTTCATTCGCTGACGCTTTACAAAAGCTCTCCTATAAATAATTTAAATCATAGAGATTATTAAAATATATAATTCATAAAAATATTTCCTACGATTACTACGATTACTCTTTCTAATTTCTTCCAACCTTTTACCTTTAGGAGACTCCCAAAACGTCACAAGAGGGGGGTAACAATCATCTGGCAACCACTCCGGCTTTCCTTTACCTGCATAGTGATGTTTCTTAGCCTCATGGATAAGATTTTTAAAAACGAGAGGACAAATATTGTCAAACGTCCTCTTGACAGTTGAGTGTTCATCTTCATCCCAATTATAGATTTCCTACCAAAAACAAAAATAACATATCAATTAAATAAAATTTAAAATTGTATAGAATTAAAGAAAATATAATAACAACTATTTTTGGAATACCTGAAACCTCGTCCACATTGTGTCTTTCATTCTTCGAAAAATATTTGTCTAGTGAACGACTGGAACACGATAATGTGTCTTAATAAGAACACGTATGGTGGTCTTGACCGAGGTCTGCACAAAGTCTCCACTAGGTAATAGCAAATTCGAATTCTATCATCTGGGTTGTTTGGAACTGAATCTCCCTTAATCTCTCCACGAACCTTTTTCAGGCGTGATGAAGATCCCTCCGCCTCACTATCTATAGATCTACGACGTGAAAAAGTAGATGATGTGCTTTGTGACTGTGAGGGTGTAGGACTATCATTTTCGCAACTTCAACTTGAACCCCATCCTCATATGCGTTCTCAAAGTCTCCTAAATTCAATGGAGTATTACTTGCACCAACATTGGAATTGTTGGCTCGACTTTTACTCTTGTTTTTACGAGAACTAAGGTATTTCATAATACCAGACATAATTTGAAAGTAATTCTAATTTAAAGAAGACGAACTTTAAAAAGATTGCAAGAATGTAGTGGAAGAGTAGTAGTGAAGATGTTTAAAATATTCACAATCTTCCTATATTTATAGTAGAAAATTTGGTAGGAAAAACTATTTTAAAACCAACCGTGACCGCTTGTCGATCACTATCGCTAATCCGTTACCGCTTACCGGTCAAGATAGACCCTTAAAGGCGATGGTGACGGCACAACGCGGTCATGGTAGAGCCTTAGTATTTTTCATGACCACTTTTCGGTTAAGGTAGAGAAAGCGGTCGCGGTAGAGCCTAACTCTTTCCGTGACCGCACTAGCGGTCACGGTAGCCACTTCATTATAGTCACGGTAGCTACTTTATATTTTTCTTAACCAAGCTAAACGGTCACGAAAGCCTTGGTACAGGTTGAGGAGCTCTCGTGACCGCATATAACCGTCACAAAAGCTTTTGGTAGCATTTGAGTAGCTTCTGTGACCGAATATATCCGTCACGAAAGCGTTGGTAACGGTTGAATAGATTCCATGACCGCTCCACGGTCATGGATGAATTGGTAACGGTTGATGAGCTTCCTTGACCATGATACGCGGTCACGAAAGCTCCGGTCACGATTGATGGTTTTTGTGACCGCATATACGGTCAAGAAAACTCTTGATATCAACCGTGACTGTAAAGCGGTCACAAAAACTTTTTTTATGACCATTGTCAAATGTGACAGACTCGCAGTCACGGAAACCCTCTTTTCGTGACCATTTTTTCTATGACCGAAAAATGTCGGTCACGGTTGAACCTTTTTTTTGTAGTGACTATTTTTCATCCTCGGCGGTGTCGAACTACATGACTTCTCTTTAGAAAAATAGATACAAATTAACTCCTATGCCACATACATATGAGATTGTGTCCCTTTTCATGATTCCATTGGTCTTCTTAAGATGCGCTATGATCGGGTGATTTATAGATAGACTATTAATATTGGAGCTTTTGTCTATTTTTTTTTTCACATTTGTGATACTAAATGCAGATGATATAAGTTAAATACATTAAGAGTAAAAGAGATTGCCATATTATTTCATTGCTGGACATGTGCAATAACAACACTCAAGTACTATGTCCAAGCAGAATGCTTCTTTGTTCAAGGCTTTTACTACTCACGCAAGTGTCTAAACTTAGTTAAGGCCTCTCTTTTCTGATAATTACGTGTTTAAATGGAATCATACTGTTGAACAACTGAAACTTGAACGAACAAAAAGTTGAATGGGACAGTGCCTACCTAATTAATTAGTTGCTATCAAGAACGTATACAAAGAACATTCTCATGGCGCTTTAAATTTGCATATATTCCACAAATATGAATATCAATCGACAAGTTATAGATTACAAATTTATAAATAGAGTTCTTAGAAAATACAACAATTTTGCATCAAATTACTCATAGAGACTCGCATTCGATAGCCGTGGAGTTGGGATAGCAATAAGAGGTGTTCTTTTCTTCAAAACAATCCCAAACTTCTCAGACAACTCGAGGTTTTCTCCAGCAGGCAACTTCCATTCAAAAGAATGAACCAAGGAAGCTAGTGAGTACATGAACATTCTCTCAGCCATTGAAGTTCCAGCACAAATCCTTCTTCCGGATCCAAAAGGAAAATAACTGAAGTCATTTCCGCTGTAATCCCATTTTCCATCCAAAAATCTTTCTGGGGAAAAATCTAAAGGATTGGTCCATATCAAAGGGTCCCGATGGATGGCCCACACGTTGATGAAAACACGAGCGCCCTTTTCGATCGTGTAGCCTGCTACGTTGCATGTTGCACTGGGGCAGTGAGGGACGAGGAGTGGGAGTGCAGGGTGCAGGCGGAGTACCTCTTTCATCACAGCATGCAGGTACGGAAGTTTGTTGATGTCGCTTTCCTCGACTATGTTGTCTTTGCCAACTACATTCTCCAGTTCTTGCTGTGCTTTTTGAAGGACTTCGGGTTTGTTCATCATCTCGGCTAGAGCAAACTCGATTGTGTTGGATGTCGTGTCAGTTCCTCCAACCACCATATCCTATTGTGTTTGACCAACAAATGCATAACTGATTAATAATGCAATTTATTTCTGATATTCCACAGGTAAACTAGCTAAAAAGGCAAAAGGCAAAACTATAAACTTGGTCGTTGGATACTTAGGAATTCCTCGATAGAGTTGCAAGATTGATCATTTCACAAACCTTATTAAGTTGTTGCTATTCTTACTCAATTTGCAACTCAAGAATAAAAAGTATAAATGTTCCATTAAGATGTCGAATTGCATATCATCTATCATGTTTATGTTCTATTACCAAAGCATAAATATAAAGATATCACTCTACACTTCTCAAGGTTTAGCCAAATCATATAAACCTTCTCTAAGGTCTAGCTAATTATGAGAACTCGCATAACAGTCGTAATGTTATACAAGAATGTTTTTGTAGTTACTCAGAAGTCTGAATAGCCTCTGTGTTATTAATATTTCCTAAAGTTTAAATTTATTTTAAGAATCATTTAAGTGTAAGAAGTTTTTCTACAGTTTTAGCAAAACATCAAGGGCAAACCCAATTATTATCAGTAAAATCAAATTTTTAAGGCATACCATGAGTAAAGCTTTGACATGGGTGATGGTCAACGGTGTCTTGTCATCTCCTTCATCTTTCATCTTCAACAAAAACTGCAGAAAATCCTTGTTTTCTTGGCTGCCTCCTTCTCCTCCAGCACTGATCTTCGATCTTTGATCAATCATAGTCTCAAAAATCCCATCAAATCTCTTAGCCAATCCTTTCATCTTCTTCTGGATCCCTTGAAGATCAAATCTCGACAGCGCAGGAAAAAAATCCGACAAATTAGGCATGCCCAAAAGCGCCGTCATCTCTCCAACAACTTCCTTAAACTCCGATCCAAGTCCTGCCCTCTCGTCTCCCTTCACCGTGCCTCCCCACAACATACTCGTGATCACATTCATCACAGTCAGAAACATCTGCTCTCCAACGTTAACCGCCGATCCATTCTTACCGTACAAGTACTTAATCGTCTCCCGTAGCTCCCTGCGCCGAAGTCCATAAACGGAATCCAAAGTTTTGCTACTAAGCATTTCTCGCACGCAGACCTTCCGCAACATCCGCCATTCGGGTCCGTATGGATTCCACACTATGTCCGAGCCCCCGTAGGCTGCTTCTCGCCCCGCGACCGGCACATCTCGGTTGGCAAAGGTGGTGTCTTGATCTTTGAGCACCTCTTTCGCCAACTTTGGGGAACTTATTACAATGCCGACCTTTCCGCCGAGCTTGAGTGTGTAAATGGGGCCGTATATGTGTGCCAAGTTTGAGAAGTAGGTGTGTAGTTCAGGGTCAAGTGATAGAAGATTGCCTAGTAGGGGTAAGCCTCTAGGACCTGGTGGGTTCTTGTTGCTTCTTGATTTGTTGATGAATAATGACCATAGCATTAGCAGGACAATGGTGGAAGTTATGAGCAAGATTAGTTGGGCATTGCTACTCTGCGACCACCACAATTCAGAGATGGTGTTGGGATGCATAGTTGACTTGAGAATGACGATGGTACAAATGAATAATGGAAAAGTTAAATAACAACATATTATATATGAGGAAGTTTGTTAGTTAAGGACAAAACTGCTTTGTCTGAAATGGTGCGAGAATTTCAAGATGGGATCTTAGCCGAAACCTTAAAAAAAAAATGGTCCTGTGCCGGCAAAGATGCCAACTCTTTGACAAATTCTTGTCCGTTTACTGATGTTAGTGTAATCAATGTGGGGTTTATCTTTTTGCTGTAATTCAGTCTCATACTACCTTATTATAGTTTGGTAAAATACAAGAATTATCTTTTTGTTATATTTGATGATTGATCCTTTTTGTTTTTTTTTTCTGTGGCATTTCTCCTGTAATTGTTTTATTCAGTTGTCCGCATCATCAATTGACCGAATGCCTACTAAATATTATTATGTAAAAAAAATAGATCCACCCCTTTCTCTAATAGATCTAAAACAAGTAAGTTTTAGGGTCAATTGCGTATTGCCCCTTAATGTTTGGAGTATTTTGCGAAGTGCCCCCTAACGTCTCAAAAAGACTACTTTGCCCCCTAACCTTTGTAAAAAAGTGCGATTTGCCCCTGATTCCAAATTGAATTGATGAAAAAATAGCCACGTGGCAAAAATGATCGGTAGATAAGGACTCATAGGCAAATGTACAAACGTTAGGGGGCAAAGTACTCTTTTTGAAACGTTAGGGGGCACTTCACAAAACACCCCAAACGATAGAGAGGTGATCGCACTAGATCCTAATTTTTAATTCTTTTTCTATTTGATAAAGTGTATGCACACTTGAATTTTAACATTACCAAATAAATAATAATAAAAAGTTAAGTTTCACTAGCAGTTATCAACTGACGCATCCAGTGCAGTACTGCAATTGTGTTTTGAGGAACTCTTTTGACAAAGGATGAGTTTGGGCTTGTTCACACATGTTTCTCATAGATATATATATCCACTTGTCTGATTACCAACATCCTATTCCTAAACTATGGTCAGAGCTCAAAGAAAACTGTAAATGGTAACTCTTTTTGTGAGCTTTAACCATACAAAAGCCACCCAATCTTTTCAACCACTCCAAGCAGAAATGTACTTCAACTGTTAATTATAATAGTTCCATTACAAGATCGCTGCAAAAGTTGAGTTCATCTTAATCAGTTTCTAGTATAATGAGCTGAAGCCACCCAATAAATCTTCAGGGCGCCTAATTATTCATCGTACCAACTTGATGCGTAACTCCACGAGCACAATCTGCAAAATCTTTAACAAAACTGGCACATTTGAGAGGGTCCTTGACATGTTCCTTGTAGCAATTGAAACACGACTCTTTCTCCTCCAAACATGGCACTGGCCGGGTATTTGGCAGCTTAAACTCCTTTTCACGAAGATCCTTAGCTCTTTGAGTAACCTCCTCTAGCATCTTCTCCTCCTGCTTCTGCAATCTCTCCACGACATTTTTCACTCTCCTAAAGAACAGAATGGACGATGCTTTCCAGCTCCGCATTTCGGTTCTTTGTGGAGGTGGGATTGGCAAATAAAGAGGGGGCTGGATTGGCCATGCAGACTGCGAGTGACCTCTATGTGTATCGGGATTGTCTGGAAATTGCTTTGGAGGTACCATTTGGGACGACTGAGATTCTCGTGAAACCTTTGGTTTTGGTTGGTCTTTTGTTTTCTTTTTTAACTTCTCACCATCATCTACTCATCTGAATTGTGAAAGATTCTCCCATGACTGCAAAAGTCTCGGAATCCACCTGACATAACGGATGCGGGGTATCTTCGTATGCTACTCCGATACGCCGCGTAAGACCAAGAATCGTCCAACTGGAACTCGAACAGAAGAATCCTTGGCTTGGTTCGGGATTACCTGCACTCAAACAAGGCACGTGAGACTAGCCGGTGGGCCCCGGCGTAGGCACTCCGATACTTAAGTTAGTAAGAATGTAGACAATAAAGTTTAGAGAGAGAAAGCTCTGGCTTAGAGAGAGAAAGCAGAACTGAGAATGTGTACCTTTTTCCCATTCTGAAATTGGGTATTTATAGGAGTTCAATGGGCCATAGGTGGGCATGGCCCATGGTGTGCAGTCCATAGTAAGGCTGTGAGGTTGCGAGCCTGCATACCTCTGAGCCTGCGAAGCTGCGAGCCTGTGAATTATTCCAAGCCAGAGACTTAGTTTATTTTGGAGATTACCTATTTTAGGATTTTCGGACGTAACATGTGGCAATTTTGACACGTGGCTATTTGAGAGATTGACAAGTGTCGAGTACCAGATATGGTACATCATTAGTCCCCCCACTTCTAAGTGTGTTGTCTGTAATTGAAATATACTTAGAAGTATTATTTTTGAGCTTGCAATCCTTCAATTTTTTGGGGTACTTTTGAATAGTTTTTGCATAATCAAAGGATGATTTCATAAAATAAAGAGTTTTCTGGGGTCTTTCCATATATTTTGATTTTTTGGGGTTGATTTATAATTTCCAAAAATCTGTTGGGACCGAATTGGAAGATTCAAAAGTATTCTGGGTCTTTGTGACAATTTGGTTTTTGTAGGGACTGGTTTGCAATTTTCTAAAATCTAGTGGGACCTAATTGAAATATTCGAAAGTTGTTATGGGTCCTTGTGAAGTTTTGGCTATTTGTAAAGGCTGGTTTGCAATTACCAGGGGTCTTTAGGGAAATGTGTGAAGTTTTTGCCTTAGTTGCGGTTTAACTGTAGCCAAAATTGAATATATATAACAATAATAAAAAAGCAGGGGTCCCACCACTTAACATCTTCCATGCACCAAAAACACCAAATAATTCCTCTCACCTTCTTCAGTTAGAATTAACAATAAACAAAAAGCAGGGGTCCCACCACTTAACATCTTCCATGCACCAAAAACACCAAATAATTCCTCTCACATTCTTCAGTTAGAATTGGCAACAGAGCGTACGAATTCCTCTGTAAATTTTCAAGAGTAAAACTCCTATGATAAAATATATATTTCCCTCCTTTTAGTGTGACACATCTCCTAGAAATTTTTAAGGATCCAGCCAATACAGATTCTGCAAAAAATAACCCAAATTAGAAAGATGCTTTATGGATGAATATATCTTCTGCGTGAGACACAATAAATTATGTATAGTCTCATTCCTTTAATTGACAAAGAATCTCTTGGGGAATCTCAGATTAATCCTTGAAAATTTTCGCAACGTACTCTTCGAGAATTCTTCGGCAACTGAATTAATTTTTTGGAAACTCCAAATTTAATTGTTTTCCTTTTTTGTGAGATATACCCAGTTTCCTCAAAGCCAAAAGATTTCAAATCTTCGTAAGTCGTGATGCATTCTTTCGGAATTATGCGGGAATTGAATTACTTTTGGAAATTTAAGATTCTGGTTGAAGAGAAAATCGATTGTATGCCTCACTTTTCAGCTATAAATAAACCGTTCCTCTGCCCATTTCAATTATTAGATTTTTCAGCAAAAGTTGTAAAACTCAAGCAAAGCAGGTGAATTTTACAGCAAGCAACGGCACGTAGGCTGTACAAAAAGCTTGGAGTTATAGAATTATTCTTGGTGAGACCAGCACGGTCGATCCGACGAAAGTGACAGGAGCTCGAAGTTGCAAAGTTAATTCGGTGAGACCAGCACAGTCGATCCGACGACGGTGGCGAAACTCGAGTTGCAGCGAGTTAAGGATTTTCACCAAAATCAGGTTCTTCTTCTCCCTGTCTAACGTACTCAATTCCATCAGACCAGAAGGAACGTTGGCGCGGCATTGGCGATGTATTGCCTGGAACCTCTGGTTTTGCAAGACATCCTCGGTGACCTGTTGCCTGGAAACTTGATGAGATTATGTGGCACTAGGAGAGTCAAATTTATATTGAATTTATATCTCAAACTCGTTCGAAGTTGTGCAGTATTTCGTGACGAAATTTTGTTTTGTCTCTGTGTTGTTCTGCAGGTTGAGCCTTTAATTGTGGCTAAGTTGCCGAGAGAGACCAGGGTTTCGTAGGGTTGAGGGACTGTAGAAGGATATTTACATTCCTGTTGTACGCTCTTACGAATTTCCACACGTTCCCAAGTCAAAATTTGGTAATTTCTTGTTCCTCTGATATTTCCTCTATGTCGGATATCATGTCTAGTTTGTCAAAGTCTAACTCTGCCAACCAGCGTGATGCTTTGAAATCATCTTGTACACCGTCATTTTCAGAATCGAGGATTGATAATCAATCCTTGAGTTTGGGAGTCACTGTCGAGAAAGGTGAGGAGAATAATTGTGTTGAAGTGACAGAAGGAGAGTCCTTAGTCCAAGTTCCGGTGATCAAACTACCATATTATGAGATCGTATCTCGAGTAGAGATGGCGGCAAGATGTATTAGGTCGGATTACTTTATTTCCCCATCTTATGAAATTATAATTCCTGAGCCTCATGATAGGATTAATAAACCACCAGAGAGATGTATGACTGTTCACCTTTCCATGCTTCGTCCAGGTCTTCATTTTCCTCTTGTTTCAGCTTTAAGTGAAATAGTTTCTTTTTATGGCCTTAGTTTGATTCAACTCCATCCCAATGTTGTTTGCACTATTATTTGCTTTGTGCTTGTGATGAAAGCATACAAAGAGTCTCATACTCCTTATTTGCTTTGTGCTTGTGATGAAAGCATACAAAGAGTCTCATACTCCTGGAGAGTTTCATGATCTTTTTTTTTGTTGGAACATCACGTAAGATTGGAGAGAAAGGATTCTCTTATATTTCTCCACGGAGTCGTCGTAAGTTCTTAAAGCCTTTGAAAACATCCCTTTTCCTTCACAAAACTGGGAAAAGTGGTTATATATTCATTAGACCTCCAGCTGGGGTAGAGTTTGATTTTTCGAGAGAGTGGCATGAAGGTCAAGTGAAAATAGATGAAGTAATGCCTTCAAATTTTAGTAATGGTTTCCTGGCTAAGTTACTCTCTCGTATTTTTGATCCAAATGATTTGATTGAAGAAGATGTTCTGAGTGCAGGTGGATTGTCTCCCGTACAATTTCCAGATAATATGTCTTTGGGTAGATACCTTTTTTGCTTGTTGGAAGTCTTGATTGTGTTGGTTGTATTGTCTTCTGATTTTCAAAATTTATTTTTGCAGTGAAACACTTGATGTCGAAGTTTGCAAAATATGGTGGTGCAGTGCGAAGAGATGGAGAGCGTTTCAATCCTACTATAGGATCTCGAGCTGATGAGAATAAGTCAAGTGGATCGAATGCTCAAAGTGGGAGAAAAGGATCTCGAGGTGATGAAGGTGGCTCGACGGTCGATACGAGGCCAATGCAACATGATCGACGTGTTTCTCGAGCTTAAGATAATATGTTACCGCCATCCAAGTCCTCGAATGATGCTACAAAGAAAACTTCTAATCGGAAAAGGCCTACAACGGATAGCGAGATGGAGAGTCGTTCTCAAGGGAAACGTCCAGTTACTGATGTTGAAAGGACCAAAGATGTGCTCCCGGGATCTTCTCAGGGGTTACCTCGTGGACTTCGTAGTATTGAGCTGAGGAAAAAATATTTGTCGTTGTTTGATGGAAAACTCACTGACGAAGATGCCATGGAGACAGTGTTATCCTCTTGGTCTTCACTTAATCGTGATAAAGTGACTCGGAAGTGGAAGGTTGCTGACATATGTAGGGAGTTTGCCCTGCAGAAAGTTGCGGTAATCTCACAACTTTTTGTTTTAAGTTGTTGTTGCAGAAGATTATTATGTTACTGACTCAATTTTCTTAACTAAAATTGTAGAGTCTGGCTTTGGGTGAAATGTTGATACAACTTGCATGTGATGCAGAGGCGACACAAACTAGTGTTGATGAAAAATTGTCGTTTGTAAAAAATGGCAACCACGCCCTTGATGCGAGCTATGAAGAGCTTAAGAAAAAGAAAAAGGAGTCTGATTCCACTTTACGAGAAGTTAGACAATCATGGGATGCTACTAAACAGGAGCTTGAAGTTGCAAAAGGGCAGGTTGCAGATTTGACTGGTCGGTTAGCTAAACTTAAGAAAGACACCGCTCGAGAAGTAGAGAAAGTGCAAGTTGATGCCAAGCTTTATCTTGAGCAAATACGAGAGTTGGAGAGGGCAAATGTTGAGCAGAAAGAAGCATCTGATAAGATAATTGCTGACTTGAGGCAGGAGCTTGAGAAAATTAAGGCTGACTTAAAGGCAAAAGATGAATTGATTCGAGATGCTAAAGCGAAGCCTGTAATTGTAGATGTTGGGTTGAAATTGGATATTGCTAGTGAATTTGTGAAATCTTCTACATTTGAAGAGGCCATGCTTCTGAAAGGAGGCAACGATGTGCAGCTTGCTTTTAATCTTGCACTGGATCAATTAACAAACTTGGGAGAACTTCGTGGTTTTGATAGGTCTCGCGTCAATGTGTTTTTGAGGGCTGATCTAACTCATCATCCTTCTCCTCCTCCTGGGCCCAAACTACATGATGATGTTTTTGCTCATTTGCTATTGGAAAGGGAGCTGCGTGTCGAGAAAAGTGATGATGTCATGCATGTGGTTCATGAGGACCCTGAGCCGGCTCTAGCCTTTATTCGTTATCAAATGTCTGCTCCTGAAGATCCTCTTTACTCACCTTTGCCTGGAGAGCTTGTTGGGTTCATGAATCAGTTGGCCACCACTACTGGTTTATTCAATGAAACTCTAGTTACGAATGGAGTTGATGCTGACTTTCGTGTAGAAGACATGATGGGTGATGGTGTGGCCCAAGATGAGAATCTTGCTGGTTAGAGTTTCTGACTGAGGATGCACGCTTTTATATTCTTTTATTAGGCCATTAGGCTCGCTTTTGTTGCTTTTTGTTGATGTTTCATTTCTATTGTTGACTCTGTTGGATTGCCGATTTGGCTATTTAATTTATCATATTGACTTTCTTGCGCTTTAGACGTTGTTGAATGTGGTACTTGCTTGTTTCTTGGATCTTGTTTTTGAGTTGAATGTAGTAATTGATCTTTAACAAGCCAGACTTTCTTGAAGTATTTGAGCTTTGAGAAGCTAAGTTTGTTGAAATACTTGAGCTTTAAAAAGCTAAGTTTCTTGACGTACTCGAGCTTTAGAAAGCTACATTTTTTGAATTATTTCAGCTTTGGGAAGCAAATTTCCTTGATCCCATCTCCTTCAAATTTGTGTGCCGGATAAAACAAGGTTATAGAAGAATAAATAATAGATATTATTTCGGACTGAACTTGAACTCTATCAAGCTGCCTACGTATCCTAAGAAACTATGTTTTTGAGAATGAAGCTGAGCGTAGTTCAAGAACTTTTATTACAACTGAGTTTGCAGAAATAAAGATAATAAAAACTAAACTAAGGAGAAATCTTCACACTGAGTCTCCTTAAATAAAAAAGAACGTGCTAATTAAAATAAACTGTAACCAAGTCTTGAACTTCCAAGCACAAAATCTTCTAAGGTTTTGAGTGTTCCATGGTCGCTTCAAATCTTTGCCATCCATCGACTGCAGATAATAATAACCCTTTGTCTTTCCTGTCTTTGTTACTTTAAAAGGGCCTTCCCAATTAGCTTCAAGCTTCCCAACATGTCTGCTTGCCTCTACCTTCTTCAGCACTAGATCTCCTACTTGAAAATTTCAAAAACGAACTTTCTCGTCATAAGCCCTTGCCATGGTGGTTTTATAAGCATGAATCTTTCGAAAAGCCATCTCCCGCTTGGCGTCAATCAACTCTAAATCAAAAGTGCGTTGTTCCTTGGCAAGAGTCTAATCATAATGCAATACTCGAAATGAAAAGGCACCTATTTGTGCAGGAATAACAGCTTCAGATCCATATGTTAGACAGAAAGGAGTTTCACTAGAAGCTGATCTCGGTGTAGTTCGATAGGCCCAAAGCACACCTGGCAACTCCTCCACCCAATCTCTTCCAATGCCATTGAGTCTCTTCTTTAGATATTCTCCAAGTGTTCTATTCGTAACCTCCGTCTGACCATTAGCTTGAGGATTAGCCACTGCTGTGAAGTTTTGTTGGATCTTCAATTCTTGGCACCATTTAGTAACTCGCTTTCCTTGAAACTGACGTCCATTATCAGATATGAGTATTCGAGGGATGCCAAAACGACAAACAATGTTCTTCCAGATAAACTCAATAACTTGATGTTCAGTAATTGTAGCCACTGCTTCCGCTTCCACCCATTTAGTGAAATACTCTACTGCAACGATCAACCATTTCTTTTGTGCCTTGGCCAATGGAAAAGGTCCAACAATTTCGATCCCCCACTGATCAAAAGGATAAGCTATATGAATTGTCTACATCGGCTGAGCAGGAAGATGGGTAATGTTGGCATGCTTCTGGCAACTCTCACATATTTTAACAATCTCTGAAGCATCTTTCATTATTGTTGGCCAATAAAACCCTTGGCGAAGGATCTTTTGGGCAAGAGATTGACCCCCAGCGTGGTTCCCGCAACAACCTTCATGAACTTCAGTCATCACGTAAAAAGCTTGTGATGGAGATAGACATTTTAATAGGGGTCCTGAATAGGAACGCTTGTAGAGTTCACCCCCGATCAATGTGAAGTAATTGGCCCTATACTTCAGTCTTCTTCTAGCATGTTCGGATTCAGGAAGCTTTCTATCTCGGAGATATTCAACAAATTCATCCCTCCAAGATTCTCCTGCTTCAATTGGGAGTACAAAATGAACAAGTGCAGCCTCCGTTCCAACCTTGATGGTAGGCTGATCAGAGGAGAGCAAAGTGATCCTTCTCTCGCTGAAAACCTCTGTCATGCTAGCAAATTTAGATAACGCATATGCACGAATATTTTCAGCTCGCGGAATTTGATGAATTTCAAATGATTGAAAAGCTACGGCTTGCAACTTTAATTTCTCAAGATACTTAATCATGGTGAACTCTCTTGCCTCATAAGAACCATCGAATTTTTTTGATATCAGTTGGGAGTCAGTAAATACAATCAAGTTCATGACCTTAGCTGCAGCTGCCATAGTTAACCCTGCCAGAATGGCCTCGTATTCCGCTTCATTATTCGACACAGCAAAATTTAGGCTAATGGCGTACTCAAACTCCATGCCATCAGCCGAGCGGAGGTATATTCCAACGCCACCACCCTTCGATGTAGAAGATCCATCCACATGCAATGTTCAAGCCTCATTAAGAGATTGTACCATTAATACCTCCATTTTCTCCTCTGTAGTCAGATTCTGGCTAAAAGATTCGGCTATGAAGTCTGCAATTACTTGAGCTTTAATGGCTGTTCTAGGCCGAAATTCAATCTCATACTCTCCCAATTCAATGGCCCACTTGAATAATCTCCCAGACACCTCTGGTTTGAACAACACCTGCTTCAAAGGTTTGTCTGTTAGTATTATGATAGGGTGCCTCTGGAAGTAAGGACAAATTTTTGAGCTGAATGTACGACTGCCAAAGCGAAACGTTCTATTTGCATATAGTTTAGCTCTGCTCCCTTTAATACTTTCCTGATATAGTACACTGGTCGGTGCAATTGTCCTTCAGCTCGAGCCAAGACAGAGCTGATTGCTGTTTCTGTCATTGCCAAATACAAAAAGAGAGGCTCTTTGTCAATCGGTTTGGCTAGTAGAGGCGGTGATACCAAATATTGTTTCAACTCCTGAAATGCCTTTTCACACTCCTCGGTCCACTTGAATTTCCTTCCTTTCTTCATTTCTCTAAAGAAAGGTTAACTTTTCTCCGCCACTCTTGCGATAAATCTGCGTAGCGCTGTTAGTCTTCGAACTAAACACTGCACGTCTCTAACAGTCTCTGGAGATGGGAGATCAAAGATAGCTTTAATCTTCTCAAGATTAGCCTCAATTCCTCTTTCATTTACCACATATCCCAGAAACTTCCCTGCCTTTACATCAAAAGTGCACTTTTTTGGATTAAGCTTTAAACCATATCGAATCATGATCTTGAAAGCTGTATTCAGATTCTCTATGTGATCCTCTTCTCTAATGCTCTTCACCAAAATATCATCGATGTACACCTCCATAGTGGCACCTATTTGGTTAAAAAACATACGTGCCACCTGCCTTTGAAAAGTAGCACCAGCATTTTCTAGCCCAAATGGCATTACTCTTTAGCAAAATACTCCTCAATCAGTGATGAAAGCAGTTTTCAACATGTCGCTATCTGCCATAAATATTTGATGAAATCCCTGAGAGGCGTCCATCATACTCAACAAAGCACAACCTCCTGTTGAATCCACCAGTAAGTCAATGCGAGGTAGAGGGAAAAGATCCCATGGGCAATGCTTGTTGAGATCCCTGAAGTCAACACAGAGTCTCCACTTCCCCGTGGTCTTTTGCACCATAACCACGTTACTTAACCATTCAGAAAATCGTACTTCAAAGATGTGGTTAACTTTTAGTAGTTTTTCAACTTCCTCGTCAGCACACTTGCTTCTATCCTTACCCATGTTTCGCTTCTTCTGCCTAATTGGCTTTGCTTCCGGATTGTCATTGAGTCGATGCACTACGATGCTGGGATCAATTCCTGTGAGGTCTGAATCAGACCAGGCAAATACCTTTGCGTTGCGCCTCAAGCACCTAATTAGTTGGATCTTGATGCTTCCAGATAACTGAGAACCAATCCTAATGGTCTTCTATTTGTCTCCAGGAAAAATTTCAACTTCTTTAAACTCACTGGCGGGCTCAACTTTGTTTTGTTGCAATGTGTTCTCCTCTACTTTCCGCCGCTTTTCGCTTATATCTTCCTCCTCTATTTCTTCCAGCTTACGTGCTTGACCGACTACTGCCACAATTTTGCTAACTTTTGATGGTCTACGGTCTAAGGAATTGTATAGCATTCCCATGCCACCCTTTGATATCCTAGTATCTCACCAACACCAGTGGAAGTCGGGAACTTCAACTTTTGATGATAAGTAGAAACCACTGCCTTGAAACGATTTAGAGCTGGTCGTCCCAAGATCACATTATATGCAAATGGGAGATCTACTACCAAGAAAGCCACACAAATTGTTTTTCTGCAAGAATCTGAGCCTAGAGAAGTTGGCAAGCTAATAGTCCCCAAAGGAATGACCTCTCCCCTGCCAAATCCAGATAAGGGGGGTTTTAACATGCTCCATCTTCAACTTCTCTAATTACATTGATCTCAGAGTATCTCGAAAGATAATATTGGAAGAACTTTCGTTGTCTATAAGAACCCTTCTTATTGCAAAATTGGCAATGTCCAAAGTCACTACCAAAGGACAATCTAGTTGATCATCACCATGGCTTCTAGGTGGCAAACCCACAAGATCGGAGTCATCAAAGAATATCTTCGGAGAGGGAGGCTCTACCAAGCCTACAAAATTTGACACCGGTCCATAGCTTGACCGTTGCAGGTAGCGAACATGATCCTTTCGAGAGTTCATTGAATCTCCCCCAGCTGGACCTCCAGCAATTATATTGATGACACCCCTGGTTGGCATGTTATCTTCGCGAGGTCTATCATCCCGCCCTTGAGGCCTTTGTCGTGCTCTATCATCACGCCTAGGAGAGCGCATCCTTTCCCTTCTTCTATTGTCAAGTCTTTCTTTGGTTGGTCCAGTGTTGTGTTGATACCTTCGGACGAAGTCCAGTAAATATCCATCCCTTATCAAGCATTCAAATTCATCCTGAAGATCATAACAGTCTTCAGTATCGTGGCCTCCTTGTTGGTGATAATGACAAAACTTAGAGGAACTACGAGTTGCAGCTGAATCCCTCATCTTCCTAGGTTCTTTCATTGGCACACCTTTTGATTGAGCAATAAATAAGATATGCCTACGTGTTGCATTGAAAGGCGTATAATTGTCATATGCCCTTCGTCGTGGCGAACTTCCACGCTGATCTACCCGACGTCTATCTTTCTCATTGCCAGCATACTTCCCTTGCCTATTGCTTTGTTGAAACCAAGTATTATCTCACGACTTTGAAAAACCTAAGGCACTCCCCTTCTTCATTTTATACATCTCTTCATCATTCATATAGTCCTTCGCCAAATCCATAATTGCCTCACAGGAATCTGGGTGTCTAATATTCAGTGCACTGGCAAAAGCTTTATTTCTCAAGTTTGCATAGAGGAACGTTGACAAAAAGGTTGATGGTGGAGCCTCTACCTTAAGAAGCTCATCACTAAATCTTTCCATGACGCTTCTCAAGTCTTCATTCTCGTCTTGAGATATAGAATAAAGATGATTAGCAGGCATCTTGGCATTCCTTTTGCTAGCAAATTGATGCTTGAATTTCTGACGCAAGTGATCATAAGACTTGATGGTCTTGAAAGGAAGTCGTGCAAACCAATCTTGAGCAATTCCACTCAAGGTAGTGACAAAAATCTTTGCTTGCAAATTTTCATTGAAAGTGTTTACCGCCATAAGGTTATTAAAAGCAACCAAATGCTCCACTGGATCTTCGGAGCCATTATACTTTATTAGTAAGATGGGAACTTCACGTTCAGTGACTTCATCAGCAATTTCATCACAAAAGGGGGAGTCTTTTCTTCTATATGATGACCCAGCACCCTTTCTCTTAGCATCCTCGAGTTTCTTGGTGATGGCATTTACTTGCAGTGAGAGATCTCTTATATCATCTTTTGACAGAGCTGGGGCCCTTTTCATCAGTGAACCTTCCCTTTCCTTGATCTTGGGGAGCTCGACTCATCACCTCAGGCGAGAATGGACGTTCATTAGGGACTTGATTTGGCTGACGTAAAAGAACAGTGGAAACTTGAGGTTGATGATAGAGGAGGAAAAGTTAGGAAAAATGTGGCAGTAGTCGGTCAAGCACGTAAGCTAGAAGAAAAAGAGGAGGAAGACATAAGTGAAAAGCGGCGGAAAGTAGAGAACACATTGCGAAAATTGCAACAAAACAAAGTTGAGCCTGCCAGTGAGTTAAAGGAAGTTGAAATTTTTCCTAGAGACAAAGATAAAACCATTAGGATTGGTTCTCAGTTATCTGGAAGCATCGAGATCCAACTAATTAGGTGCTTGAGGCTCAATGCAAAGGTATTTGCCTGGTCTGATTCAGACCTCATAGGAACTGATCCCAGCATCATAGTGCATCGAGTCAATGTCAATCCGGAAGCAAAGCCAATTAGGCAGAAGAAGCGAAACATGGGTAAGGATAGAAGCAAGTGGTGCTGACGAGGAAGTTGAAAAACTACTAAAAGTTAACCACATCTTTGAAGTACGCTTTTCTGAATGGTTGAGTAACGTGGTTATGGTGCAAAAGACCACGGGGAAGTGGAGACTCTGTGTTGACTTCAGGGATCTCAACAAGCATTGCCCATGGGATCTTTTTCCTCTACCTCGCATTGACTTACTGGTGGATTCAACTGCAGGTTGTGCTTTGTTGAGTATGATGGACGCCTCTCAGGGATTTCATCAAATATTTATGGCAGATAGCGACATGTTGAAAACTTCTTTCATCACTGATCGAGGAGTATTTTGCTATAGAGTAATGCCATTTGGGCTAGAAAATGCTGGTGCTACTTTTCAAAGGCTGGTGGCACGTATGTTTTTTAACCAAATAGGTACCACAATGGAGGTGTACATCGATGATATTTTGGTGAAGAGCATTAGAGAAGAGGATCACATAGAGAATCTGAATGCAGCTTTCAAGATCATGATTCGATATGGTTTAAAGCTTAATCCAAAAAAATGCAATTTCGGTGTAAAGGCTGGGAAGTTTCTGGGATATGTGGTAAATGAAAGGGGAATTGAGGCTAATCCTGAGAAGATTAAAGCTATCTTTGATCTCCCATCTCCGGAGACTGCTAGAGACGTGCAGTGTTTAGTTGGAAGACTAACAGCGCTATGCAGATTTATCGCAAGAGTGGCGGAGAAAAGTCAACCTTTCTTTAGAGAAATGAGGAAAGGAAGGAAATTCAAGTGGACCGAGGAGTGTGAAAAGGCATTTCAGGAGTTGAAACAATATTTGGTATCACCGCCTCTACTAGCCAAACCGATTGACAAAGAGCCTCTCTTTTTGTATTTGGCAGTGACAGAAACAACAATCAGGTCTGTCTTGGCTCGAGCTGAAGGACAATTGCACCGACCAGTGTAGTATATCAGCAAAGTATTAAAGGGAGCAGAGCTAAACTATATGGAAATAGAACGTTTCGCTTTGGCAGTCGTACATTCAGCTCAAAAACTTGGTCCTTACTTCCAGACGCACCCTATCATAATACTAACAGACAAACCTTTGAAGCAGGTGTTGTCCAAACCAAAGGTGTCTGGGAGATTAGTCAAGTGGGCCATTAAATTGGGAGAGTATGAGATCGAATTTTGTCCTAGAACAGCCATTAAAGCTCAAGTAATTGCAGACTTCATAGCCGAATCTTTTAGCCAGAATCCGACTACGGAGGAGGAAATGGAGGTATTAATGGTACAATCTCTGAATGAGACTTGGACATTGCATGTGGAGGGATCTTCTACATCGAAGGGTGGTGGAGTTGGAATATACCTCCGCTCAGCTGATGGCATGGAGTATGAGTACGCCATTAGCCTAAATTTTGCTGTGTCGAATAATGAAGTAGAATACGAGGCCATTCTGGCAGGGTTAACTATGGCAGCTGCAGCTAAGGTCATGAACTTGATTGTATTTACTGACTCCCAACTGATAGCAAAACAATTCGATGGTTCTTATGAGGCAAGAGAGTTCACCATGATTAAGTACCTTGAGAAGTTAAAGTTGCAAGCCGTTGCTTCTCAATCATTTGAAATTCATCAAATTTCGCGAGCTGAAAATACTCGTGCAGATGCGTTATCTAAATTTGCTAGCATGACGGAGGTTTCCAGGCAGAGAAGGATCACTTTGCTCTCCTCTGATCAGCCTACCATCAAGGTTGGAACGGAGGCTGCACTTGTTCATTTTGTACTCCCAATTGAAGTAGGAGAATCTTGGAAGGATGAATTTGTTGAATATCTCCGAGATGGAAAGCTTCCTGAATTAGAAAATGCTAGAAGAAGACTGAAGTATAGGGCCAATTACTTCACATTGATCGGGGGTGAACTCTACAAGCGTTCATATTCAGGACCCCTTTTAAAATGTCCATCTCCATCACAAGCTTCTTACGTGATGACTGAAGTTCATGAAGGTTGTTGCGGGAACCACGCTGGGGGTCGATCTCTTGCCCAAAAGATCCTTCGCCAACGATTTTATTGGCCAACAATAATGAAAGATGCTTCAGAGATGGTTAAAACATGTGAAAGTTGCCATAAGCATGCCAACATTACCCATCTTCCTGCTCCGCTGATGCAGACAATTGATATAGCTTATCCTTTTGATCAGTGGGGGATCGATATTGTTGGACCTTTTCCATTGGCCAAGGCACAAAAGAAATGGTTGATCGTTGCAGTACAATATTTCACTAAATGGGTGGAAGCGGAAGCAGTGGCTACAATTACTGAATATCAAGTTATTGAGTGTATCTGGAAGAACTTTGTTTGTCGTTTTGGCATCCTTCGAATACTCATATCTGATAATGGACGTCCGTTTCAAGGAAATCGAGTTACTGAATGGTGCCAAGAATTGAAGATCCAACAAAACTTCACCGCAGTGGCTAATCCTCAAGCTAATGGTCAGACAAAGGTTACGAATCGAACACTTGGAGAATATCTAAAGAAGAGACTCAATGGCATTGGAAGAGATTGGGTGGAGGAGTTGCCAGGTGTGCTTTGGGCCTATCGAACTACACCGAGATCAACTACTGGTGAAATTCCTTTTGTCTAACATATGGATCTGAAGCTGTTATTCCTGCAGAAATAGGTGCCTCCTCCTTTCGAGTATTGCATTATGATTCAACTCTCGCCAAGGAACAACGCTCTTTTGATATAGAGTTGATTGACGCCAATCGGGAGATGGCTTTTCGAAAGATTCATGCTTATAAAACCACCATGGCAAGGGCTTATGATAAGAAAGTTCGTTTTCGAAATTTCCAAGTAGGAGATCTAGTGTTGAAGAAGGTAGAGGCAAGCAGACATGTTTGGAAGCTTGAAGTTAATTGGGAAGGCCCTTTTAAAGTAACAAAGAGAGGAAAGACAAAGTGTTATTATTATCTGCAGTCGATGGATGGCAAAGATTTGAAGCGATCATGGAACACTCATAACCTTAGCAGATTTTATGCTTGAAAGTTCAAGACGTGGTTACAATTTATTTTAATTAGCATTTTCTTTTTTATTTAAGGAGACTTTGTGTGAAGATTTCTCCTTTGTTTAGTTTTTACTATCTTTATTTCTGCAAACACAGTTGTAATAAAAGTTCTTGAACTACGCTCGGCTTGATTCTCAAAAACATAGTTTTTTGGGATACGTGGTAAGGCTGTGAGGTTGCGAGCCTGCATACCTCCGAGCCTGCGAGGCTGCGTGCATGCGAGGCTGCGAGCCTGTGAATTGTTCCAAGCCAGATACTTAGTTTATTTTGGAGATTACCTATTTTAAGATTTTCGGACGTAACATGTGGCAATTTTGACACGTGGCGATTTGAGAGATTGGCAAGTGTCAAGTACCAGATATGGTACATCAATATCCATCAATTTCAACATAGGAAGCAAGAAAATCTGACAAAGCAAAAATAAAATTAGCTTTTCCCACCAGGCGCTGTTTAGAGAAGTTGGCAAAAGAATTTTGTAGTCTTCTATCATTACGCTAATTGCTAAAACGATTCTGAAGTCCTAAGCGAAGCGATTCAGAAATTGTCACTTGGTGAGAAGGGCATAACACCGAGCTTCAGTTATCTTAAGAAACTAGGTGGATTAGTAAACTTTCAAAGACACTACCACTTCAAAAAAATTGTTAAACTATCCCTTTAAAGTTTGGGTTCTATACGCTTCCCATTTCTCCTTCCTAACATAAGTGGATCGTGCATATTGAGATCTCGAATATTGGATTGCCAGGCTATCAAGTTCCACCATACCCTCCATATCAGAGCTAAACCTGACATATCTAAAACTCCCACTTTTGGCTCACCACTCAAAGTATCCTAGTAAGAGCCAAATCCCTCATGAAAGCCAAGTTTTCTAGAGTATTAACAGTTCCACGGAATTAATGAACTAATATGTCCAAAAGAAGGATGATGATATGCTTCACAATGGAAAATGTGTCCCATCAAAGAAATGAACTATGACGCAATAATATGCACACGACTCAAGAATGCCAGAAGACGAAGTGATTTGTCGAGGAATTCTTTTTATCAAAATCAAAACGACTAATACAATTTATATAGCTTTGGTAATATTATACATAACAGTTGACAACTGAATAAATACTCACAAGTTTTTCATCCCAAGTTGCTCACCAAGCAAAATAATTCATATACATGCCTTGACAGCTTATCAAAATAATATAGGGTCAATTGCATTTTGCCCCTTAACGTTTGGGGTCTTTTGCGAAGTGTCCTTAACATTTCAAAGCATTAAAATGTGATGCATATTCTAGAATAGTCTATAAAAATCTAGCTTGTTTGTTAAGATGGTGGAAAGGACTAGAATAATCTTTACATTACTAAGTAAAGAATATTCTAGGAATAAACCTAGAATATTCCTAGAATAATTCTAGAGAATGTAAAATATCTAATTAAAATAATGAGTTAAATGCAAAAACTATCCCTGTGTAATCTCTAATTGCCAAAAAACTCCCTATGTAATTTTAATTGGCAAAAACCCCCTGTGTTATTTGAAATTTAGCACACTCCACCCAAATCCATTTTCAGCTTGGACTTGTTGCAAAATGTCATTTTTGCCCTTGTATCAAAGCTTTACTTAGAAGTTTTTAGAATAAAAGTTAAAGTTTCTTTCTTAATTATATTTGATGTACCATATTTCGGTACCCGCCACGTCATAATATCCGATACAATACACGAACGTATTTCGGGACATATTATGCCACGTCAGCACCATTATTTTTTAATGCAAAATTACAATTCAAGGCAAAACTCAGAAATCGGCCCAAGTAGGCCCAAATTGAGCCCAAGCAAGATCAATTTGGGCCCGAAAAGGCCCGATTCGAGCTATACAAGCCCAATCCGAGCTATATGGGCTCAAATAAGATCTATTTGAAGGCCCAGAAGCCCAATTCGAGCTATATGGGCTAAAGTCCGATCTATTTGAGGCCCAGGAGTCCAGTTCGAGCTATATGGGCCCAAATTCGACCTATTTGAGGCCCAATTCGACCTATTTGAAGGCCCAATTCGAGCTATTTCAAAATAGCTCTAATTCGACCTATTTTGAGTCATAGTTCTACTTGGACTGCACTTTTAGACGAATAAGGACTCTTATTACTATATCAGGGGGTCCCATGCTTCATTCTAAGGTACGTTTTTATTTTCTAGCATCTAATTTCGAGCTATATACATCGAATTCAAGCTATAGAGCAATAATTCGAGCTATATTGCAATAGCTCTTGTTCGATCTATATACAGTGTATTTCGAGCTATTTGAGAGTAATTCGATCTATTCGGATTTTCTCATCACGGTTCTCAATACCATTTCGAGGTGTGCTAATTCGACCTATAGAGCCTAAATTCGACCTATTTGGGCATAATTCGACCTATAAATTCGAGCTATTGTCTCTGACGACAATACCTCAAATTCCGACCTATCTGACTTGAGCGTCGGAGTGCCTTCGCCGGAGGAGGCACCGGCTTAGTTTACGTGTGGTGTTGAGTGCAGGTTCTGAACTCAAAAGCTGCTTAAGCATCCAGCAGGAACAAAGCAGTCTGACGTGGAGTGTTGGAGAACGGACACGTATCCAGACGAAAATACCCCACATCAGTGGCGCCGTCTGTGGGAACCTCTATACGCACTTAGTAACAAACACTGACACTCAATGGCTCAACGGAGAGCAACGGATAAGAATGGAATGACTGGAAGGACTAGATCACAGAGGGAGGATGATAATCGGGCGCCTGATGCTTTTGAGCGAACATCAGTGGCAGCGCACAACACTCCCCTTGATCCTCCAACTCACACAGCAAATCAACCTGACGTTCCTTCCACGGAACAACAGTTATTGAATTCCGCTCAGTTGGATCAAATCATGGCGGCATTCCAAAGGACTATGGTCTCAATGATTGTGCAGCAATTGGCTAACACTTCTGTTTTACAGAATGTTCAAGCTCCATTAACACAACAACCAGCAACACAGCCTGCGGCACCGCAGCAAGGAAGGACTCATCCGACCCAACGTCGTGATGACTCAAGGCAGTATACGCAAACTAGGATGACAAGGCCAAGGGATCCATCTCTCTCGCTTGAGAGGAGGAATCCTCGTTCAGTGAGGACCAATGCTAACAGAGCTCCCAGTCGAGCAACTGGTCGAGATAGGGAAGTAAGGGATGGAGAGGTGAATTCTAGGCAGAGACTTCCTAATCATCGACCTGCAACAAGTCGAACTGCTGGAAGAGATAGGGACTTGCCGGAGAGAGTCGCACCAAGATTGGAACCTGTTGTAGCAGAACATATTCCACTAAGGGAGAGGCCAAACCCCTTTTGAGAGGCGATCAGTAATTTGACGTTGAAGGAAGGAACTAATCTTCCTGTTCTGAAGAAGTATGATAGGAAATACCGATCCAGTTGCACATTATGATGAGTTAGATGGAGATTTGCAGGTCTTGGGGTATGCAGAGAATATGAGGGCGAAACTTATTTCGCTCAGTCTGAGAGGTCCAGCAAAGGAATGGTTCAAGAACTTACGTTCGGGATCAATTGAATCATCTGAACAGTTTAGGACCATGTTCGTAAAGAAGTTTGCTACTTATCGCATAAAGAAGAAATCTCCAAGCACGCTGTTTAATATCTATAGAGGACCTGATGAACCTTTGGGGAGGTATATCGAGCGTTTGAATCTGGAGATTGGTAGAGTGAATGCTCCCAATGTCGACCTGGTCATCTCTGTATTGGAGCATCGTTGCCGGAGTAAGAAGCTTCTAGAAGTGATAACATGGAACACACCTGATTCCATTGAGCAAGTGATGGACCTCGCTAGTAAGGTCATTGAAGTAGAGGAGGCAACCATGAATCAAGGGTTGATGGACTCACCAAGAATTCATGGGGGCAAGGAGAATAAAGATAGAGATTGGAGGAAGGAGTTAAGAGGCAAAGATCGTGGTCGCAACCGACAACCTTTTTAGAAGTTTGACAACTATACTCCGCTGAGGAAACAAATTGGCAAAATCTACGCCATAGAGAAAGATAGCGGGTTGCTGAGAACCCCTAAACCGTTCCGAGAGACGGAGGAGACTAAGGTATCGAAGAAATATTGTAAGTTCCACAGGCAGAATGGGCATTTTACTAACGAATGCAAGGCCCTAAAGAACGAGATAGAACGACTCATTCAAGGGGGGAAACTCATCGAATACATTCTTGAGAATAGAGAGTCACGTGAAGAGAAGGCGTCATCTGGACGCAAGCGAGATAGATCCCCACACGAGAAGAAGGATGAACCAAAGCGTAAACGGGGAAATGGGAATGATGAAATTGAGAATGGAATCAATGTAATTGCTGGCGGACCTACCGGCGCAGACTCAGCCAAAAGTAGAAAACGCATCTCACGAGACATATACAATGAACGACTGAAGCGTCCTGAGGTAGATCTTGTCTTCGCAGTAGACAAGTTGGATACAAGAATCACATTTGACGATAGCGACTTCGACAGCTTGTCTTCACAAGCTAAGGAAGCACAATACTTGAATTGCCCTATGGTGGTTTCCGCAGTGATTGCAAATCACGGGGTAAAGAGGATAATGATTGATAATGGATGCTCGTCCAACATCATCTTCATGGATGCTTTACAACAAATGAAGCTTGGACAATACGAGATCGCTGATGTTAACTCACCATTAGTCGGATTTGGTGGAGGTAAAGTTAAACCCATTGGAAGGATCATGTTGCCAACGTCTTTTGGCGTGAATCCGAGGAGGAGAACACTGAATGTGGAATATCTTATCGTTGACATGCCGTTTGCATACAACGTGCTGATTGGAAGGCCTGGGATAACGGCCTTTGCTATGATCATCTCTACGGTGCATTAGAAGGTCAAATTTCCAACGCCTGGTGGAGTTGCTGAACTCACTACAAACTATCGTGATTCTTGGAGTTGTTACGTTACATCGACTAAACCTATCAAGGCAAAAACGTATCCAAATATCGCGATGATTGACATACATCCATTGGAGACGCCTGAAATAGGAAAACAAGTTGATACAGAGATGGTGCTTGCTACGCAAGTAGACCAAGAGATGGTACAGGAGGATTCAACTCCTCCCAGTATTGAGGACTCCTTGAAGAAGGTGGAAGAAGAGAAAGAAGACAAAACGACATTGCGCTATAAAAAGAAGATGGAAATGGAGCGTCTGAAACCTTCGGGAGAGTTTAAGGAGGTGATTTTGTCAAAAGACGAGCCTGACAAGATCATTAAAATTGGTAGCGAGTTGACTTTGGAGGTTGAGAAGGCACTGTTGGAATGCTTGCGAAGAAACTTTGATGTATTCGCATGGACGGACTCGGACTTGAAGGGGATAGATCCTTGAGTTGCGGTACATCACCTGAATGTTAACCCAAATGCTAAACCCATCCGACATAAGAAGAGACACTTTAGTGAAGAAAAGAACAAGGCTGCGGAGTTGGAAGTACAAACAAAGCTTGCTGCAGGCCATATATTTGAAGTACGATACTCTGAATGGTTAAGCAACGTTGTACTTGTCCCAAAGAAGCCGACCGTATGGAGGATGTGCATGGACTACACCGACCTGAACAAACATTGCCCACGAGATCCTTTCTCTTTGCCCAGGATCGATCTCGTAGTTGACTCTACAGCAGGGTGTGCGCTGCTAAGTCTTTGTGATGCACAGAGCGGTTTCCACCAAATACTAATGGCAGTAAAGGATCAACATAAAACGGCCTTTATCACTGACAGAGGGATATACTGTTACAAGGTGATGCCGTTTGGTCTGAAGAATGCAGGAGCAACCTTTCAGAGGTTAGTTGCCAAGATGTTTTATCATCAAATCGGCAAGACTATGGAGGTTTACATTGATGACATGCTTATCAAAAGCCTAAAGGCGGAAGATCACGTGAAACATTTGGAAGAGGCTTTTGGTATCATGAAACAATATGGGATGAAGCTAAATCCTAAGAAGTGCACTTTTGGTGTTAAGGCTGGAAAATTTCTGGGGTACATGGTCAATGAGAGAGGAATCGAAGCCAACCCTGACAAAATTAAAGCTATAATGGATTTACCATCCCCCAAATCCGTTCGAGAGGTGCAACGATTGGTGGGGAGGATCACGGCACTTAGTCGATTCATATCGCACTCTGCAGAAAAGAGCTTACCTTTTTTCAAGAAGTTACACAAGACACCTAAGTTCGCCTGGACTGATGATTGTGAAGAGGCTTTTCGCCAATTGAAGGTGTACCTTACGACACCCCCATTATTATCTAAGCCCAAGGACAATGAGATGCTATATCTTTACTTGGCCATAACGAAGAATTCACTAAGCACAGTATTGGTGCGCGAGGAAGACAAGAAACATTTGCCTATCTACTATGTTAGCAAAGTGTTGAATGGGGCAGAGGTGAATTACCTGGAGATCGAAAAGCTAGCATACACACTTGTAATAACTGCACGAATGTTAAGACCATACTTTCAATCACATCCGGTTACTGTCTTAACTAATCAACCACTGAAACAAGTTATGGCAAAACCGGAGACATCAGGGAGATTGGTGAAGTGGGCGATCGAGTTAGGAGAATATGGCTTGGAGTATATGCCAAAAACAGCGATCAAAGCACAAAGACTAGCGGACTTCGTGGCTGAAACTATCTCAGAGGCGGAGCAAGCGCTTGATGTAGCAATGGTGACGGAAGAGGTCAAAAGTGACAAACCTATAGTTGCAAGGGGAACTTGGACTCTGCATGTGGATGGATCGTCCACAAATGACGCTGGAGGTGCAGGAATTTACCTAAAATCGGCGGATGGTAGAGAATTCGATTATGCAATAAGGCTAAATTTTCAAGTGACCAACAATCAAGCGGAGTATGAGGCTATGCTTGCCAGCATCCAAATGGAAAAATCGTTAGGTATAACGAACCTTGTAGCATTCACGGATTCACAATTGATTGCTAATCAATTTGATGGAAGATATGAGGCGAAAGAAGCTGCTATAGTAAAGTATCTCGAAAAATTGAAGGAGGCGACATCAAACTTCGATACTTTCTCTATCTCGCAGATCCCTCGATCAGAGAATGAACGCGCTGACTCTTTGTCACGATTTGCAAGTACCGCCGAAGTGTTTGTTGAAAGGCGAGTAACTCTATTGGCTTCAGAACAACCCTCTATCGGAAAGGAAGTTGAGTTAAAACAAACGCAAGCATTGGACTACGCTCTGCCAGTAGAAATAGAGGCATGTTGGAAGGATGAGATTGTTGATTATCTTCAGAACGGGAACTTACCTAATGATCCTCAAGCAATTAGAAGGCTCAAGTACAAATCTGCAAGATTTACTATGTTCAATGGCGAACTTTATAAACGGTCTTTCGAGGGACCACTCTTGAGATGCCTATCTCCCACACAGGCAAAACAAGTCTTACAAGAAATTCATGAAGGGAGTTGTGGAAATCATTCAGGAGGATGATCTTTGGCCCAGAAAATACTCCGACAAGGATATTTCTGGCTAACTATTATGAGAGATGCTATGGATTACTCAAGGAAGTGTAGAAGTTGTCAACTGCATGCGAAGATCATTCATACACCTGCACAACCTATGACAACGGTGAGTTATGGATGTCCATTTGATCAATCGGGAATAGATATAGTTGGACCAATGCCTAAGGCTACGGGAGGTAGAAAATGGTTATTGGTGGCAGTCGAGTACTATACGAAGTGGGTTGAAGCTGAAGCACTTGTAAACATTACGGAGGCTAATGTGAAACAATTCATTTGGAAGAACATCGTTTGTCGATTTGGAATACCAAGGGTCTTAATTTCCGACAACGGAAGGCAATTCCAAGGTTTTAAGATTCAAGACTGGTGCAAAGACATGAAAATTGAGCAACGTTTTACATCTGTTACGCATCCCGAAGCGAATGGGCAAGTGGAGGCCACTAACAACACATTAGTGAAGAGTTTGGAGAAAAGGCTGCAGGGAGAAGGAGGAAATTGGGCGGATGAGTTACCAGGGATATTATGGGCATATCGCACAACTCCTCGTACCTCTACAGGAGAAACTCCATACTTATTGACATATGGATCTGAAGAAGTGATACCCGCTGAGATTGGGATGCCAACTTATCGTATTGTAACATATGATGAGGAGCAAGCATTAAGGGCAAGACAAATGGATTTGGAGTTGATCGGAGCAACTAGGGAAGAAGCATACCAACGTACTCAAGCATACAAATCTATGATGGCGAGGGCATATGACAACAAAGTTCGTTTCAGGAACTTTCAAGTGGGGGACTTGGTACTTAGAAAAGTTGAAGCTACCAAGCATGTTGGAAAGTTGAAGCCAAACTGGGAAGGACCTTACAGAGTGGAGAAAGCAAGCTCAAAGGGATATTATTACTTACAAGAATTGGGTGGAAGGACTTTGTCACGCCCCTGGAACGTCAAGAACTTACGAAGGTTTTATAGTTAGAACACTAGTTTTCTAATGGCCTTGTGGCACCATAGGACCCGTAGTTTCAATACTTCATTTGCTTATTCTTTTACGAATTACGAGTCCCTCTACGTGGATTCTCATTGTAATAGTTAGCAGTGAACTACGAGGACTTGATTCCTAGCCAACCTATATACGGTGGGATACGTAGGCAACTCGGAAGTTACTCGAGCTCAGTCCCAAAACTAATAAAATCTCTTATTTTATTCAAGTTTAGCCGTTGCCTACTATTTATCCGCAAGATTACAATCTATCAAGAAACATGAAGATGAACTCATACTGTCTACAAACTTTAAGTTTAAAAACTTAATCAAAACGAACGTTAGCTTCGTATAACGAGCACTAGCCTCGTGGAGTCAAGCACAAGTCCTTGCACTCCCACGAACACAGCTTCGCAAGCGCAAACATAGCTATGCACAACGAGCACAAGCCTCGTGGAGTCGAGCACAAGTCCTCGTACTCCCGCGAACATAGCTTCGCAAGCGCAAACATAGCTTTGCACAACGAGCACAAGCCTCGTGGAATCGAGCACAAGTTCTCGTATTCCCGCGAACATAGCTTTGCAAGCGCGAACATTAGCTTCGCACAACGAGCACAAGCCTCGTAGAGTCGAGCACAAGTTCTCGCACTCTCACAAATACTTGTTTATAAAACTTAAGTGTTTTAACAAGTACCAAATTTAAACTTAAAAAGTAGACACATATGAGTGAAGATGTTACGAGACAGAATAAAGACATTCAAAAGACTTTTCAAGTCGAAACTGTACTAGCAAGCGATAAAGCGCTAAAATCGCGCAAATGTTAGCAACATATACCGTACGGAAAAAATGTACTAAAGCTAAGGTTATATACGGAAAGTAAAGATGTTCAAGAATGTTAATGACAAGGCACAGAAGCCAAAAATAAGGGCACACAGGCCACTCTAAAAGATCAAGGCAGCAGATGCAGCCCAAGAGCCTTCACGGCACCCTCGCTCTGCTCTTGGATATCAGCAAAAGACTCGTTCAGGGGCCCAGTATCATCGATAGGGGAAATCTGACGAGGAGCAGGAGCGGCAACTGTAGCGTCAGGCATAGGCTGATCGCCGTCAGCAGGCTGATCCAAGACCTGAAGGTCGAAACCCATCTCACCCTCCTCCAAGGGCTCATCTGGAGCAGCAGCAGCGGCAGTGGACATGGATGGTAGCTCGTCGGCAAAGTCAGAGAGCCATACCTGCCGAAGAGGATAAAAGGAGGTGAAGGGATCGTGCTTTGGCTCATCATCGACCACAGTCGCAGCAGGTTCACCAGAAGGAGGATCGGCCAGAGTAGGATCCGCAGCAGCGGCACTAGAGGATTCGCCGACCTCCGTGTCATCCTCATTCAGGCAAATTGAGGACATTGAAGTCCTCCCTCTTGAACCCAGGAGCAAGAGCACCGCGGGCGACGATGTCATCAAGGGCCATGTTGTAGCCCTTGGTCGTATCAAAACCGCCCCGCTCCATAGCAATCTGCTCCCATGTGGCTGAGCGGAAGAACTCGATAGCCACCATCACCTTGTCTTCATCAGGGAGCTCCTACGGAACAAGTAGAGGAAAAGTAAGTACGTAACACACAAATCTTAGGAAAAAGAAATAAAGTCAAGTATAATAGGAATACCTCAGTCATGGCCCTGTTGTAGCCATCCTCTTCAGCAGTCGCAAGGCGAGCTTGTGCATCAGCCAGCTCAGCCTCAAGCCTCAAACGTTCTGCCTCAGCAGCAGCAGCGGCATCCTTCATCGTTCGAATAGTATCAACATGATCGTCAACAAGGGCTGTGGCATGCTGGCAGTCGGTGGTGAGCTGGCTGGATAGTCGTTTCTCCTCGACAAGCTCTCTATCAACGGCAGCTTTAGCTGTTTTCAGGGCTTCCAGCTCAGCCTGCACTCCCTTCAGCTCGTCAACAGCGGCGACGAGATGCTTCTCCACTTCAGCCTTCGCCTCCTTGGCTTGTTTCTCCAGCCGTTGAGCCTGCAAGGCTGAAGAATGGTGCCTATCTATCAGAGCCCTCTGCTGATCCTGAGTTGTCATCACCATGTTGAAATTCTCAGCCATGGTCTGGAAATTGACAAAGAACTACAAAAGAGGGAAAAAGTTAGTGATGTTCAAGTATATATATAAAACAAAGATCAAGAAAAGCTTCTAAATGCACATACCTCGCACAGAGATAAGGCAGTGCGACTGACTAGTTTCTCATGGCCCATCGCTTGGTAATAGAGCTGACGGTCAAAGTCAGGCATGAATCCTTTGACAAGTCGAAGGGCAGTAGTGTCTTTCAGTGTGAACTGCCCTGATTCGACTGAAGCTCGCACGATATCCTCCACGTCAATGTCGAGATCGTCACCATCATAGGCTCGGTCCTGCGCGACGCGCTTACCCCGTCGGATCTCCTAAGCAGTAGCAGCAGACCTCTTCCTCGTTGCTGCCTCAGGGTTGGCCTCATTGAAGCGACGAGCTGCTTCAGCAACGGAAGGAAGATGCACTCTTCCAGACGAAGGTGCTAATGAAGGAGAAAGATCTGGAAGGATCGGCTCAGAACCGCCAGGTGGTGATCCAGGAGCAGTATCAGCGGTCGACTGAGAAGGAACAGTCTCAGGCACTGGAGCTGGAGCAGGAACAGGGGCAGGAGCTGAACGCCTACCACGTCCCGACCCTCGAGTCGAGACAGTTGCGGTGGAAGGAGTAGGAGCATTACCGCCTCTCGAACTGGTACCAGCCGTCGTTGCACCACGACGACTGGTTTTCTCAGGAATGGGCACTGAGGACTGAGGAGCGTTTGTGCCACACTTCATAGCGGCCAGCCTCTTCTTCGTCTTGTCCATAACGATTCGCTCTGAAAATCATAAACAATGCAACGGTTAGAAGACAACAAAGGAAGACTAAAAATCAACAAGTAAAAAGAACAAAAACATGCATAATGTTATACCAAAGACAGAAGGCTCAACGCCCGCATGATAAGTATAACCGCCGGCCCGCAACACTGGGGTAGTGGTTAAAGGTATCAAATTGATGCTCTTTCAAGTTTTTTACCACCGTCAGGGTGTAGATAGGAGGATCGGGGCGTCTCGGCGATGGACGGGCATCCGTCCAAAGCCGCTTGAATCGGAATTCCCGAGGCTTGGATTCCTTGATAAAAAACCAATGTTTCTTCCAGTGAGCCCCGAAGCTCGTCTGCAGATCAGATAGGAAGCATTGCTTCTTTCTCGAGCTCAAATAGTAGAACCCGGCGTCTACACCCCTGTTGCGGAATTTCACTATGAATAATTGCCAAAAACCGGCTACAGAGCAAGGGAGGTCAAAGATGCGGGTTAGCATCGCATAAGCATAGATCTGTGTGTATGCGTTGGGGGTAAAATGTGAAGGAGAAGAATTGAGAGAGGACATGATTTCTGAGACAATTGGGACAATGGGAAAACGTAAACCACAGTGAAGGTAGCTACTAAATATAGGAAGACACCCTTCTGGCGGGTTGTTTATCCTATCATCTGGCCCAGGCACGATAATCTCATAAGTATCAGGGATGTCATAGGTATCACGATAATAAGCTATGTCGTGAGGCAAGGAAGAAGGAAACTGATCAAAATTGATCAAGTTGGGCGGAGAAAGTTGTTCGGCAGAGTTAGCGGCAGGTATGGGAACATGGTCAAGAGGAGGTAAATAAGGCACGATGGGGAGAGGGTTCGATTCAGCCTCGTCATCTCCTAGGATGTCTACGTCTACCTCCATATCAGACGCCCTATCATTGCTATTTCTCTCATTACTAGATGAGGTCTCGTCACTTGAGTCGTTACTACTACCGCTAGTCGACGCATTTTCTCTAGCCTTAGACGACTTAGACGATTCACTACTATTTTCCCTACTATTACTGGAAGGCTCAAGATCAATAACTCGCGTCATAAAGAGGTTTAGGTTGAAAGTTTACCGGCACGAGGGTCTAGATCTACTGAAACTTCTTCGTTCGGGTGAATTTGCTTGTAAGACCTCTGTGCAGGTGCAAATAACTTTGGAGCGCCAGGTAATCGGACTCGGGCAGGTTCTGGTTGCCGAGGACAAATTGGGGATGATGGACGCCTGGTGTTTGATTCACGAGGATTCCGATATGACGAATCTCGTGATGGATTGCGTGCGTTATAGTAGGCCCGTTGGTGAGATCGTGGTGGTGATGGACGACGTGGAGACCGGTTGCGTCGAAGTCGCGCCGTCGTGAACAAATCTGCGCAAAAATTTAAATTTTAGCATTTTCAGAATTTTTCAAAATCTGAAAAAATTTTCTAAGTGTTATAGCTCGAATTTCATAATTTCGAGTTATAAATCACCAAACATTAAAAACTGAAGTACTAAATATTTCTATATGCATGAAATAATACATAGATTAACAATATGTATATATTGAGCGTGGACGGAAGAGATGTCCATTAATTAAGAGAAGAAAAGAAATGAAGATTGAAAGTAAGAAGAGTAAAAGAAAAACTTGGTAGAATATTTTGAATAAACTGGAAGGAAGTAACGGATGAAAGAAAAATGAGGAAAATAATAACCACTTCCTACAAAATAGGGAAATGGAATATAGTGGACTCCTTAAAAATGACAATATCAACCCTTCTTCTTTTTTGTTTAAGTGAGTAAGAGAGGGTAAATTTGGAAAACACAATTTGAGTACAACAACTGAAAACTTGTGTTTGTTTTTTCCAATTTTAACCCTGAATCATATGCTAATCTCTCAAAACTGGCGGATTTTACGGGGATAATTATTGTCAAAACTCAAAATAACCTCTACTTTGTGAGAGGGAACCTATATCTTTATAATAATAGATATATGTTATGTTTAGTGTGTAATAGATGATTATTAATATATATAAACACACAAATCAATATATATATATATATATATATATATATATGTGTGTGTGTGTGTGTGTTATATACACACCCAAACAATTACATAACAATATAACACCCCATAAAAGAGAGAGAGAGAGAGATAGAGGAGAGGATTTTCCGATTTTAGAGGAGAGGAGAGGATTTTCAATTTTTTGAGGGAGAGGATATGAAGAGATGAAGTTTGTGAAAAATGGGGTATTTTTATAGATATATGAAATTGTGGTGAGAGCTTTTTTGTTCAACAAACTCTCCAAAAATTTGTTGATACTCTACTGCTGACAATTCGAGGCAATTAGTAGGTAATTTTAATACATTTACTGTATTTTGTTGGCTTGATTTTACTTGCTAAAATTCGGATATTTATTTACTAAAAATTATTATGTTTTAGCATGCAATTTAATTATTCAAATACGATAGTTGAATTTGTTGTGGTATGATCATCAGTGGTATATTGTTTGTATGTCTATAAATAGTTTTTTAGTATATTTTAACTGCTTTAATTAAGTGTTAAATATTTTTGCATATGTATATAAATGCTTTAGTGATATATTTATTTTCTCATTTTAATAACAGACAACCCCACACGTGATTGTTTATTAATTAATGGTAGTTTTTGGTGTTTGTAATAGGTTATAAATGTATAACCGAAGACCGAAGTTGGATGTACGAAAGATTAAATCATGGTGGTGATGATGGTTATTTGAATCATGTTTTTGAAGCTGGTGTGGGAATGTTTTTAGACCACGGTTTTAGTGCAACACAATTATTACAAAATGGCGAAGCTAGGTGCCTTTGCATTAGATGTTATAATAGGAAATTTGGTAGTAGAGATGGCATTCGGTTTCATCTTTACAAGCATGGGTTTTTGCCTCAATACTACGTATGGACTAGGCATGGTGAAATTGGAAGGCCCGAGGAGGGGTTTGATACAAATATGGGATTTGATACAAACATGGAGGAGTGGTCGTCTAGGCATAATTACGGAATCGACAAAGAGAGATGGTCGAAGATGCATTTGCTGGTCGATTCGAGAATATAAATGATTTTGAGATTGGAAACGAACAACCGAATAGAGAGGCACAAGCATTTTTCCAGATATTGCGTGAGGCCAAGGAGCCCATACGAGTGGGAGAGGGAAACACAGTATTGGGATGGGTCGCTGAATTGCTCAATAACAAGGTACTCCACTCTATCCCTAATGTGGCGTGCGAAAAGAACATACAACTATTTCACCAATGGCTGAGTACTGAAGATCGATAGAGGATGCCCGACAGTATGTATAACATGCAAAAATATATGAACAGATTGGGGTTGGGCTACCAAACATTTGATGTATGCGTTAACATTTGCTTTTTATTTTATGGCGAGTACCTAGACAGTAAGTATACGGTGTGTCCTGAATGCAATGAAGCCAGGTTCGAAGAGAGGCTGAATTCAAATAATACGACCATTGATTGATGAACTGAAATCACTATGGGAGGTCGGGGTCGAGACATACGACAACTTTAGGATGCAAAACTTTATAATGCGTGCAGCTGTTATGTGGACCATCACTGAATTTCCAAGGTATGGCATGTTTTCGCAGTGGAGTACCCATGGCAGGTTGGCATGTCCTTATTGTATGGAGGGGACTAAAGCATTTCAACTGAAGCACGGGAGAAATAACTGTTTTTTCGATTGTCATCGATGTTTCTTGCCAGCTGACCACCTTTTCAGGGACAACACCACTGATTTCCTGAAAGGCAAGACAGAAGAGTCTTTGCCCTTGTTGAGAAGATCCGGGGAAGAGATGCGACAACAGGTAGATTTCTTGGCAAATATTTCGTTCGGCAACAAAAATATCATCATTCAAGGTTTTGGAAAGGAGCACAATTGGAACCGGAGAAGTATATTCTGGGAACTACCTTATTGCTGCATTAACATGATACGTCACAACTTAGACGTAATGCATTGCAAAGAGAACTTCTTCGATAATATCAAAAACATGGTGATGGATGCTCCAGAGAAGACTAAGGATAACTCGAATGCCAGAAGAGATTTGCAGTTGTTAACAACCCAACGAGAGTTGTTCTTGGGGGTGGGTCAGAGTGGTAGAGTTGTTAAGAAAAAATCTAAGTACTGCTTGAGTAAAGAGCAAAAGAAATCGGTGTGTGAATGGCTGCGGGGTTTGCGGTTCCCTAAAGGGTAGGCTTCTAACATTTCACGATCTGTTCATATGGACCAACTTTAACTAGTTGGGATGAAAAGTCATGACTGTCACGTGTTCATGCAAAGATTATTGCCTCTTGCATTTCGTGACTTATTACCAAATAGTGTTTGTGGTCCATTAGTGGAGGTTAGCAACTTTTTCAGAGCTTTGAGCGCCCCTGGAGTTTGAAAATCCGATATGGCCACGCTCGAGGTATCAATAGTGGAGACAATGTGCAAGTTGGAAAAAATATTTCCACCAACTTTCTTTGATTCGATGGAGCATTTGCAATTCATCTACCGTGGGAAGCGAAGGTCGGCGTACTTGTTCAATATAGGTGGATGTACCCATTTGAGAGGTAACAATTTTTGGTTTGTTACTCATTTCTATATTTATAGTTAGTAAAGTATATATATTTAATAAATTGGATATGTTTCGTACCACGTGCATGCTAGTTTGAAGAGATCAACCGGTAATAAAGTGAGAATAGAAGGGTCGATTGTGAAGGCCAATATTACGAAGGAGATTACTAAATTTTTTGCAGTTTATTTCGGACCAGGAGTGGAAACACGTCATAACCGCCTGAATAGAAATAAGGTTATGTGGTCTCTGAGTTTGAGCGATGAGTTGTCCGTCTTTCAAAATAAAGGAAAATATATGGGAAGACGAGACATATCACGCAATTTGACCCTTGCCGAGCACAGATCCGTTAAGTTATACGTCCTTCTTAACTGCACTGAGGTCGAACCGTGGATAAGGTACTTATTATATTATGATCGGCCATTATATGAGTTCCTATATATATGTATATACATATGTAATTTAAGTACATCCGCTAAGTTATTTATATGTGACAGGTTGTTTCAACACGAGATGTGTTTCGGTGTGCCGGATCATGTGATTCAGGAAAGGCGCAACACTTATTTCGTGGATTGGTTCAAAGAGACTGTCAAGTCCGGGCGTTACACGGTTGACCAATGCCTTCGCGCTTTAGTACACAACCCACTATTAAGAGTAAAAACATTCAAGGAGTTTAAGATTAACGGCTTCCGTTTCCACACTAAGGGCCATGGGAAGAACAAGAAGACCATGAATAGTGGCGTATATCTGAAGGGAAATGTAAGGGGACCAGATGATATGATCTACTATGGCATGCTACAGGAAATTATAGAGTTGGAATATTGGGGTAGTGGTGAATTAAAGAGTATTGTACAGTTCAAGTGTGACTGATACGATATCTACGAGGGCATGACAGTACATCCTAGTTTCCGGTTGGTGGATATTAATCCGCGAAGGCCTTTGGAAACTGGAGCGGCTGAACCGTTTATACTTGCAAGCCAGGCACATCAAGTGCATTACACGAAATACCCTTCCCAAAGAAACGCGAGAAGAAGAGGGTGGTGGGTTGTGTGTACCACAAGGGTAAGATACGTCGTTGATGCTACTTCTATATTTCAAGGATGAAAATGCAACTGTTGTCCTGCCCATTTCTGACTTGGGTTTAGTACCTCTTGCAGACAATAAAATTCATCAAGTTGATGATGTATATGAAGAGGATAAGGAGAACGAATATAGCGATGTAAATGAAGAGGTGGGTGATGATTCCCAGCCTGAAGATGACAACATCGATGCTGACCATGATTATGTTTAGATCCACATTTTGATTTCAACTTGTAATGGATGTATTTTTATTAAACTGATGATGAGATGCTTGTGTGAACTTGTGGACTATTTTTAGTTATGACGCCCCCGGATGGCGATGCCCGTCACCGAGGCAGTTTGGACGCTGGTCCTGACCTAAGATGACCGTGGACCCGGCAAGCTCTTGGAGGGAGAGCGTTGGGAGCTCATTGAGAGGGCCCCTACCAACCTCTTCCGCGACCCGTGGGGGTTTGCACTTCGTTCGTAATATCTCCCTTTGACCTTCTATTGCTCGGGCTCTCGCTCTTTCGACCGTGCTCGCTTGCTCTCGCTATTTCTCTCTCTAGGTGTGGCTCTTCTAGCTGTATGCTTGCTTGGATTGGGGATGCCTTTATGACCAGCCTGCTTCCCTATATATAGGGCGAGGGGAGGGTATAGATGTAATCTTACCAGGGGCACGTGTCGACATGCATGTTGATTTCGAGGGTAGTAGAGTACTTGCGTGTCTTCATAGAATAGGGCAAATGGTGCTTGTGAGTCTTGTTGAAATAGGCACGTGATGCCCGAGTAGGTTTCATAGAGTATGGAGTTTCAGAGGAAGAAGATGTGGAGGAAGCCATTGCAAAAGGAAAGTTAGAGAGAAGCAAGATCGGATTTGCTGAAGAAGGAAGTTGAAGTGACGAATAAGGTAAGTAAAGGGTCTACTTATAACCTCAGAGGCGACGATTCAATTTAGGCGGGAATTTGTGAAACGCCAAATACGAAACTTGTGTGAAAATCACTACCGCCCACGATCACCAATAAGGGGTAACAGTGTAAGACACGTGTCGGTTATGCAGAGCCGTTTATTATCGATGCGCCTTCTCGAGGAACTAATGATGGCTGTGAGATTTTATGCGTGCAAAAGTAAATGATATCTAGAGTAGCGCGACAATCGAGAACTCAAGATGGGACGTATTGGTGATAGGAAACGACAGGTAGTCAGAACACAAAATCTAAGAGGCTCTTCGAGCCGTTACAACTTCTCCAAAAAGCTAAACAAAGAGGCTCCTTGAGCCGTTACAACTTCTCCAAGAAGCTAAACGAAGAGGCTCCACGAGCCGTTACAACTTCTCCAAGAAGCTAATCGAAGAGGCTCCTCGAGCCGTTACAACTTCTCCAAGAAGCTAAACGAAGTGGCTCCACGAGCCGTTACAATTTCTACAAGAAGCTAAACGAAGAGGCTCACACATCGATACAACTCCTTCAAAAACCACGCGAATAACCGCCATTGAAAACTTTAGGAAAAGATTGACCGGTTCAGGTAGCGTTTCGAGGGGTGACTTTAACTGCTCTACGAGGTGTCCCATTATGAACGTTTGAGCTACACGCGTAACTTCCAAGGGGAAAAAAAACAACCCTTGTCGAATCACGTAACGAGGGGTAAAGGATGCCCTGTTAACCGGTGAAAAACCCTTCAGTAGTATCGCGAGTTGACTTGCTCCTTGCAATACGCCCTAAGGGTCGTAGCCAACTGCTCTACGAGGTGTCCCATTATGAACCTTTGAGCCACACGCATAACTTCCGAGGGGAAAAACCACAACTCTCATCAAATCACGCAACGAGGGGTGAAGTATACCTTGATGACCGGTGACCGCCCCTTTAGCGGCATCACGATTCGACTTGCTTTTTGAGATACACCTCGAGGGTCCTAACCACATAACTCCCAGGTACCTTATTAGGAACCGGGGAGCCCCACACGTACTTCCAAGGAGAAAAACAACAATCCTTGTCGAACTACGGCACGTGGAGTAGAAGTGCTCCTACGATTGTCTCATCCTCGAAATTCTACCCAGATTGGTAATTTAACAGAAAAACGAGCAAACACATGACAAAAAATAAGACACACTTGAAGACCTCCGAAAGAACGTTTTTATTAATCTCAAGATAGTACAATTACAAGAAAAGTGAAAAATACAACACGGAAGGCCTACTACACTACTCTCCCCGAGAGGGCCGCTTGCCTTCTCTCACCACCCTTCGTCGCTCCACGAGCGTCAAAACATCCTCAACAGCATCGGGAGCCGCAATCGTGGAGGCTACCCGCAAAGCAGCATCTGCAGGTTGGGGAGCAGGAGCGTCAGAAGCCCGAGAGCTTGGAGGACCAGGGCCAGTAACCAATGGCCCTCCAGCCATGATCTCAGTGGCCATGGCCCCAGTCCTCCTTGCCCTAATGACTGGCGAGGAACTCAGAGAAGCCTCCCTTCCAGCCTTAGGGAAGACGACCTGTGCAGGAGGAAGCCTAGCCTGCTAAGCCTCAAGAATCTCCTACAACTCAGAAGGGCTAGGGGGGAACCTGGCGGTATCTCCCTCAGAACCTCGGTCGCCTGCGGAGAAAGCGTTGTCAGATCAGCCTCAGGTACGATCCAATTCCTTTCTCGCAATTGTTGTATGGACCCCTTGTACCCGGCCATGAAGAGAGAGACGAACACCTTCCAACAATAGCCATGATGGAGCGGGGAACCAATATATCCAATTATGCGCTCAAACGCATCTCGCCTGGCCTTTTCAACGATCTGCCCACGAAGCTCTTTGTTGATCCTCCGCCACTGATCGGCGATCTGCTCATCCACAGACGCTCGGCATTCCTGTAACTCGTCTCGAAGAGACTCAGCAGTCTTCATCGCCTCCGCATACCCCGCCTCAGCCTCCAACTGCAACCAGGAGATCTTCTCCAGGGTATCCTTCAGAGCCGCCAGCTCCAAGGCCGCATCATCCCTTTCCCCCTCGACCACTCGAAGACGCTCTTGCGCAAGGTCCCGCTCCTTTGCCACCTCCATCGCATGAGTTTCTCACTCGCGACACCTCTTCGTACGGGCCTCGAACGCAGCTTCAGCCTCCTGCAGCTCGGCCGACACCCGAGAGTGGTCCGACCTCAACCTTTCAAAATCCTTCTGCGCCAGAGGGTTAGGCGCAGAAGCCTCCAACTCCGCTACACGGCCCTCTAAAGTCTGGATATGCTCCAGCAGCGAAAATTGGCGGGCACTAAACTAAAAAGAAGAAGAGAAATGGATCAAAAAAGGGGCAGAGTGATAAAAGTAAAGTAGGAGCAAGCCGAAAGCTTACGTCAACCGCAACATAACACGTTGTATCCTTCAACCATTGGAGCCCTCGATTTCGGAGCGACTCAACCTCGAGAGGATCCACCGCTTGGCAAAATTGAGCAAAACCGGAGCCCACGCCACGCAGTTCCTCCACCAAGCGATGCTCAACGGGACCAGGATGACCCAACTGATCCACCGCCAATTATTGGCTCCAGCACCCCGAGCCTCATCAGTCCCCTCCTGCCTACCTCCCACCAACGACTCCAACAAGGCAACCTCCTCCTGTCTAGGAGCCACATCTTCCGTGGGACTGGAATAGGTAGCAAGATAACTCCTACCCACTTCTCCGGAAGGACCCTCGGTTGATCCTGCAAGACCCTCACGCAACGTCGGGGAAAAGGACTTGGACGCATATGTTTCTCCCCAGCCCTCGACCAAGAGAAAAGACTCGGCATCCTTCTCAGCAGGATCAGATGGGACAGGCGAAGAAGAAACGCGAAGAGGAGAAGCGCGAGATATCGAAGCCACCTCGTACCCTAGCGAGGGGGTGGCAAGACAGCTCAAGTCAAAGGAGGCAGGCAAGGATTCTCGAAGCCAATCGAAGCTAGAGCAGACCACGGAACCAAATGAGCAGTGTTGTGGAAGACTTCGAGGTCATTCTCTCGAAGGCTCTGAAAGTTGCTGAAAGATGGCAAGCTTGAATTTACTTCCCTGCTCGGTTCAGGCACTGAGCAAGGACATGGAGAAGGCTCCCCACTCGGTTCAGGCGTTGAGTGAGGAGATGGAGAATGCCCCCTACTCGGTACAGGCGCTGACTAAGGATATGGAGAAGGCTTCTCTCCCCTGGTAGGAACTGTTGATCTAGAAGACGTGGCCTTCCTCCGAGTAGACCTGCTCCCCCTAGGCACCTGGGGAGGCACCGTATTCGGCACCACCTCCTCCAGTAGGGACACCAGCGCACCTGAAAAAGGTCGGTCAAAACCACGATAGGGAAGCACGAAATACAGGAGAAAAGCAAAAGAACAGGAAAAGCACTCACAGAACTCCAGACCCTAGTCCAGGTGCGGGAAGTGAATAGAACGAGCCCCCTCTTGAAGACCGCAGAGCTGAAACAGCCTCGGGATCTTGGATAGTTTTAGCACATTGTACTTCATCTGAAAGTAGCCTTCTTCTTTCATCCGGAGTCGAACTCCCTCGAGATGAGAAGAATCCAACTCAGCAGGGCAACTGGACCACACGTTCGTGACCCCCCAGCTCTCGCAGTTACGTCCCGAGGGCTTCACAAAGAAGAAGGAAGACTTCCAACTCCCATAGGAAGTGGAGGCATGGGTGGGAATCCTCGCCCCTGGAACAGATTGCGAAGGAGGGGTTAGGTAGAAGAAGGGTGTCGTACCCGCACCCATGTCATACAGAGCCAGCAAGCGCTCCGCAGTACAGAGAAGCCCTCGGCTTCGACAGATGAACTCGAACCCAGCCATGATTGAAGATGCGTTGGGCGTCAACTGGCTCAGACAAAGCCCTAAGGCTCTAGCCACCTCCTGGAAAAATGTCGGCACGAACATCTACCATCCGACCACGATCTGGGGAAAGTAGACGGTCAGATAGCCAGCGAGGGGGCTATTTGCCCGGTGCGAGGACTCCGGGATCATCACTGCCACGTTCTCCTTCGCCACATTATACTTGGCAAGATGGCTGTCGGCAGACGCCTGGGTTACAGTGCTGGCGATATCCTCCACACTCACAGCCTGCTTTTTAGACGTTGTTCCCTTATCGCCGGCCTTGGAAAGGGTGACAGATGTAGCAGTGCGCTTACCGCGATGGGTAACCGGAGGAGAAGGCAGCGCCGATCGGGATGAAGCAGGAGAGTGGAACCGGAGTTGGCAGCAGCAGCGGTATTAGCAGACGATATAACTACGGCGAACACTGAATACATAGGAAAAGAGGAGCGGGTACGCGAAAGAAGGTGAGAAGACGAAAGGACTATGAGCCATAGAAACCGCAGCACAAAAGACCTAAATAGACGGGCAAAAGGGCGGTTTAATTCCCGCTCACTACCCCAGAAGCAACAGATGGTTGCCACTTACCTCTCAGCGTACGAAGGAAGTTTTAGGAATCCCGAGAAATCAGGGTGTGAGACAGACGCGCGATCAGATGATTAGGCCCCTAAAAGTTTTTGCTCTCTACCACGTTCTGTGAACTGTGATAGAGACTGGGGGACTTATAATGACACATAGTCTCCCTCCTGGGATCGTACCCGTCCACGTGGCCTAATTCCCTAATGTCGGCCTATCTCACAACCCCCTCTCTCGGATTCTCCGACCGCGGTAAGCATTATAATATAGTATCTGCCTCTTCAACCCCTCGTTATATCAACGAGGGGGGGTCGTATTTTGCACGTGCAGGTGAAGCATCCTTAGTTGTTAAGCAAAGGCTACCGCCCCCTCTGGCCAACCAAAGGAGGCAACCGACGTCAGTCTTGACGTCACCCTCCACTATCTGAGTGCGTTGTTGCCCTTATAGGGCTCGACCGCCCTGCTTCCCCAATGAAGAGCGGGGGTTCGGGGGTTATAGTATGTAAACGGAGCCTGGCATGCACCGAGGGTAACATGCAGGCACCACATGCCCTACTCTACGAAGCCTACTCAAGCATCACGTGCCTATTTCCGCAAGACTCACAAGCTCCACGTACCCTACTCTACGAGGACACGCAAGTACTCTACCACCCTCGAAACCAACATGCATGCCGACACGTGTCCCTGCTAAAGTTACATCTATACCCTCCCCTCGCCCTATAAATAGGGAAGCGGGCTAGTCATAAATGCATCTCCAATCCAAGCAAGCATACAACTATAAGAGCCCCACCTAGAGTGCGAAAGAGCGAAAGCAAGTGAGCACGGTCGGAAGAGCGCGAGCCCCAGCAGCAGCAGATGGTTCAAGGGAGATCGTGCTAACGGAGCCCGAACCCCCACGGGTCGTGGAAAGTACCAGCAGGAGGCCTCCCAACGAGCTCCTCAGCGCTCCCCTCCAAGAGCCTGCCGGGTCCAGGGTCATCTTAGGTCGGGACCGGCGTGCAGACTGTCTCGGTGACGGGCATGGCGATCCGGGGGCGTCATCACTAAGAAAATATTTTCTTTCATATAAACATTCAAGAGATATCCTACAGAATCATAAAAGATAATAACATGGTTAACAAATTAAGGTACACAACTTATCATAAATCTCTAATAACAGACGTACCTAAGTACTTAACAAAAATACGGATTCACAAAAATGGTTGTGTTAACAATATAAGATAATTTAATAGTTTAAACACCAATGGATCAAGTCCTGGTCCTAACGCAAAAGAACGAAACAGAGGAAAACAAAAGAAACTAAAAAAATGATTAAAAACAATTTAAAATATCGAGTTGCCACTCAATAACGCTTTTGTTAATTGTGGCAACAGAATAACGTTTTTGTTAATTGTTGTTCGTTCGACATAAATGGTGAACTCAAGTTTTGCCCTTGGATGTAGTTCTATAGATCATTAAATTTTAAATACCTTTACTTTTAATGCACCGCCCATTGCTAGGCTTCAGTTTTTAGTATGCTTGAGAGGGCGTCATAAACGAATGAAAGGTTTTATTTTTGCCCATTTTCTTCTTTTTCAGGTTCTTAGTGAATGTCTCCGTATCATCTTTCCACTTCATGCCTTGTCCTTCATTGGTAGATTTACCTTTATAGTACTCATTACGAGATTGGGGTTCAATCAATTAACATTGTTGGCATTTAATAAACTTGGTCTTTTAGAACCCATAAAGAATTGTATAACTTGTCATTCCCTATTAAAGTGATGTTGCCTCTTTGTATATCTACCAAAGCCTTTATAGTTTTTGAGAAAGGTGTTCCTAAGATGAATCGAATTCTCTTTAGATAATGAACTCCATAGAAATAAAAGAGTTGCCTACTTTTACCATGACGTCCTCGACAATTCGGACTAGATATCTCATTGATTGATTAGAACGTTGCAGTGAGATTTTGTTTGACGCTGGTCCCTAAGCCTGAATTCTCATGAACCCTATTAAATTTATGCTTGCTCAAGATCACAAAGTGGTTTCTCAAAAGTTTTAGATTCAACAATTCACGAGATAGTAAAACTCCTTGAATTTTATAACTATAGAGAATCTCGTGAAGGAGAAGTACGCAACTCTCACCCAACTCACAGGTTTTGCTCTGGCTACTTCCTTCTTTGCCTCCACTTTTTTTCTTCCTCAATTATCCTCTTTCTTCTTTCATCTTTCCTTCCTTCATTTCATGAATGTAGCGTGAGATGTTTGGTACTTCATTGACAACTTCATCAATTCTCACGTTGTTTATGTAAACTCACACACGTATTAATGTATTTGCCAACATTTTTTACCTTGAGAGAGTGATTGAGGTGTGTGGGAAAAGGTAAAGATGGCTTCTTCAATTCCACCCCATCTTTATTGGTGGCTCATTTAAAAACATATGTTTAGCACATTAATAATTCGATCGCTCATCAATTGAATTTATGATTTCAATCACTTGTTTTCTAGGATTTCTCTCAGTGTTGTTCGACAAAGAACCTTGAGGTCTTGCTGATAGCTGAGATGCCAGTTTCCCAATTTATTTGTCTATATTCTTCAATGATACGTCTTGATTTCGAGCTTTTTACTTCTTTTGACCCATACGACTTCTACTTTGGTTTAAATTGCGTTACTAACTCCTCAAGGTGAGATTTATTTTCATTAGGTTGAAACCCTTTGGTTTGCCCTATCTTTTTGAACACCTTGTCCCTGAATTGGTGGTAATTGTTGTTGCTGTTGTCCTACCCAAGATAATTTTTTGATGGGTTTGCCATCTCTGATTGTATATCTGTTAAAGTAATTTTGCCTTTGGTACTTCTTGGCATAACCTACTTGCTCAGGATTAGCCAATGCACATTCAGTGTAGGCATAAATTCACCCACATACTTCGCAACCCATAGGCGAGTTACCCTTACTATCGAGGTTTTTCATTTGCACTATGAATTGGTCAATCTTTGGGTACAATAAATTCACTTGCTCAACTTCATGAACGCGTACATGTTTGTTTTTAGGAATTCCTTGTAACTTACCATTGAGCCTTATAAAGTGCAATATCTTCATGGATTCTAAAAACTTCAACATTATCTCTATTCATGAAGCTTCCCGCTATAGCAAAATTTAGCACGACTTAATTACCCTCTCTTAAACCTAAATAGAATATTTGTAGTTGGATATACTACGTGATAATATGTTTTGGACATTTTTAAAGCAACTCTTTCAATCGCTCGCATTCTTAATGTGTAGCTTGACTGTCATGATGCCGTAAACTGGCCATGCCAGCTCTCATATTTGCATTTGTTCAGGATGGAAACTATTTTTCCAAGAATTTTCTTACTATTTGCTCCCATGTTTCAATGATGTTAGGTGGTAGATCATCCAACCAGTCGCAACCCTAATCTCTTAAAAAGAAAGGAAATAACCTAAAACGGTGGGAGTTCTTTCCATATCTCAGATTTTCACAAGTTGCTTCAGATGATTGTTGGCATCTTCAAATGCCAGTCCTCAAAATTGATTGTTCATAACCATATCCAAAGCAACCGATTTGATTTTTTTCTTGAAATTTTGAAGTCAAATGCATGATGCAGTTCATTCAAGATTTGACAATTGTTCCACGTCACTATTTTCTCGTCCAGGAGGTACCCACCTCTTTATGCTGTAAGAAACTTGCTGTTCTATGAGGGACATACTTCCATTGGGTGGACGATTAATAAAGTCGTTGATCAGCTCTCTGGCACGTGTATTGATAGCATACGATTGTTTGTTTTTTTTTTTTTTTTTTGATCGGCAAGGTAAACTTTATTAAGGTGGAGTATAAGAGATACTCCCAAAGAGAAAAATTACTGCGATTATACAAAGAAAGCTCCTACAGGCAACTCATAGGAGCACAAAACCAGTCATTACATGAATATAAGAACTATGATCAACAAACCCCATATCCTGTAAAGCCATTTCAGGCATGGGCTGCGAACACAAAACTGGAATTTCCTCTTTAAGCACCTCAGCATCTTCTGCGTTAATCAATTGAAGTAGTTGACACTATAACCGAAATAGCTGGACAAGGAAGGTTGGTGCTGGACCGTGCTCCTCTTCTCAATTTGATCACCTTTTGCACTAAAACTATATAAAAATCATAAATAGTCATGCATATTCTTTTCCTAATTAAGGAACCAATATATTTCACAGTACAAACTCATGCTTCAAATCAATCAATTTCACAACTTATTAATTATAATAAAAAAATAACTAAGCAAAAAAAAAAAAAAAAAAAAACCCATATTTTCTTTTGTTAAACATTTCGTCATAACATTAGTGGCACGACAATTCGATGAAACAAGTGAACACTAGATATATAACTAAGAAAAATCGTAGATAAATTCACGATAAACAAATCCTCAATACCACTAATGACAAAACTGATAACCAAAGACATAAAACAAACATATAATAGTAATACATACATAGGGCTAATTAAAAAAAAATATTACTCAAAATTTTGAAGAAGCTCGTCTACAATGGTGGCTAGTGGAGAAATGTTTCTAGAGAGCAAAATCTGAATGTTGAAAAGTGAAGAAGAAAAGGAAAAAGGTGTAGTTTTAACTTAATAAAATATTCTGAGTCAAAATAATTACTAGAAATATGTTTTGACACAAAAAAAAAAAAAAAAAAAAAAAACCTATTTTCTCGCTGTTTTGACAAACAACTTTCTAGAAATATGTCATTGGCTATTTTCACAAACTATTGCTTTTATTCTCGCTACAACAAAAATACGCATTAGAGTCCGTTTATTGAAAGTTTGTATCTGAAAGCCACTATAAGACCACAAAAAATTCTTTTAAAGATTATATGAGATAAAACCTCTACGTGTGCACTCTAATAATCGTAAATACCAAATATCATCGACATTAAAGCAGCAGAGATAAAAACAACTATCGTTGTAACTTTATTTTTAAAATAAAATCAGCGAGAAAGTAGTTTTTTTTTTTTGTTTGTTTAGCATCGAGTACGATCATAATGTTTGGTAGAAGTTTGGTAGAGCTCAACAACATTTTACCTACTTATTCTGAAACTTACGGAAGTGCCTGATCAGCTGTTATTATTCAATTGACAAGTGTAAAAGATTGCAATTTTCTTATGTTCTCTTATTTGTTTTTTGATGCATTAGCATGATCACGAGACCATAACCCCAAAATATAATAATAGTATATTTCCTGAACAAATCTGCAGTATTATCCAGTCACTAGATTCGAGAACAAGGAATGATTGTTTTATATGCTACAAGAATGAATATATGGGCGGAAAAGGAAAGTTATCAACAGAAAAGATAAATCGTGCGCCACCATCTGCATTGGGAAAATGGGTGTAGGGTCATTTTCATCGGGCTCTAGTTCTGCTTAATTTATAATAAAAATGAGAAAAATAAAAATCTAACAACAAAACTGTCATTGACATGGAAATAAGTTCATAGATGGGCTATCTGGCCTGTCTAAGACCTCACCCTGACCTTATATATGCGAAACCACGGTTTAGTAATGCCCGGTCCAAAAAGATTACTCAAGCAAAGAAGAGAATAAACAAGTTGAACTACCGAAATCGGCCTCTCATGCTTAAAATTTTTTATCACTTTCTTCCGTCATTTTGAACTTGAGTAATCAAACTAAAATTGAAAATCACAGAAACTTAAATCTAACAAGTAGTAAAAGTTCGTGAAATGTTTTACAGAAAATTTAATTTATTTAAACAATAACCAAATCTGTCATATAGTAAATTTATATTAGAGCTTAGAAATTTAAAACTTCAAGAAATATAGATTAGATAAGTTAACAAATCCCATAAATAAATCTCTAGCTATAAAAAATGCATTACAATCTGGAAAAGCACAACTCTATAAGTGAAGACTAAAAAGAAAATTCATGTAACACACACTTCAAACAAATACTAAAATTTAAAAAAGATACTCATAAATACTTTAGAAAATTGTATAAGAAGAAATAACTACTTAAATACATAAATAAAATTAAAAAAAATGATTATTAAGAAAACTAAATATTAGAATTAAATATTAAAAGTTAACAAAAAATACCAAATTTGACAATATGTGTTTAATACAAAATAAAAAGCAAATATAAAAAAAAAGCATACCCCCTTCTTGCCCTCCCCAGAACAACGTCCGACAATAGATATAAGAAGGGAGGGACAGATGAGAGGGAGAACGTAAAGAGAAAATAAAGGGAGTAGGATACGGTCTGATGCGTTAAAAATCTGAAAATGGGTAATCACATTGAGTTTTAAAATGACCCGAACCTGGAAACTAAGAGTAGGATACGGTTTGATGCGTTAAAGTCCTCATTTGATCTGGTTCCAAGACCCTACTCGCAACCCATGAAATATATATTAGGGCTTACGTAGGTCTAGCTCAGGGTTTGTTAAAACTCTATTTGTTTATAGTGTTGATCGGCATCAACATCGACCTTTATCAGTCAACAAAGTGTCAGTAGGATTTGTGGTTTGTATTGAAAATGTACGGTTTTCATTTTTGCCGAGTACAAAATATATAAATGAGTCATCTTTTGGTTGTTTTGGATTTCTGTAACGTGTTTCTTGTGGTGAATAAAAGGGTGGTTATCAATAAGTGGTATCAAGAATTTTGAGTAAGAACAACGAGCAATTTGTCTTTTGGTTCTATATTATTTATGTAAAATCTTGATGAAAATAATTTTGTTCCAAGATTTTGTTTCTGAATTCGTGGTGAAGAAGTTTGAGTTGTAAGGTAGGTTTTCTGTCATCATAAGTCATCGAGTCATGCCGTAGAGTTGTCGGCGAGTAAAGTGAGCAGTTCAACAAAGAATAAAAGATTTAGACCCAGATCTAAGCGCAATATGTCTCCAAATTTGTTCTAATAAAACCCAGTCTGGCTCGCTTTTCATAACTGGTTCAAGTCGATTCACCTTATTTCAGACCAATGTTCAACAAGTTTAAACCAATTCCTAAGGTTTTTGACTTTTCCGAACCCAGCGCCAATCCCCGTTTCTCAAATTCTAAACCAAAAGTCTGGTACAACAAAATTATTGAATTTATTCATGGAATATTCAACGACAAATCATGATTCAACTGATGCACACAGATTACGATACGTGGGAGCCTCGTTTGGAAGATTTATATTGAATACAAAGACTTAGCTCAACATATTAAACATACTGGTTTAAAACCAAAGATGAAGATCGATATTAAATGGACAAATATTGCATGGTGTCATTGAATAGATTTTTAAATAGTAATATCTAGCCATATTTCTCCTATGTTTTCTACCTAATAATTGGGAGACTCTTGGTTTTCCTCTAGTTACTTTACACTGGTGGTAAAGTTACTATAAAGATAATCACCGACTCTCCATTAAACTAAGAGGCTCAAACAAAGAGAATTTCATAGAAAACTAGTATGTCCTTGTTTATGAGAACATATAAGGTAGAGAATTAGGGTGTGGTACGTAGAGGCAATGGTAGAGGACGATGTTGAGATACTTTAGGTGTAACACAAGAGTTGGACAATATTGATGATGGCGTAAGCTATATGAAGTATGATACTCGTATATGTAATCAATGCGCCATGGAGGACCATAAGAACAGAAATAGTTCAAGGTTCTTGAAACAGCAAGCCCACATCATCAAAGGTAATAACAAAAAGTTGTTATAATATGGTAAATATGTCTGATGATGTCACATATTTAATGTACGGAGAGAGCGTACCTTTCTCCATGTAGTTTTGGAGAAATAGGATGATGAGTTGTAGAAAGTGTATAATTTGTATTATTGATTCCTCAAAGTTACAATACAACTAATGAATATAATATGTACATGAGAGCAAACCTATAATTAAGGAAATAAGATTACAAAAGATTTACGTAAATTTAAAAAAAAAAAGAGATTGAGGCGAATCCGCTGCCTAAGATATGGCAGATTCCCTAATACGCCCCAACAAATTATTGGCAGCTAAGGCTATTTTGGAACGTAGAAGGAGATAGCGCACGCGAGGAAGAGCTTTTGTAAGGAGATCTTCGAGTAGATTAGTGGTACTAATGTTGAGAAACCGGAACAAGACTTTTTGAGACAATGTCACAAACAAAGTGAATGTCCATGGCGATATGCTTCATACGAGAGTGAAGGACAAGGAGAAATAAAGAATGAAGAGGAAATTAAAATGGCAAAGCTCACAGAGATGTGCTCGGTGATATTCTTGAAAAAAGAACCTCCAAAACCTCAAAATCTTGGGAGTATCATTAAATCTTATACAATTAGTTCATTACATTCTGACAAATCTTTATGTGATTTGGTTGCACTTGTTAACTCGATGCCCCCTGTTTGTTTTTTAATCTCTCATGTCAAATAAGGTTGAAGTCGAAATGGAAAGATGGATGCTTGACAATGTTCCTAACACTAAGAAAGCTGAGATAAAAGAGTATGCAAGAGAAATAAGAGTTATTAGACAGACCTCTATGGCTCAAATGTTGGCTTTGAAAAAGTTGGAGTCAAAAAACGGAGAAGTACAACATAAAAAAGAAGATGAAGAAAGAACACATAAAGCGCCAAATGAAGAAACTAGTTGCGAGTAAATTTGAGCCAAAGAACTTCACCATGTGGAAAAATTAAGTTTGGACGAAAGAACATAAACCGCCAGAGTTAGCCACAATAATAGATCTCAATCCATGGGACGAAGCTCGACGTTCTGATCCTCCATAAATCAATGAACTCGTCTAGTTAACGACTTTAAAGAAAGTGCTTCTTGGGAGACAGCCCAAGCATTATCTTTTTTTCTCAATATTATTTCTCTTATTTATTTTGCTTTTTGTTTGTTATCAGATCTTAATCTTTTTGTATGTTTCTGAGTGAAGGTCAAAAGTGTGTTGAAGATAAGAGAAACCGAAGGAAGAAAAAGTGCAGAAAAAGTAGAAAAATGCTGGAAAACATTAATGTGCGGTCCCATTGACACTATATACGATACACATTAGGCAATTTAGCAAGCATAACTATCTGTCAGAAAACATGAGGAGGCATGCGATTGGACGAAACCTCACAAAAAATGCAAAACCCACTAAACAAAGTTTGTAACAAGGCATGCGATCCCATAGGCCTGCACAAAAAGGTCAAAATTCACTATGAAGATTTTGCGGACAATAATGCGATGGCACAGGAAACTCACTGCCCCAATTTGGGTATCACTCAGAAGGGTCAGAACACTCTAGATAAGAATACGACTAGGTGTACGATTGGAGCAAACCTCACAAGCATTGCACACACTGAGCGGTAGCACACCTCTTCGAGAATGCTTGGACAAGCTATTTTTGAAAATTATCAGCCAAGTTTGAGCGAGCGCACACCCTAATGTTGTTATCACATTGGTTCACAGTGGTGTGGTCGCATGAAATAGAAAGCAATTGCTCTATTCGTCAATTTTAAATATAAATTCTGAAGTTGGCCAATTTTGCGCAAAATATCTTCTAAAACTCTTCATTTTCGTTCTCCCATCTTTAGTATTTGATATGACATGAATTTACAAGTCTTTTTGAAGTAGGAAACTTTTCTTTCACGATTTTATTTGAATTTTACTTGCACATTACTTATTGACTATTCTATGCTACTTGTAGTTGGAGTAGTATTCTTCATATGTAGTAGATTTTTTTTGTCATTCATTATCAAATAGTTGTTCTAACAATTGCCTTATGCGATTAAAGTAAAGAATGCCTCAAAGAAAAATATCTCCTTGTTCTATATTAAGGAAACACAAAGAGCCTTTGCACTTTCTAGCACTGCACTTCTCGTTGTCATCAACGCCCAGAGTAAGGGCATCACTCTTAAAGGGGCGAGTAGCGGTGGCTACTAAATTGGAGTTCTGCAGACCCGTTTTACCTCAAGTCAAGGTACCACATGATGAGTTTAATTTGCAAGGGGAGTGTTAGGACCAGGATTCAGTCCTTTGGTGTTTGAACTGTTAAGTTTCCTTTTATTGTTTAAACAACCACTCGTGGTTAAGTTACTTATCTATCACTTATTTAATTACGGCTTACCTTAATATATCTTTTAGATTTTAGATTTTTGATTTTTTTTAGCACAAATTACTTATGAGATTATATGATGAGCCTTGATTAATTCTTAATAAGATAAACATGTGCTAATATTCTATGAATAAGGAGTTTATCTTTTGAACGATTTAAGGTAGAAAAGATCTACTAGGAATATTATTTATGGTTGTGTATATTAAGTAGGATTCTTAAAAGACTGCGTAAATAATATCCTTCCCTCATTTTAATAGGATTATGTTGTTTCTTGTCTGAATATTCTATGAGATTGTGTATATCTTTTATGGCATGGTAACTGTTTACATTTCTTAGGAAATTATATTTCAAGAATATGTTATTTATCCTCTATTTAATTTATCTTATTAATTAACTTCTGTGTTCTTAATAAGTTTAATTAATAATGATTTAATAATACTTTATTCAAAGAGTTAATTAATTAAGCATTCCACGTTTTTAAGAAGTTTATTTAATTGGTAATTTAACTTATGATTTATTATTTCCTAAAAAGTGTTTTTTCACGATTTAATTATCTGCCATAATTTAGGATTCAGATTACGTATTTAAATGGGATATAAAGATTGTTGAGTTATTGTATTTCTATCTTTAGCAGACAGAGTCTATCTTTGGAAGTAATTCTATCTCATTTAGGATAAGGAAAGATTTACTTAACTTATATAATCTTTGGAAAACCTAACTTTTATTCCTGTATATATTCGGCTGATCTTTTTACTTGGGGAATAGGTTTGTGTATGTGGTCTTGTTTCAGAGAATATACATCAACGATAAAGACCATTCCTTCATTAAGGGGATTTGGAATAGCTAGAAATCGTCGGAACTGTTGCAACATCGGGAAATAATCTCTCTAATGCTGAACCTATAAATACGAGAGTTGATTCATTATTTCATTTAACCTTTGAACGAATTGTAATCCATTTTATACAAAAGGTTCATAGTCTAGTTTCATATTTAAGTTTCACGAGGGAAAAAGTTTAATCCTTATTTAGCGTTTCGTATTTAGTTAGAGAGTCTCTCTGTTCCAAAGTCAAGATCAAACGTATCAAGAAGAGTCCAGCAAGGTCAAAGGTAGTTCGAACGAGACAGGATATCTTCCACCAGATAGATTGGAAGACCTAAAGGCGTGGCTGCAGGGGTTTAACCATAGAAGGGATTTTGATGGGTTAAAGTAACATCATGTATGTGTAATTCACTTTAGTATATCTAAGGGAGTCTGAAGTAGTAGATGGAAAGCCTCGTGGATTTGAAAAGTTCTCCAAACCACGTAAAACTGGTGTGTTTTTTTATTTACTGCTTTGATTATCCGTTGCAACAAACAACTATAACTCATGTGCAAAAAGTTTTTACAAAGTAAATAAACAAATCTATTTTCCAAAGTTGTTAAATTAAAACATTTGAACTTCGAGATTTTTTTTTAATTGAGTCACTTTTTTTCAGGGTGTCGTTTCAATCAATAAAATTGAAGTAACAACTCTGTTGATAAGTATTTTATAACTTTGAGTACTCTGCAAAATAGAAAATCTAACAACTGGCATTAAGAGCCAGATCACCGATATACTGGTGAGATCCCGGATATTTAGATGTTTTTTGCAGGTATGGAGGAAATGAATTAGGATGGCCAACAGATTGTCCCCCAATTCTTAACGATGAAAACTATCCTGAATGGAAAGTGTACATGAAGGTCTTTATTGTTGAGAAGGGCGTAAGAGAAATATTTAGAAGGTCTAATAGTGAACGTGAATGGATTGAGGCTAAATTTAAAGGGCAGGCTGGAGCTAAACTTAATTGGAAGTCACTTTTTGAAGACCACGTGCAACCGATTTCGTGGCTAATGCAAGACATACTCAAGATTCAGTTATTTGGATAAGTTAGTGGTCAAATAAACCTTTTGTCTCTATTTTTGTCAAATGGTCTTTGTTAGAGTTTCAAGAGTCATTAAGAGTGGTCAAAGGCTGTTTAGTACTCCTATGTGATAGATATTAATGTGGGAAGCTTCTAAAATTATATTTTAGCCTATAAATAGTTCTTACAAGGGTTGTAAATTAGATCTTGAAAAATAATCCAAAAATGATTACATCTTTTTATATTTGACTAACTTGCGAGGAATTCAAATATTTTTGGAACTTATCAAGATCCTTGATCTTGTAGAGTTCAACCATGAGGTTCTTCGTTGAATCTATAGCCAATGGGTAGAGGTTGGATACGATATCCACCAAGTTATGATGGATCTCATATTTCAAAATGTAGGATCGTTTATCAACAGGTGGAATGTGTGGAACCTTGACCTGTTGCCTTAGCACAAATATGAACCTTGGTATAATGACCGCGACCCACTACTTGATGTAAAACAAGAACCTTGGTATAATGAAGAATGGGTGGAACCTCGACCCGTTGCCTTAGCACAAATAAGAACCTTGGTATAGGGACCGCGACCCACTACTTGATGCAAAACAAGAACCTTGGTATAATGAAGAAGCCACAAACAGTTGCAGAGAGTGTCGTTTGATAAGCCAAGTTGAACGGCACAAACAGGGGTGATGAACCTGTTTGATAAGTTCCAGAAAAATGGTTTAAGAGAATAAATCTCACATTCAAAAGTGTTTATAAAATCTGAATTGGTTTTTTTACATAGAAATGCCTCCAATATATAGGCATAATTAGCCTTAGAGCCAAAAAACCACATAGGAAATGAAAATACATTAAATAGCCAACCATTGGAAAGAGAAATGCATTTAACTATAACTCGGAAAGGTAAATAAGACTCAAACTCATTTTTGACTACTATAATGTTTCTAAAACTTGATTTAGATCAGATTTGACCATCTAGATTTGTCCTTGGAACTTCCTTTATCAATATGAACCCAAGCCTCTTTGATTAGACCAAATAAAGATGATTCCATCTTCGTAGCACGTCCTATAGGAATGATTAGCCCATTAAAAGTCGTTCTTGGGTCATCATTTGAATCCTCATCATCTCTAACCAAGCCACTTTTCTCTTTTGTAGTTAGCATTTCCTGATTTGCATCATTTAGCATGAGCCTTAACTTAAAGACGTAGAAAATCATCATCAAAGGATGGAGTCCACCCGTTAATGAGGATGGAAAAGTCAAATATAAAGGGAAATGGACTGATGTGGAAAAGTTTCTTAGTTGCAACTACAAAGCACTTATTTTAATTGATGTTAACATTGGCAACCTCAATCTCATCACGAAATGTGTCTCGGCTTGAGATGCATGGAACACTCTCATGGTTGCATACGAGGAGCGCCAACTTTAAAAGTGTGGCTTTTCAAGCAATAACAAAAAAGGTAACAAACCCTTGACAATCAAAGGTATGAATCCTAATCCTTCCAACTTTGATTTTAAATAAAATTCCACTCTACTAATGATCATGATATAAAGAGGAAGGGAAAATGTAGGAAATGTAGGAAATGTCAAGGCTTTAGACAGAATCATGTAGAGATTGGCAATATTTTTATGTTAAAAAAGACAACGATGATAAGCCGTGTGTCACTGCCACCACCATGAGCAGGGATAGCCAGAAATATGATTATGTTGCATCATCCATTGTATCAACGCCAGGCAGAGCATCACCAGTTGCAACTACAACCACAAAAGTTACAACTACTGACTCCGACGTTAAATCTAACAATGAGGCTAGAGAAATTGATGCAGAAGTTGTAAATGTTAATTACTTGGAACTTTTTGTAAGCTTGGAACAACTCCAGATGATCAATGTTGCACTAGAGATTGAAAATAAACACTAGAAGAAAGAAAATGAGCAACTCCAGAAGGACCTTGATGAATCTATATATCTCAACAATGATATGATATTGTCCACTTTGGGCCTAAGCTCTCATAAATTTACTCTTGGTCTTCACCTCAAAATGCCCAATGGAGATATCACGTATTCACATAAATCTAGTTTCTCTCCACTATTTTTCAGATGTGGGACTGTTATTCACCAAAACAACTACAACCTACGAAGTCTTTGGCTCAATCAACTTCCCAATGATCTTGACATCAAACAAGACAAAATTCCTTTTATATATTCATTCACAACAAGAGCGTCTACTGCATAGCTACAATCCAGTGCATCATGAACACACAAAATAGATTCAGATTTATTGCCACTTTGGTCATAAAAATGCCAACCACGACAAGGTTAAAATATTGCATATTTTGAATAAACATGAAATACCAGATATATTAATGAAGCCTCTTCCTCAACATTCCTTCGAAAACATGAAATCCAAGATGAAAATTATTAACATTGATGCACATCTTGAGAGGGATTCTTAAACCAAAAATATTATTAAGTTTCCATTTTTAGTTCTTTCATATTATTTTTTTCATTACCATTAGTCACTTCCTTTCCTTTAATAGAAACATTGTTCGTTTTGTAAACGATCGCACTGCATATTTTGCTAAAGTTTTAGAGAAGAAAAGAATTCTCTCTATAGCTTTCATCTCAAGATTTCTTCAAAGCACTTTAACGCAATTCGTCTTCTTTAGTAAAACCGATTCAATTTGATTGTTCAATAGTAAAAGATTAGTAGAGACCAAAAATAAAAGGGGCGAATATTTCACACCTAGACAAGTCTATTTATATCTAAAATAGAATAAAACTCACACTGATCCAAATGAGATAATTTATTTATCTCGAGGAACGTAGTTGGACTTTTTCCGATTAAAATTTTATAAAGAATTTTTTGATAATTACAAATATAAGAGGATTGCAAAAATCAAATAATTAAAAGACTACCGGCCTTCTTCTTTAAATGTCATGTTTCTTAATTGCTGAACAAAACTATGAATTACCATTTCATATTTCTTGTTAACAAAAATGAGGCACTTTGTACGCAATTTTAACTCCTGCACCTTTATATGCTAGTTGAAGAAAAAAAAAGGACCTTTTCCTCAAGATTTTGATAATTGAGTTATACATCGCCCTTGTAAATTAATATATGTTTTAGATGCAAGACACGTTCTGTTTTAATTCCAAAGTATGACCATACACAATTAGCTTAGATCATACTAGACATAGAATATTGAAGCGACGATGATTCACATTCATCGAGTTTATATACAGGAAAGAAAGAAGTTCAGGAATCTTTGAACTTCTAGTTCTCTCATTAGCTTGGCACATCTCTTATAAATAGTTATGTCAACTCTATACCACCCCATCTCAGAACCTTGACTTTGTGGAATCTCATTAACTCATGTTACTGGAGTTAGGACTTGCTTCCGGTCCAGGTTCATATACCTTCTAATATTGTTCATGAAATTCTCTAAGCGCCAATTCTATCTATTGCACAAAACAACAATTACCATCAGGCATGGACTACGGAGGTCAATGCATAGTTAAAACTGGCTACGCTTGGCTTTTTTGCAAGAAATCTTGTATCTTACCCTCCCATGGAAATATCTTTGGGTAAAGCCCCATACCGTGTTGAGCTTTTTGCCTGGTTATGGGGAAATGACGCTCTCCAATTGCGCTTAATATGTGTAAGAAACATGTTATGTGAGCCTGTAGTGCCATTTATCTCATGATTCTGTCAAGACGCCTATTACATATTTATTTAGTGGCCCCCTTTTCAACACCCTCCATACTCAACTCCCACATATTTTTCTCACTTATAGGTGTTATGCAGTAATCAGGATATTAAGAAACATACACACGAAAAGCGATAAAAAGACACATAATTTGTTAACCCAGTTCGTCAAAAGACTACGCCTGGGGCGCTGCCAAGCCAGGAATTTCTGTACTATTTTCTGATGACTCTTGCGATGAATGAATAAAATTACACATAAGTGGGCTATTTATAGTTTTACATAAACCCTGCAACTCCTAGTTATTTTAGAATTCTACTCCCAGGGTTTTCAAATTAACTAGGACTCGTTTTCCTAGAATAACTGGATTCGTGTTTCCCAAAACCAACTAGGTCTCCTAACTCCTAGGCAATCCAGACTTCACAACCCAACAATCTCCCACTTGGAGACTGGATCAATATGTAATCATCTCTCCAACTTCTCAATAGTAAAACCCATAAGCATTGACAGTGCCAATCCTCGAACTCCTCAAGTCCCAAGACCAATTGAAGCCATGCATAGCTTCAACTTCTCTAAGGTCACAACCTTTTGTCAACATATCAGCAGGATTCTCACTTCCCGGAATCTTCACCAGCTGCAAAGTCTTCTTTTCTAAGAAATATCGTATGTAATGATACTTCAAATCAATATGCTTCGTTCTCGAAAGAAAAGCTGAATTCTTAGCCAAGAAAATAGCACTTTGACTATAACTGTAGAGAATGTTACTTGTCTGCCCTTTTCCCAATTCACACAAGACATTGTGTAACCATACCATATCTTTACTGGCCTCCGTCGCTATTACATACTCAGCTTATGTAGTAGATAAAGCCACGATCTTCTGCAACTTAGAACCCCAAGAAATTGTCGTACAACCAATGTAAACACATACCCGGTAGTACTTTTCCTACTATCTAGATCTCCTGCCATATCAGCATCAACATAGTCATTCAACTCTGTGCTTTTGCTTGAAAAACACAATGCTCTGTTTGTGGTACCCCGCAAGTACTTAAGGACCCACTTCAGTGCTTCTCAATCTTGCTTACCCGGTCTGCTCATGTATCTACTCACAACTCCCACTACATGTGCAATATCTGCTCTAGTACACACCATAGCTTACATAAGACTGCCAACTGCTAAAGCATACAGGATCTTCTCCATATAAGTGTGCTGTAAATCACTGCTAGGTGACTTCTTCCTGGATAGCTTGAACTGACTATCTAATGGAGTACTCACTGACTTTGCATCTTGCATACTGAACCTCCTCAAGACTCTCTCGGTGTACTCACCTTGCAAAAGATACAATTTTCCTGCCACCCTATCACAATTTATATGCATAACCAGGATCTATTTGGCCTCTCCAAGATCCTTCATAGCAAACCGTTCAGATAATTGCTTCTTCAACTTATTCACTTCTTGAACACAAGAACCCGCTATTAACATATCATCAGCATATAATAGCAAAATAATAAATCTAATGTCAAACTTCTTAACGTAGCAACAATGATCAGCATTGCATCTGATAAAATCAATATCATGCATGAACCCATCAAACTTCATATACCACTGCCTCGGAGCTTGTTTTAGGCCATACAAGCTCTTCTCCAGCTTACACACAAGCTCACTGTTACCTTCAGACAAGTACCCTTCAGGTTGTTTCATATATCTCACAAGATAATCATGATGAAAAGTTCTTTTCACATCTATCTGCTCTAAAAACTTTTTTTCTAGCAGCAACTATACTCAAAACCATCCTGATGGTCGTTAGCTTCACAACAGGCGAAAATATATCCGTATAATCAACACCTTCTTTCTGCTAGAAACCCTTCACAACTAACCTTGCCTTGTAACGCTTGCTTCCGTATGCTTCCTCTTTAATCCTGTAAACCCACTTGTTATGCAATGCCTTCTTGCCCTTTGGAAGCGCAACTAGTTCCCAAGTTTTGTTAGACTTCAGGGAATTCATCTCATCTTCCATTGCAAACTCCCACTTGCTCGAATCATCACTCTTCATATCTTCTGCATAACACTCTGGCTCACCATTATCAGTCAATAATAAGTAGTGTAAAAAGGGAGAATACCTTTTCGGAGCACGGTTGTGTCTACTCAATCTCCTCAAAGGAGCCTCCGGAGTACGCGGTTCTTCCTCAACAACAACCTGCTCATTCGGAACTTTTCTCACATACGAATTAGAAATATCCAATTCCACAACCTTAGAGCATGCAACCCTAGTTCCTGCATTGTCACTCTTTGGTGCATCCAATTTGTCTTTGTACATAATCTATTTATTAAATATGACATCCCTACTACGAATTATTTTTCGATTCTGATCATCAAAAATCTGTAACCGTATTCATCACCACCATATCCAATAAACGTACATTTCACAGATTTAGCATCCAACTTACTTCTAGCAGTACTATCAATATGCACGTAAGAAACACAACCAAAAATCCTGAGGAAAGATAGATTTACCTCTTTGCCACTCCAAGCCTCCTCCGATATGCCATTATCCAGAGGAACTGATGGTCCTCGATTAATCAAGAAAGCTCTAGTGTTAACTGCATCTGCCTAAAATATCTTCGGTAATCCACACTTCAACCTCATACATCTAGCACACTCATTCAAGGTTCTGTTCACACGTTCTGCAACTCCATTTTGCCCGGAAACTGCTTTGCTTCGATACATCTGCCTGTTGCGGGGTTCCTTTAACTGTCTTCTCCATGCGAATGCCATTTACTGCATAATACTTCTTGAACTCGGCAAGTTTGTATTCACCTCCATTGTCAGATCTCAGACACTTCACATTAAGACCAGTTTTTGTTTCTACCAATGCTCCACTTTTTGAAAACATCAAAAGCTTCAGATTTCTGTTTAAGAAAATATACCCATAATTTCCTCGTGGCGTCATCAATAAAAGTCATGTAATATGATGACCCACCAAGAGCTTTCACCGGGGTTGGTCCCCATAGATCATATGCACCAACTCCAACTTCTGTTTCTTTTGGGTTCTGCCAGCCTTAGAAAAAATGACCGTTCTCTATTTTCCGAATACACAGTCTTCATACAAACCAATGTCAACTCTTATAAGTGCCGACAATTTACCTTTTGAACACAAATGTTTCAATCCCTTGTCACTCATGCGGCCAGGTCTGCAATGCCACAAATCTGCATCACTCTTTGTATCTGCAACAGCGATACTATCCTGATCGATGGTGGTCATATACAGTGTACCCTCCTTCAATCCCCGAACCAAAACCATGGCCCCTTTGGTTACCTTGTAAGCACCAGAACCAAATGACATCTGATAACCTTCATCAACCAGCTACCCTACATAGATCAAATTTCTCTTTAAACCCTGAATATGTCTCACGCTACGCAACATCCACACAGATCCATTCACTGATTTAACCCGATCATCTCTCCTACCCACAATTTTGAGAGGTTCACCATAAGCAAGATAAACCTTACCAAAGTCTCCGGAAATATAATTCTCCATTATATCACCATTAGGGCAAGCGTGACAACATTACGGCAAGCGTGATAGGATGCTCCAGAGTCCAAAACAGAGGATCCTAATGGACTGCACACACTCAACATTAATGCATCACTAATCTCATTAGATGTCGCGTTTGCTGAGTTGTCTTCCTTATTATCCGTACTTGGAGCTTTACACTGGCGTTTGAGATGACCCATCTTATGACAGTTCCAACATTCAATGGAACACATGTCCTTTTTCGGCCTGCTTTTATTTCTCGACTTCGATCTACCTCGATTCGACTTTCTTGTTTCTGATCTGCCTATATTTTCTGTACTCAAAACTTATCGCGAAGAACTACCCGATTCTTTCCTCCGAATTTCTTCACTAATAATCAGGTCTCTCACTTTGTCAAACTTCAACTTTACCCTCCCTGCACAAGCAGCTGTAACTATCCGCTCCAACTCTCCGGCAAAGAAGACAACAAAATTAGGGATCTAACTTCGTCATCAAAATCAATTTCGACAGAGCTCAATTATGATGTAATCAGATTGTACTCATTCAGATGATTAGAAACTACAGAATTTTTTGTCATATTCAGGTAAAATAGACGTTACATCAGATGAACTTTGTTAGTTGTGGATGGCTTCTCGAACATGTCTGCTCAAATTGTTAGCACACCCTTTGTGGTTTTCTCTTTCGCCGTATGAAACGCCATATTCCGCAATAGAGACAAACGCATCGCACTCATCGCCTTTCTATCCAGCACAGACCAATCCTCTTTCGTCATGTCCTTCGGTTTGTCCTTCAGAGGTTTCCACAAATCTTTACCATACAGTTAATCCTCGATCTGCATACTTCAGAACCTGTAATCCGAGCTATCGAACTTTTCGATCGGTGACTTTCCCACATCCATCGTGATTACTCCCACTGAAACCTGAGCTCTTGATAACACTTGTTATGCAGTAATCAGGATATTGAGAAACATATACACAAAAAGCGATAAAAAAACACAGAATTTGTTAACCCAGATCGTCAAGAGACTACGTCCAGGGGCGCTGCCAAGCCAGGATTTTCTCTACTATTTTTTGATGAGTCTTGTGATGAATGAATAAAATTAAACATAAGTGGGCTGTTTATAGTTTTACATATATCTTGCAACTCCTAGGTATTTTAGGATTCTACTCCACGGTTTCCAAATTAACTAGGACTCGTCTTCCTAGAATAACTGGATTCATGTTTCCCAAACCAACTGGGTCTCCTAACTCCTAGGCAATTCAGACTTCACAACCCAACAATAAAAACTCTAATCTTGGTATTGCCATAGCCGATATGGATAATAATATTGAAAGTCATTTGTTTCTCACTTGTTGGAATATTTGGCACACGCGTAATGAATCATTGTTTGCTCTTAAACCAATTAATATTAAATGCTTGTTTTATACTATTCTAAACTTTCCTACAGGTCCCAGCTAGGTACGCTCGGTTCCATTACCTAAAACTTATATCTTTAAAATGAACTGAGAACCTCCATGTGTAGGATTCGTTAAGCTTAACATCGACGGCATGTCATTAGGAAACCAAGGGCCTTATTGAATTGGTGGAGTATTACCGTTCATAATGTGTGTGTCTTTACCATCCCAATGGGCGTTTCAACCAACAATAAGACGCACGTGTGGACTTTTTGACAATGACTTTTAGTTACTAAATCTTTATCTTTGCCTCAACTTCATATCGAAATTGACTCGCGATTCTCGTTTTCCAGCTTTACCCGGGGGCGAGCCAACTAGTCCAGATGACGGGCATTTTAAAGGACATACAGAGGCTCTTGGCCGATTTTTACTAATAACGAATCACCTTTTGCTGCAAGGAGGCTAACATAGTTGCGTATTTGCTTGCCAAATCAGGATCATACCAAGCCAACTATTTTTCCGAAATTTTATCGGATACGTATAGTACATATAGGACAGTGTACCTAGCTTGACCACATTTTGTGCTATGTTATATATATTCTGTATATATAGATCATCCCATCTCAATCATGGACATCACCACATCATAACTATTGTTGTTTTTAAGGGGTTTTTCCGTTTTACCGAATGTCAAATTATTGATAGACTTCTTTAGGATATCCCAACTGAAACATCACGAACAACAAAAAATATACTCAAAGCACGAGAGGTGTCTATGTAAAATAAATATTCAATTGAGAAATTTATATACCTTTTTATTGTAGCTTTAGACAATTGTAAGGAATCCACTTTGCTTTACTGATTTGTGTTTTAGAGAAAAATTGAATCCTAAGATCATAAGTATAACAAGATAATTAGATTCTACCCTCAAAAAGGAAAAAAGAATTAAACAAGACTCAATTTAATATTGGATATTTACGGTATATATTCGTACGATAGAGAGAGTTGTGTACTTTCCTTTTAATACCAAAACTTAGCCACGTTAAATGACATAAAACAGTGGCATTTGTTTGAGGTACCAATATAGTACGAAAGCGTTTGGTTGCTTATCCCACCTTATCTCTCGTTTGGTTCAAGAGATTGCATTTTCAGGCAGTTTTTCTATTTGGTTGACCTCTTTTTTTATGATAACTAATCCGCACTCCCCCCTAAGATAAAGTTATATAAGATTTTATGAATAATCTCCACCTATTTTATGACAAGATTGTCCTTAGTAAAAAAATTACAATTCTAGTCTACCACATCTTCATCGTGCAAAATGGTAAAAGAAACTATCTCCCCGATTTACTCAAATCCTCTCAAATGATCTACTCTCCATTGAATCACGATCTTTTCCACATAATTCTCTTCATATACGGGAAATTGTGACCAATAACTTTTTTTGGTAATTAATGTTCTCCATAAATATATTTATAATTCTCCGTGTTCTCAAAGATTTCAGATTTGTGGATATCTTCAATGTTTTATCTCCAAAACTAGTAAGTTACTGAACATGATTTACAAGATTTTAAGCAAATTTGTAGTTCTTCCCGGATCACTTATCCGTTGTTCAAATATTTAAATTTTCCAGTTTTAAGGTTACTATAATAAGGAATTTGGTTTGACGTTGCCCGTGGAAAAATTATTTAGAATCCAGATATATTTTTAACATCACTATTGTTAAAGACTGCTGAGAAATCTTTTTCTGAATATTTCAATTAACTCTGCATAATTCCAGATTTTAAATTACTGGTTCAACCTTTATTTTGAAATTGTTTGTTATAAGGTTTTAGGTTTCTGTCTAAGGTTCTAATGAAAATTCATGTTCTTTATCAATGCAATGGACCAATTGAGCTTTCAAAGTAGCAAGAACACCATTGACAGGAGCTTAAAAACTCACAATTTTTATTGTGGGGTGTTGTAGAAAATTAATATGTTATCAGTGGTTTAATCTTTGGAACCAAAGTGGATTAAAGTTTTAGAATAACCATTTTCAAGATAACTTAAGTGTTCAACCAAATGAAAAATATGATAACTTAAAGGTTTTTAGATAACTAATCTTAATTCCAGTCTACACTAAATTTTCGAGATAAAATAATCCTGTAAGAAAACGATTCCTACGTGTATACGTGTCTACTCATTGTAAGGCCACAAAAAGTACCTATGGTTGCACAGTAAACATTAATACAAATTGCCAAGTAATTAAATAATTGTGGCATTTTAGTGAAATGTCAATGATACATGCCGGTACTATAGTTTTTGTTGTAAACTTAACGACATCTCTGAACTACTGACTTATTATGACATTATGATAATGAATGTCACTATTTTATTCAAACTAATGCCACTAATAGTTAATTACTGTGGCATATTTTAAAATGTTAGGTATTTAACTTATTATGGCATTTTTAGAAAATTTCCAGTGACATAATGTCACTAAATCTTTTTCAAAGAAAAAAAATGTCACTAAATAGCTATATTATTGTAGTGATTATGGATTGAATAAAATAATAGTCTCCCATGTTAACAGAAACCGCACAAAAGGGCCCTTTCTTTATTAGCGTGAATATACAATGTGCAAAAGTTCAATATTCATATGTACCATTCTCATACTGCCCCTACCTACATCATGCAATTCTCCCATCTTTTTTTTTTAAGCATGGGCGTGCACCTACTTTTACAAATTGTAAACTATTTGAATAGACAAACATAAACTATATGAATCTAATTTTGATTAAGAATATCTATACCATACATGATACTTGTGTAGCATGTGGGGTGCACCTGACCAAACTAATCTTTTCTCCATGTAATGAAGCTCTTGATCATATCGGCATTCGTTCTTACTCTTTCGTTCCCATGTCCAAGGAGTTTAACGTGTTATTCATTTCCATTTCATTAAAACAATCAAAACCAAAGTCATGAACGCCGAAGTCTTGACAATCCAATAGCCACGAGCAATTTTCGTCCCAAGAAGTTGAGCAAAAACTATTGAAATCTTCTGGTCCAAACGGTAACTCCCATGGAACTTCGGCTTGAGGAAGATCCTCGTAAAATAATGAACTGATCAAAGGGTCGTTTTTGTATAAATTTACGTCCGGTAAGTTTGAGTCATCAGAGAAACTGTTCTGATCAGATAGCGAGGAGTTTTCTTGGATGTCAATTTTAGATTCTGGTGAAGTGTCTGTTCCTTGTGATAGTGAGTTCTCATTTTCCTTACTAGTTTCCTTGTGAAGGGGCTCGTGTGTAACAGGATCAATTCCCATTTTCACAAGCTTTTTCTTTATGTGGGTGTTCCAATGATTCTTAATCTCATTGTCGGTTCTCCCGGGCAATCGTGCAGCAATTTTGGACCACCTAAACGTTTTATTCAAGATAAGCAAAGATTAGTTGACATGCAATCATAGCAAAATATATGAACGCTATCTATAATTTTTAATTAGGGAAAAGTTTATAAGTTAATAAATTAAACAAGAAATAATTTGGTGGGTACCTATACTTTAGATAAATTATAGATGGTACTATATGCAATCATTTTAATCATGTAGTTGGTACGATCATGTAACACTTGGTAAAGGAGTATGGAAAAAGCTACTAGGCGTGAGACTTGATTAATTAAAAGCCAACCTATGGGATATACGAATACATAGTACGCAAAAGGGAAAACTAAGGTGCCAAAATTATCGCCATCAAATTGAAAAAGGTCCACCACAACGTTTAACCAATCAATACATGTTCTATTGCATATGATTCAGTCCACAAGGTCCAAGCATCAGAAAGAAATCTATTTTCAAGTTCTATAATCCTTGGGGATTTGGGGTAAACTTTTCCTTGATAATTTTGATATATGCATGGAGAAATTAAAAACTTTTCACTAGAGAAATGTACACGAAAACTTTTGTTTAAACATATTGTACGTAGCTAACACTCGATTACTCATTAACAACAATTCTGTAATTTTGATGTAACTAATCCCTCTATTGGAATAATATCTTAGTTTTAAGATACAAGGTATAGCGATGTGTGACGAATTGAACCTTGAGATTGTTGTGTGAACAAATATACATATAGGGTTGTACCTGTTACCAAGACGTGCATGTAGATCAATGACCAATTGCTCCTCGGCCTCGGTAAGAAGGCCTCGTTTCAAGTCGGGTCGGAGATAGTTGGTCCACCTGAGGCGGCAGCTCTTTCCACAGCGTCGTAGGCCAGCCAGCTTAGGGACAGCCCGCCAGCAGCATTGGCCGTTGGTGAGAATAAAGTTGATGAGTTTTTTGTCCTCCTCGGCGGTCCACGGCCCCTTCTTAACGCCAAGTTTGTCACAACAAGGTTGTCTTCCCATTATCACCACCACTTCAAAGTAACACTATACTATTATAATTATGTTTGTATGTTTTTATATAAAATAAAAAAACTTTGGTAGAACTAAAAAGTCCCCCTTACCCACCTATATATATACTACCAAACCTGTGAATAAAGTCATCAACTTTTCTTCTCTTCAAATAATAACATGTTGTTTAATGTGTGATTTGAGGGGCCCACCATTGGTTTTTGGAAAGCAACTGATGAACTACAAGCCTGTTCTGGTGGTGTCGACTACACAAGGTGGGGGATAGTGAATCATAGATGGGGTGACCCAAACATAAAGCTACAATCAAACATCATCACTCACAAAAAAGAAATATGTCTTCCATGTTTTCTTGCACAATTACACTCTCAGACGGGGATATTACTCAACCATTACATCAGTTTTTTCGTCATCACTACGTTTACGTGTTCCAAACATAAGCAAGTGTGTGTATGCTAACATGGCTTTTCATTTTTTCATTTTTTTTTTGTATTATTATTTTTTATATCCAAGAAGTTCGTCAAATTAATTTTTTATTTGAAACATCAATTGAATTGAAGGTTTTAAAAGTACATAGTTTTTAATGAATGAAACACTTTTATAAGTTAAGTAAATGTATAATTCAACTTTAAATTGTCATGTTTTTTAATTCGATCGGTTGTGTATCTGTAATTAAGAAAAATGCCAAGAGGGTATTTGATAAATAGAGCAAAGCCCATGACATGTAATTTTATCTCTATTTTCTATATGTATATCTAAAAAAAAAAACAAAAAAAAAAACCACCAGCGATATATTTATGACGTGGAAAAGAACATAGGTTCAATAGTGGTTCAAAAGATTATTTTCTTTATGTACCTAGTAACCAACTTATTTTGTTCCTATTACACGAATCTATTTTGAAATATATTAGTTTCTACCATGACTGATTAAAAGTTTAGATCAAGGAAATTTTAATGTCTTACATCAAAATATGTCCAAAAAATCCTAATACACGTGAGTGCATCAAATGACACTAGTTATTAATACATTAAAAAATATAGTCCCAAATTCGATTTGTTACACGAAACTAATAACAGTTGTATCTACACATTTCTTTTGAGGAGGTACTCCTTCCAATGTGTAAATGGATCAGATTCAAATTACTCTTTGTCTTTCTATTGTAAATAATTTGGGTGTGGATATATCGCGTCCTCGTAATAATTGCTCAAAAGTTCTGATGCATCAATGGAATTATTACATTATTTTGCCACAAATGAAGTATTAATTAGAAACATAAGAAAATAAAAATTATTGTTTATCTTGGTTAAACATAGATTATTTGGTAACATATTTTTATATTTATTCGAAGTTATTAATTGTCACTATATATTTCTGCCGAAATGTAGGTCGCACGTAAAATAGGAAAAAGACATGTTTGGTTTCTAACTTAAGTAAAATAAAATAATTTATCCTTTTTATCCACTTGTTGGAATTAAACGATGCATTTTAAGTAAGCTCGAGATAAATTATATTATTTGCAACTTAAATTCTTGCTTAGTAAAGATAACTAACTAGTTCGACACTATTATACTATTTTATCCTAGAAGCAAGTTAATAAGAGCAAGCTAACTTTGAGCTAAGACATTTCAAGTATTATGACATTTTAGGTGGAAAAAAATCATTTTTCATACAATAACTTAGCACGATTTTCATTTTCATACTTTAATTTGACACTCATCAATTTGCATACCATAAGTTGGAAAATTTCTTCATAATGGGTACTTCGGCCCCGAAAAAGTGCAAGGTGCCATCCGATAAACCCAAATTTGGAGTTTTAGACCAATTTAGACCGATTCTAACCTTACAACTCAGCATATTCCACGTCAATTGCACATACATTTCTAGCATCGAAGTATCCAATGTGAAGAAAATGTTCAACTTACGGTATGCAAGTTGATGAGTGCCAAATTAAGGTATAAAAATAAAAATCGTGTCAAGTTGTGGTATGAAAAATGATTTTATCTCCATTTTAAGTCTAAGTTGTACTGTGTAATCTTCTGATGATATACAATCACTTCAAGGATTGTTTGAAGTCAAGAAACTAATTAAATACATGCGAAACTTCTTATATAATAATTTGTGGAACTTTAACCCATAAACTTATTGGTATAATACACCAAAGTAAAACAAAAAAAAGAACGCGAGATGAAAGTTATACGAACAACATAGCAATCATACGACTAGCTAATAAATACGTTATACTCAATACTAACAAGTTCAAAAGAAAAATTATGCGTCCTGTTCGACATTATTAATGTCATAGTGTACCCAAATAATTAAGATTTAAAAGAGTAATAATTTTTATATAATGAAAGAAATATATAATATCCAAGTTCCTGGCAGGACCTCGTCGGATATGGCTACCTCGCTTGTACTTACCTAACTTGAGTTCCATTTTGTACTGTCATTCATATAGTACAAGTACTTGGCAATGTTTCATAGAAAATATTAATCAAGTCTAAACATATTTTAGTCTTTCACTTTCTTCCTACAAAATAGGTGGAAAAATTCCAAATCTTTCATAAAATTTTCAAAACATTCATTTTTCCGTCAACTTAAAAATGAAAGACTAAAATCTATAGTCTATACATGCTTTCATATTCACACACACACACACATATATATAAATATATATGTGTGTGTGAATATAAAAGCATGTCTTCCTACAAAATAGGTGGAAAAATTCAAATTTCAACTCTTTCATAAAATATTCAAAGCATTCGTCTTCCCATCAACTTAAAAATGAAAGACTCAGGGGCGGAGCCAGGATTATGGCTTAGGGGGACGAAAAAACTTAAAAATGAAAGACTCAGGGGCGAAGCCAGGATTATGGCTTAGGGGGACGAACAACGTGAAGAGACCTTTTTATACGAATATAAAATCTCTTTTTGTTTAACTATATTTAATTAATTTAAGAAATAATAACTTATTGTCAGTTCATAAATAGTTTAAGAAGCTGATATATAATATAATAAAAAGTTATGAAGCAATCTAAAGTAAGACAATTAAAACTATAATATGTCTTTAAAAATATATATATATATATATATATATATATATATATATATATATATATATATATATATATAAATATATATATATATATAACGTATACACCCTTAGGAGTTCTATTATTCGGTTCGGATATTTATTGTTGCTTGGTTTAAGAGGATATTAAATCGTCATTAATTTAATAACTAAATTTTGAGAATTTGTCAATAAGTAAGAATTGCGTTTAGTTTCAATCTATAATTTCTCTCCATAGATCTTTTGTTTTTCAAAAATACATGTTTGATTGTAAAAATCTAAATAACAATAAACCATCATAAAATATCAAATATACACTCAATATTTATGTCAGATGATCATATGTTTGGTACATGAAAAATGTAAGAGAAATTAAGACAAAAATTAGAAAATAGTATTATACAATTATGAATAAATTTTAAGTAATTGAATATGCCAAAAAAGTAGAACAAATTTGTGAATATTAAATCCTGATTATACAGAACATACTTAACTATATATATATATATATATATATATATATATATATATATATATATATATATATATATATATATATATATATATATATATATATATATATGATGACGCATACTCTCCCTCTTGGGATCGTACCCGTCCACGTGGCCAAATCATCTGATCTCGCTACGTCTCCCGACCCTCTCTCCGGGATTCTCCGACCCCAGGTAAGTCGACCCTCGAGTTCCCGACCCCTCGTTTAAATATTGTATATATGCTCGCTACTATACCAACCCTTCGTTGTGCCAACGAGGGGGGGGGGGGGGAGGTCGTATTCTACACGTGCAGGTATAACCTCCTTAATCGTTAAGCAAAGGCGATCGCCCCCGCTAGCCAACCAGAGGGTGATGTCTTACGTCAGCCTCGGCGTCACCTTCCACTTCCCGAATGCGTTGTTGCCTCCTCAGGGCTCGACCGCCCTGCTTTCCCAATAAAGAGCGAGGGCTCGGGGGTCATAAGATACGAGCGGAGCACGGCATGCACCGAGCGTAACATGCACCCTACGAGGCCTACCTCGGCATCACGTGCCTATTTCGTCCCAGACACAAAAACTCCACGTACCCTACTCTACGGGGACACGTAAATACCCTATTACCCTCGGGCAGGCATGCAAGCCGACGCGTGCCCCTGTAAAGTTACATCTATGCCCTCCCCCTCGCCTTATAAATGGGGAAGCAGGTTAGTCATAAAAATCATCTCACTCAAGCACAACTCACCCCCCCTGAGATCACTGTTCCCGATATAAGCGAGAGATAGCCCCACCTAGTAAGAGAAAGTGTGAGGCACGAGCCAAGGAGGTCGGAAGAGTTCAAGATTGGTCCGAGGAAGCAGTTTGAAGGGAGATCGTGAGCCCGAACCCCCAAGGGTCTTGGATAGTTGCAGCCGGAGGCTCTCCCCAACGGAGTTTTACACCTCGCCAGGAGCTTGCCTAATCCAGGATCATCTTAGGTCGGGACCGACGTGCGAACGGCCTCGGTGACAGGCCCAACGATCTGGAGGCATCATCAGTGGCGCCGTCTGTGGGAACGTCACTAGAGTCCCTGAGGTAGCCTAAGAAATGAGCCTGGATTCGGTAAGTTCTCACTCTGTTAACAGTATTCTTAGTTTTCAGTCCCCATCACGAATATTTTCCCAAGCTGTCATGGCCATTTCCCCCCATCACTCTGGTGAGTCAATCTTTTCCACGCCTGAGGCCCCGAGTCAGCATGCATATGAGTCCCCGAGTAGGGAAGAAACCCGGGCAAAGGAACCACTACCGAAGTTCATCTGACTATGAGTGAGTTAGATCGTATGCTGGAAACGGCCGCGGAGCGAGGCGCCCGGCGGGTGCGACAGCAAGAGGTCTGATCTAGGGGAAGATGGACTCCGCCCCTTAGTACCACAACACGGGTTAATGAATACTATCGAAGGCAAGACGTGGCCCGGCGGGCACGAGCAGAGGCTGAGCACACCAAAAGCCGAGGGAATCAGCCCACGAGAAGCCAACACTCGTGCGGTTCCCGCCCACATCCAGGTACGACCAATAATAAACAGCAGTTTATAGACATGATGTTTGAATTAAGGAGAGAAGTGCAAGCCCTGAACAAAGACCGAAATGGAGAAATGGAGGAAGAGGAGAAAGGTAGCCCTTTTGCCCCTCATATACTGGCCCCGGAAATCCCGATATCCGTGCGTCTTGCTAATCCGGTGGTGTACACGGGAGATCGAAATGCAAAAGATCCTCGCGACCATATCAACCAGTTCCTGGCAATGATGGATATCCTCAATGCTCTTGATCACGCCCGTGTCGAATCTTTCGATCTACTCTAACCGGAAGGCCGCAGGCCTGGTTCTCCCAACTGCCGAGAGGGTCTATCTACAGCTTTGAAGATTTGCGAGAATTGTTCGTGCGGCAGTTTGCATGCAATCGTTGCTACCGGAAGACAGCTGGGCACCTGATGACGATGGTTCAAGGTGAGCCAGAAAGCTTGCGGGATTATATGCGGAGGTTCGCCGATGCAGTAATTGATGTGAGCACGTAGATCCCCACATCCTATCTGAGTTTGTGGCCCAGGGCACCCGGTCGGTAGAGTTTGCCGAATCTCTTGTGAGACACCCGGCCCGGACCCTGGACGAACTCATGCTGAAGGCAGAGAGGTACATGTTGCTCAAGGATACGCGGCTTGCCAAGCAAGGATTGCCGGCACCTGATGATCGCACGAAGAACAGACGAGGGGAGCACAACCGAGGCAGACAAGATGTGGTGAAAAGGTATTTAGAACCCCTCCCATTAGCTTCTTTGAAAATCTCTAATGCCGAGGTGTTGCAAGTAATGGAGGGACATCCGGACCTCCGATGGCCACCCCAATCGCGGATCTCGGAAAACATGCGCCATACCGAGAAGTGGTGCCTGTTTCATCGAAGCTGGGGACACAAAACCGAACAGTGCGATCATCTGAGAGTGGAAATTGACGCCTGTTAAAGATGGGATATTTACAACAATTCCTTAGGAGGAGAGATGCCCCTCCGAGGAAGGAGCAGCCCGAAGAAAGGCGAGAGGTTAATCAACCTCGTGGAGCGCCCCGAAAGGGAAAGAGAGAACTCCCAAGCCCAGAGAAGAAGGTACGAAGGTGGGTCGACGTCCGAAGAACGAGTCCAGCCACAGTACCTGCCTCCCCCGCCTTCCAACTATCTGCACAACCCCTTGTCCGGTAGAACCATCAATGTGATCGAAGGAGGACCACTGGCTGCCTCGTCGGCCCAAAGGAAGAGGAAATTTCTGAAGGAAACTCAACGGGTAAGTCTAAAATACCATGTCTTTTCGACTAACATATGTGCACCCCCTACAATTACCTTCGGACCAGAAGATCTAGTAGACATCTTCCATCCCCAGACAATCCCATCGTAATCCAAGCCACGATCCATGGGGCCGAGGTAGCCAGAGTCCTGATTGACACAGGAAGCTCGGTGGATGTGATGTTCCACCCTACATTCCTGGCTTTCGGGCTCCAGTTAGAACAGATAATCCCTGAAAACACCCCCTGGTCGGCTTCGATGGGAGCCCAAGCGAGACTCTGGGTTCCATTCCGCTCCTGATGGCCTGGGGAGAAGGACACCTGTGGAGAACCGAGGAAGTCAGGTTCTGGATCATTAACACGCTCGCTAAAACCTACAATGTGATCTGCGGGTGACCCTCTATTTGCCGGTTCGAAGCCGTACCCTCGGTTCTTCACCTTAAGGTAAAATTTCCTACCATGAATGGAATCGGAGAAGTTCGAGGAAATCAAGCCAGGGCTCGAGAGTGTAGGGTGAACACAATCGCTGCAATGGAAAAGGAGGAAAGCAATGATCAGAGGAATCAAGGAGAGCCTCGGAGACCCGAGGCAGGTAAGCTGTACCCGACAGAAGAGCTCAAGACAGTTGAAGTTATCCCCGGAGAGTCTGGGAAGGCAGTGAAGATGGGAACAAACATTAACCCGCCCGTGGAAGTACAACTCCTCGAAACCTTGCAAAGGTTACAGCACGTGTTTGCGTGGGAAGGCGGACCCCCCGGGCGCATTAGCCCATATGTGTGCAAACACTGCCTAGATGTGCGTCCCGATGCCAAACCAGTACAACAGAAGAAATGGAAGATGGGTCCCGAAAGGAATAAGGTGATCAAGTCAAAGATACAGAGGCTGATAGGGTTGAACCAGATCCGGGAGGTTCAATATCCCGAATGGTTAGCCAACGTTGTCCTGGTCCCAAAGTCCGGGGGTCGGTAGAGGATTTGTATTGATTTCACCGATTTGAACAATGCTTGCCCGAAGGATTGTTTTCCCCTCCGAAGCATCGATCAGCAAGTAAATTCCACGGCGGCCTGTGCTTTGCTTTCCACGATGGACGGAGATCAGGGGTATAACAAAAGCCCGATGGCCGAGAAAGACCAGGAGAAAACCAGCTTCATCACAGACTTCAGTACGTACTGTTACCTTGTTATGCCTTTCGGGTTAAAAAATGCAGGAGCCACTTACTAGAGGCTTATGAATACAATGTTCGCGCCGATGATTGGTAATAACCTGGAGGTATATGTGGACGATATTGTCGTCAAAAGTTGAGAAGCTAGCCAACACAACAATGACCTCGTTGAAGCCTTCGAAATCATGGACAAGTTCGGTTTAAAGGTGAACCCCCGTAAATGCTCCTTTAGAATTCAGGGAGCTAAGTTCCTAGGCTTCCTTGTTACCCAGCGAGGGATTGAGGTGAATCCTGAGAAGGCCAAGGCGATCTTGGAAATGCCGTCGCCTAGTACGATTGGCGATGTGCAGCGACTCACAGGGAGAATGGCTTCGCTCAACCGCTTTATCTCTAAAGTGGCCGAGAAAGGATTTCCCTTTTTCAAAGTACTCCGCAATGTCAATGATTTTCAGTGGACTGACGCCTGCTAAAAAGCATTTGATGACCTGAAGGGATACTTGCTCCGCCCACCCCTCCTTGTTAAACCACAGCCAGGGGAGAGACTTTACGTGTACCTTGCGGTCGGGAAAGAGGTGGTAAGCGCAGTGTTGGTCCGAGCGGAACGACGGGATCATCTCTCCATATACTACACAAGCCAAACATTGAAGGACGCGGAGACGCGCTACTCCCCCATTGAGAAATTTGCCTTCGCCCTGGTCACCACCGCACGGAAGTTAAGGTCGTACTTCTTAACTCATCCTGTTACAATTCTCACAAAGCACCCCTTGCGGGCTATCCTTAGCCATCCCCAAGTGTCAGGAAGAATGGTGAAATGGGTCGTTGAGCTCGGAGAGTACGACATTCAGTACGCCCCCCGACCGTCGATAAAAGCCCAGGTGCTAGCTGACTTCATGGTGGAAACTAACGACCCTCCTGAGAAAGGTAGTACGGAGAAAACAAGGAAGGTATACGTGGATGGGTCTTCTAGCAGCGATGTTGGAGGAGCAGGCGTGGTGTTCAAACTAGCACATGAGGATCGACCAGAGGAAGTACTGTCATTCGCTGTAAAGATAGGATTCCCGGTGTCAAACAACGAGGCGGAGTACGAAGCACTGTTGATTGGGATGAGGTTAGCAAAGGAAGGTAAGATGGTCCGCATACATGTGTATAGTGACTCGCAGTTAGTAGTGCAACAAGTGAAAGGAACCTATGAGGCCAGAGACGAGAGGATGAAGGAATACCTGAGCGCGGTACGAAAGTCCTGGGAGAGCTTCGAAGAGTTTACCCTCGAGCAGATCCCCCAGACCAAAAACGAAGAAGCTGACATCCTATCTCGGACCGCCGCGGGCATGCTTCCCCTAGGAACACGACAGGTAACCTTCCTTACTATTAGCTCCTCGGAGAAAAGTCATGTGGCAATGGAAGTGCTAAACATGGAAGAAGGTGAACGGAAAGGGTGGATGACTGAGGTAAGAGCTTACCTACTGAACCCGGAGAAATACGAACACAATGAGGAACTTGGAAAGAGCGCCGCACGGTTCTTTGTAAAAGACGGAGTGTTATACCGAAAAGGATTCTTGCAGCCTTACTAGCGCTGCCTATCCAAAGAAGAAGCCATGGAGGTAATGAGAGAGATACATGGAAGAAGCTGTGGGAACCATTCCGGAGGGAGGAGCCTCGCGCAGAAGATACTCCGACAAGGCTACTTTTGGCCCACCATGCACAAAGACGCGAGGGCATTTACCCGACAGTGCGAATAGTGCCAAAGGCACGCTTCCATGTCCCACTTGCCAGCAGCCGCCTGGGAGCCCAACCTTGTTCCTTGCCCTTTTGAAAAATGGGGCATCAACATCGTGGGACCCTTGATCCAGGACCAAGGGCAGAAGAAATACCTCCTGGTGGCTGTTGACTACTTCACAAAGTGGGTCGAGGCCGAGCCCATGGCGCAAATCACTTTGGCAGCGGTCATCAACTTCCTATGGCGTAACGTCATTTGTAGGTTCGGGGTGCCCCGGATCTTAGTCAGCGACAATGGACTGCAGTTTACTAGTGATCAACTCGCGAGATAGTGTGAGCGTTGGAAAATTCAGCATCGTTTTACCTCCGTAGGGTATCCTCAGTCAAATGGCCAAGTTGAGGTCACGAACCGTACTCTGCTCCAGGGATTGAAAGCCCGTCTCCTGACTTACCAGGGAAAGTGGGTCGAAGAAATCCTAGGTCTACTATGGGCATACCGAACCACAGCCCGATCACCTATTGGGGAAACCCCATTCAGTTTAGCCTATGGTCACGAGGCTGTCATACGTGCGGAAACAACCACGCCGAGTTGGAGAATTCAAGAATATGAGGAGAACAGCAATAAAGAGCACATGGTCCTAGAGTTGGACCTCTTGGAGGAGCATAGACAGCAAGCCGCGCTTCGAAGCGCTCAATACACAGCCCGTATGGCGAAGTACTACAACAAACGTGTGAGAGATCGAACCTATCAAATTGGAGAGCTAGTACTACGAAGAGTAGGGGTGTCGAAACCTGTGGGAAAGTTGGACCCGGCATGGGAGGGGCCCTTCCAAATATCTCGTATACTGGGAGCAGCAACATATCAGCTGCGAGATATGGAGGGACGCATCTACCCCTGTTCTTGGCATGCCTTGAACCTTCGGAAATTCTACCCTTGATTACCGCTTGCAAGATTGAGCGAAGGGAGACCCTAGTCCAGGTAAATAAAAAAATCTTGTAAGTTTTAACTATCAGCATGTGTGTACTATCTACTTAGCCTCGTGTAATTTAGAGAACTACGTGCGGCTTGATTCCCAATTTTACTACGAGGGATACGTAGGAAGCTCGGAAGTCACTCGAGTTCAGCCCCAAAAAATAAAAATAATTTATGTACACCACACACAAGCACGAAGATAAACTAGCAATGCAGGTACAGAAAACAGAAAGATTCTATTAAGGAGAGAAGTGGGTTTTATATAGTAGGGGACGAAGCCCCTACGAAGCCACTTCGCCCACCACCCACTTATACGGGGGACAAAGTCAGAAGTACAAAAAGAAAAGAAGAAAAGAAAAACAACTACGGGCCAACAAGGGCCACTATCCTAACAACTAAGGCCACTCTGGGCCATCCTCCTTCATCCTCTTCATCCTCTCTAGCGCTCCTCGCGACGGCGCTTTCCGGCCCAGATCATTGCTCGATGCTCCTCCTCTGTCATATCCCGTATTATCCGCTCGAGGGGAGGACTCCTCGATCCGCTCTGAGGGGCCATTGGCGCCAGAAGGGTCGTAGCAATATGCACAGTGGCAGCAGAAGGAGTCGGGGTATGCTCCCTAGAACATTGGGGCTCGACCCTCGGATGACGAGATCCGTCAAATGAGGGGATCACCAAGTTTGGAGGTACCCCGGGGAGCCTGTACACAACACTCATGCACAGGTCATAACCCATGCCCATGAAAGTCTTGACGTCCTCCTCGTTTATGACCCATGAGGATTTCGTCTTCTTGGCCGTGTTTGCACGAGTGGCAGAAAACTCTTCAACAAGCTTCTTCTTAGATTCGACCCGGGCCGCATCTACTTCGACCCGCTTTCGAGCCTCGAACTCCGCCCGTGAAGTATGTGCCCTAACCAATGCCGCATCCGTTTCTGCCAACTGCGTCTCAGCCCGCTCCAAATCGCTCGCAGACGATCCATCTGAACACGGTCCGCCGTCAACGAGTCAACCAGACCCCGCGAACCCTCCTCCATCTCCCTCAGGTTCCTCACCTGCTCCGACAAGAGGCGTTTCCTCAGCCTCGAATCCTCCAGGGCAGCCCGGAGCGACGCTATCTCATCCCTCAGCTTCGAGCCCTCTTCTTTCCAAGTTCCCCTCGCCTCTTCCAGCTCTTCGCGGTACTTTTCCGCCACTCCTTGATGGAGGTGCGTCATTGCTTGAGCCCCCTGTACCCGTTGAGAGTCACGGGAAGATAGAATCTCTCAGGTGTCCAGCTCTCGAGCCACAAACAACATCTAGAGAAAGAGAAGATAAGTGAGATTAAATATGCGCGGAAATCTTAGAAAAAAGAAAAATAAAAGGAAGTTAGCTCACATCCATGACGCTGCGAGAAAGCTGGGCCAATAGATGGGCACCAACCTCTTGACTGAGGCGCCCTCTCTCCGCGGACTCCAAGAACCCATGCACCCAGTCTCGAAGCCCCTGTGGAATAAAGAAAGATTGAGGAGGCAGAGGGCCCTTACTCGTCCCCTCCCTCAAAGGTACTGCGGGGGTCGGAGACGGAAGAAAGCTAGAAGCCTCGGGCTCAACAGAAGCCTCGGCTGCAACAGAAACCTCGGGATCTGCAGAAGCACTCGAGTCAACCGAAGTCGTCTCCCTCGAAGGACCATCCTCTGACTGGCCCATCGAAGAACCAAGGCGAAGGCCGCTTATAAAGCAATCACGGCTCAGAGTAGCACTAGCTCCAGGAGCGGGGCTTGACGGTAGAGAAGAAGCCGTATTATCCTCCGAGGAGAGAGGATCAAGAGGCGCAACCGGACTCACTCGGCACCGCTCTAAAGTAGCCTGCCCCTCGGAGGGTGGAGAATAGTCATCTGAAGGGATTATCTGGGCAGCATCCGCAGAGGAATTGCCCATGATATGCGTGGCCAACTCGACCCCTGGAAAAGAAAGCACAGGAAGAATCCAACGCCAAGATCAATAAAGAGTAGTTACGTGATTAAGAAAAGAAGAAGACTTACCAAACGGAGTGCCTCGCCCCAACGGGACTCTAAACTCGTTGATAAGCTCCGAGCCATTCTGCAGGCCCACCATGATAAGGACTCGAGGGCGCTCAAGGATCGACATCGAGTCATAGGTGGTAGAAAAGAATCCTTGGTGTTCGAGATACCCGGTATTCGAGGAGGGGTTGAGAGCATCCACGTAACCCACACCCCATCGGGTGGATACTCCCCATTGCCCGCTGCGAGGGCGGAGGAAGAAGTAGCGGCTCCGCCAATAGCGGTTAGTGGGGAAGCCAGTCGAAACTTTGGCGTGAAAGTTCACAGATTGACGAGCTATCAGTTGGAAAAAGGGATAGCTCTGTCTCACGGGGCGAAGGGCGAAAGCCCCAAACAGAATGGTGGGAGTCATAGGAATGTTGTGATAATAGCACAGAAGTACGAAGCCTACCAGGTATCGGTAGGAGTGGGAGACTAGTTGACTTGGGCAGATTTGCAGAAAGATGAAAACGAGGGCCAAGAAAGGATGGAAAAAGCGACGGAGTCCATTTTGAACTTGGTCGGAATAGACAGTAAGAAAACCATCAGGAGGGTCGTAGGCTCATTCTTCAGGGGTCGGGATCCTCACCTCCATATCCAGAACACCATGGTGGTTCAGCAACGTCTGCACAGTTTCCGCCGTCTCGACAGAAGGAGTTGAACCTTCACGCCCTACACCCATCATTTGGAAAGGATGAACTTCACCGGCGACCAGTTGAAACCCTTCTTGAGGAGCGCCATAGGGGGCCCGGTCTGAGAAAGCGGCAACGATACCATCAGCCTCAGGATTATGGTGGACGAAGTCATCATCTGCCAGCATTAATTGGCGGGCGGCAGCAGCGAGATGGTTCTCCGTCCTCTGACGAGTACGGGAAACCACCGCTCTGGCACTACGGCGGATGCGGGAAGGCCCGGCGCTCGCCGTCCCAACAGCAGGGGGACTTGGAAGGTGAACCACTGGAGGCGGACTAGGAGGAGCCGAAAAATCCAGCGGAATCTCTTCAGAGGACGATTCATCAGACTCAAGGAAGTTTTCAGAATAAGAAGAAGAGGAAGACATTTTTGCAGAAAAGATAGAAGGCAAGAAGATCAAGATTTGCTGGAAGAAAGGAAGATGAAGTGACGAAAAAAGGTAAGTAAATATGTCTATTTATAATCTCCGAGGCGACGCTTCAGTCTTGTCGGGAACAGATGAAATGCCCCGTATGAAATGCATGAGGGAATCGTCACTGCCCCGTTTAGCCAATGGGGGGCGCTAGCGAAAGACACATAGCAAGCACACAAAATTGACTGCCCTTGAAGTGCCTTTGCGAGGCACTAATGATGGCAGAAAGATTTTATGCATGCGAAAGTAAATGATATATAGAGTAGCGTGGTATCCAAAGTCAAAGGACAGAACGTATTGGTCGAAAGAAGCTGTGTTAAATCAATCCCACGAACCGAGGTGGCTTTCCCAAAAGCCAAACTGAAGAGGCTCCTCGAGCCAGCCGTTACAACTTCCAAAGAGACTCCTCCAGTCGTCACAACCGCTGAAGAAATTGCCTTTTGGAATTTTAGGAAAAATGCTAATCGGTTCGGGTAGTGTTTCGAGGGGTTACGTCAAACCCCTCTCTACGAGGTGTCCCATTATGAGCCTTTTAGCACCACGCGTACTTCCGAGGGGAAAAACAACAACCTTCGTCGAAACACGCAACGAGGGGCTAAGGGTACGCCCTGTTGACCGGCGGAAAACCCTTTCAAAGTATCATAAGTTGACTTGCTCCTTGTCATACGGCTCGAGGGTTTTAGCCAAATGCTCTCTTGAGGTGTCCCATTATGAACCTCCGAGCCAAACACGCGTCCTTCTGAAGGGAAAAACAACAACCCTTGTCGAAACACGCAACGAGGGGTGAAGGATACCCTGATGACCGGCGACCGTCCCTTTAGAAGTATCACGGGTTGATTTGTTCCTCGTAATACGGCTCGAGGGACCTAGCCAACTGCTCTAAACAAGGTGTCCCATTATGAACCTCAGGGCCCCACGCGAACATCGCAACTAGGCGACCGATTCCTTTAGGAGTATCACGGGTCGACTTGCTCCCTATAAAACACCTCGAGGGTCATAGCCACACAACTCCTGGGTGCCTTAACGGGAACCCGAGGAGCCCCGCTCGTACTTCCAAGGAGTAAAACAACAATCCTTGTCGAACCACGGCACGTGGAGCAGATGTGCTCCCATGATTGTTTCATCCTCGTAACCCTACCCAGACCGATAGAATAGCATAGAAACAGGCAAAAAAAGAGCACACACGAAGAGCTCCCGAAAAATATTTTATTAATCTCGAAGCTATTACAACTACAAGAAAAAGGAAGATACAGCAGAAGAGGCCTACAATCTATTCCTCAGGAGAGGGCCACTTGCCATCCCTGATCGACCTCCGACGAGCCTCCAATGTCGGACCATCGTCGTCAACCTCGGAAATCCTGATTGTAGAAGCCACTCGCAGAGCAGTCTCTGTAGTTCGGGGAACCGGGACGTCAGCAGGTCGAGAACTCAGAGGACCAGGGCCAGTGACCAAGTGCCACCAGCCATGATTGCGGTAGCCATAGCCCGAACCCTTCTCGCCCTCGTCTCGAGGGAAGAACCCCGAGAGATCGCTCCCTCAACCTCGGGAAGGACGATCTGCGTGTAAGGAAACCTAGCCCGGTAGGCCTCAAGGATCGCTTGCGTCTCGGAAGGGCTCGGAGGAGAACCCGGCGGAATTTCCATCGACATCTCAATCTCCTTAGGGGAAAGAGTCGTCAGGTCAACTCCAGGTACGATCCAGTTCTTTGCTTTTAACTGTTGTATGGATCCTTTGTACCCAACCATGACCAGGGCGGCGAAGACCTTCCAGAAATAGCCATGATGAGAAGGGGAGCCAATGTAGCGAATGATACGCTCGAACGCGTCCCGCCGAGACTTCTCCACAATTTTTCCTCAGAGCCCCTGGGTGACCCGCCGAACTTCCTTGCCAACTCGGTCGCTAAGAATGGCCTGGCATTCCTCCAACTCCCCACAAAGGGTCTCCGCAGACGCCACTACCCTCGTGTGTCCCTCCTCAGCTTCCTCCAGCCGTCGAGAGGTTGTTTCCAAGGTGTTCTTCAGAGCCGCCAGCTCCAAAGCCACCTCGTCCCTCACACCCTCGGCAACTCGAAGGCGCTCCTCCGGAAGCTCCCGAGCCTAGGGCTATGCGTTTCGATTAAATCGAATCGAATCGATCATATCAGCTAGGATCATTCGATTTTGATTGTGGGAAACTGACAATCAAAATCAAATCGTTTGAAATGATTCGATTCGATTTAAATCGAGTTGATTTCCATTCAATTTGATCCGATTTCGATTATAAACTTTTATTTATTGTATTTTAATTTTGAAAAAATAAGCAATATATTGCTTCGAATATGCATTTAAAACTAAAAAAAATATGTACACTCTCTAATTCATCAATCATTGGAAATTCACAACCCCAAAGTGATACTTCTACTTAGTTCAACATAATTCACAAACAATAAAATATTAAATTCAAACATAATTAAACATAAGAGAAATTAAGCCACACTTCAAAATTCATAAATATTCAGGATACATCATTAAATTTATTATGTTCTATACATATATATTAAAAATAAAATACAGATCCGATTTTCGATTCGATTCGATGATCAACCCCTAAAATTGAAAATCAAATCGAAGTGGGTTTCGATTTTTATGTGACAACCAAAGATCGGATCAAAAATTCGATTCGATTTTTAAATCGGATCATTCGATCGATTTCGAAACGATTCGATCAATTCGATTATGTTTGCACACCCCTACCCGAGCCTCTTTCAACTCGGTCGCGTAGGCCTCCCATTCGTGACATCTCTTTACCCGAGACTCAAGAGCAACCCGAGTCTTCTGAAGTTCGGCCTGGACCAAGGAATGATCCGACCGCAACCTCTCTAAATCTTCCTGCATGGGAGAATCGGGAGCGGCAGATTCCAACTCCGCCACCTGACCCTCCAAATTCTGGATATACTCTAGCAACAAAAACTGGCGGGCACTAAACTGAGAAAGGAAGAAAGGAAAAGTTAGAGGTAAAAAAGAAAAAAAGAAATCAAAAGATCAACGAAAGAAAAATGAAAGCATACGTCAACCGCCTCGTAACCTGCCTGGTCCTTCAACTATTGGATTCCTCGGTTCTGGAGCGATGCAACCTCGAGGGGATCACCACCTGACGCAGTTGGGCAAAACCGCCACCCACGCCACACAGTTCCTCTACGAGGGAACGCTCAACAGGACTAGAACGATCCGCTTGATTCACCGCCATCTGTGAAGAAGTCCCCTCTTCATGTACCTCCCCCCAAGTGCCCGCACCATCACCCCGAACCTCCACCTCCTTCTCTTGCCTTCCACTCCCCGCTAGCGACTCCAACAAGTCAACCTTCTCATGTCCGGGTGCTGCCTCATCCATGGGACTGGAGGAGGTGGCAAGAGAGCTTGAGCCCACGCCTTCGGGTGGACCCGCGACCGAGCCCACCAAACCATCCTGGAGTGTGGGAGAAGAAGGCTCAGATCCATCAATTTCACCCCGACCCTTGACCAAAAGATCCGCCCCAGCATCCTTTTCAGCAGGTTCGGAAGGTGGACGAGAAGAAGAATCCCGAGGGAGAGGCTTGAGAAATCGAAGCCACCTAATGCACCAAAGGAAGGGTGGCGAGGCCGCTAAGATCGAAGGAAGCATGTAGAGATTCCGAACCCAAGCAAAAGCGGCTTCCGACCTCGGAACAGGAGAGGCTGGGGCGCGGAAGGCTTCGAGATCGTCCTCTTGAAGGCTGTGAAAGTCCCCGAAGTACGACTAACCCGAGCTCACTTCGCCAATGGCTTCGGGAACAGAACGAGAAGACGGAGTCGGTCCCTCACTGGGGGGCCATTAATGATGGAGGAGACGACGAGGGTTCCTCGGCCCTAGCGGCCACTGTTTAATGGGAAGAAATGGTCCTCCATCGGACGGACCTGCTCCCTCGGGGAACCCACGAAGGTACCATCTGATCAGTAACCGCCTCCGCCAAGGGAGACACCAAAGAGCCTAGAAACGTCGAGAAAATACTAAGGAAGAATCAGCATACGAAGAGAACAAAAAATATGAAGGGGCAAGAGCTAAGCACTTACAGAATTCAGAATCTTCATGCAAATCTGGGAAATGGGCTGAGCGAGCCCCTCCCTGGAGACCACAGAGCTCGAACAGCCTTGAGACCTTGGTCAGTTTCATGACATGGTACTTCACTCGAAAGTACCCTTCCTCTCTAATTTGGAGCTGGACCCTCTCTAGACGAGAATAGTCTTGCTCCGCAGGGCCCTTCAACCAGGCAGTAGTGACCCCCAACTCTCACAACTGCGCCCCGAGGGCTTGACGAAGAAGAAGTAGGACTTCCAACTATCGAAGGAGGAGGAAGCATCAGTAAGGAGCCTCGCCCCCGGTACAACCTGGGAAGAACGAGGGGTAAAATAGAAGAAGGGTGCCTGACCTGCACCCATGTCATATAGAGCCAACAGACGCTCCGCTGAGCAGAGGAGCCCTCGGCTTTGGCAGGTGATCTCGAACCCCGCCATAATGGAAAAGGCGTTGGGCGTCAACTGGCTCAAGCAGAGCCCTAAGGCCTTGGCCACCTCTTGAAAGAAGGGCGACACGAATACACGCCACCCAGCCTCGATCTGGGCAAAATAGACGGTCAGAAAGCCGATCCGAGGACTCGGGGATCAGCACCGCCACGTTCTCCCTCGCCACATTATGCTTAGCGAGAAAGAGGTTGACAGACGCCTGAGTCACTGTACTAGCAAGGTCACTAGCGCTGATGGCTTGCCTCTTAGGCGCCGTTCCCTTCTCAAGGACGGCAGAAGCGGCGACGCATTTACCTCGGTGAGTGGACGGAGGTGAAACTGACACCGATCAGGATGGAGACACGGGAGGAGTAGAGCCAGAGTATGTCCTCTGGCAGACGACATGATCGCGGTGAAAAAGGGGAGCAGAGAAGGTGATAATTGCGAGAGAAAAGTGGAGAAGGTAAAAAGGCTATAAGCCCTAGGAACTGCAGCGCAAGAGGTCTAAATAGATGAGCAAAAATGCGGTATAATTCCCGCTCATTATCCAAGAGCCGCAGGTGGTGACGCGTATCGTTCAGCATGCGAGGGAAGTTTTAAGAATCCCGAGAAATCGGGAAGTGAGACAGACGCGCGATCAGATGGTTAGACCCCTTAAGGTTTTATTTTCTGCCATGTTCTACGAACTGTGACAGAAACTGGGGGACTTATGATGACGCATACTCTCCCTCTTGGGACCGTACCCGTCCACGTGGCCAAATCATCTGATCTTGCTACGTCTCCCGATCCTCTCTCCTGGATTCTCCGACCCCAGGTAAGTCGACCCTCGAGTTCCCGACCCCTCGTTTAAATATTGTATATATGCTCGCTACTATACCAACCCCTCGTTGAGCCAACGAGGGGGGAGTCGTATTCTACACTTGCAGGTATAACCTCCTTAATCGTTACGCAAAGGCAACCGCCCCCGCTAGCCAACCAGAGGGTGATGTCTTACGTCAGCCTCGGCGTCACCTTCCACTTCCCGAATGCGTTGTCGCCTCCTCAGGGCTCGACCGCCCTGCTTCCCCAATAAAGAGCGAGGGCTCGGGGGTCATAAGATACGAGCGAAGCACGGCATGCACCGAGGGTAACATGCAGGCACCACGTGCCCTACCCTACGAGGCCTACCTCGGCATCACGTGCCTATTTCGTCCCAAACACAAAAACTCCACGTACCCTACTCTACGGTGACACGTAAATACCCTATTACCCTCGAGCAGGCATGCAAGTCGACGCGTGCTCCTATAAAGTTACATCTATGCCCCCTCCCCTTGCCCTATAAATAGGGAAGCTGGTTAGTCATAAAGATCATCTCACTCAAGCACAACTCACCCCCCTGAGATCACTGTTCCAGATATAAGCGAGAGATAGCCCCACCTAGTAAGAGAAAGTGCGAGGCACGAGCCAAGGAGGTCGGAAGAGTTCAAGATTGATCCGAGGAAGCACTTTGAAGGGAGATCGTGAGCCCGAACCCCCAAGGGTCGTGGATAGTTGCAGCCGAAGGCTCCCACCCAACGGAGTTTTACACCTCGCCAAGAGCTTGCCGAATCCAGGATCATCTTAGGTCGGATCAGCGTGCGAACAGCCTCGGTGATAGGCCCGGCGATTAACAAAGCCCCAATTAAACATTCATCATCTCCTCTCACAGCCATGATTGAATAGCCGATTTCCCAATCACTTCAAGGATTGCTTCTACTACACCAACATCAACCTCACAAGCCATATTACAGTACGATGGCAGGAAAGTTTATACATATATATACAGAGGTGGGGCTGGGGGGCAACCACCCCCATATGCCCCCCTGGCTCCGCCTCTGGAAAGACTTAAATCTATAGTCTATATATATATTACATCTACTCGAGGTATGAATTGTTAAATAATTTATATTTTCATTTTGTTATATGATTACTTATGCTACTTGGGGTGTTTGCAAGAGCTCTTAAAATGAGCCTGGTCATTACTTTTGCTTTAAGCCACTTTAAGTGACTTTTGAGAAGAAGTCACGAGTGTTTGTAAATCTTTTTAAAAACCTACTTAAAGCATTAATTAGGTGTTTGCAAAAATTAATGAGCACCCCTAGCCACGCTTTTGCGACTTGTGTTTTTTCTGACTTTTTTTTAGACAAGGAGAAACAAAAGTCAATCTTTCAAACACTATAAATGTATTTTTCCTGGTGCAAAAGTCAATAAGGCATTTTCATAAGAATCTGCAAACGTCAACTAAGTTATAACAATCATATAAACAATGTGTGTTGGACATGTAAGAAGAATATTTTCATTTAACACAAATATAACAATCAGTCAAATTTCTTCGCTCAATGTCAACTAAATTGTGTTTTTCTCTTGTTCTCAATTGAATATTTATTATTTAAAATTTTGGTCTCCACTGTATATATAATTGTTAAAACTTAAAAAAATGAAATAGAATAATTTACCATAATATTTTTAAATCAAATTAACTGAAATTGTGGAGAGTTCTTTCTTCTTTTTGGATGAGAACTTCTAAATAATTTTTCAACCAACCTAATGCCATATATGTTTTTATAGGGTGTTTTGCTACATACTACTAGGTTAAAGTATAATAATCATTTTATACATGACACTAACTGTAATAATTTTTGTGGAAAATCTTATTTTCTCCTTTTTCTTTTTCCTCTTTTTCCCATTTTTCGGGGAACTGAATTGAGTCTAAATGGCAAAGGAAATGATCATAAATATGAAGGACAAAAAAGTATCATTGCCTTTTAGGAATGAAAGTAATTCAGGAAGGGAAGAATGTCATTCATAAATTAAGCAACAATGTCCCATTTCTGACATAACTAAATAGAAAAGGAGAAAGATATCATGAATTCTGGCGCCACGTAATTGTGGGTGAAATAATCCATTGCCTACTTGAGCAACATATATTTTCGTCCCAAAATGTGAAAGGTGGTATTTTGGTTAGGGCTGGCAATGGGTAGGGTAAGACCCTACCTTTACCCTGAAATTAAAGTGTGAGTCCTCACCCTTGCCGTTTCTACAGGGTAAGGACCGGGTCCAAACCCTTACCCTTACCCTATGAATATTTAAAACTAGGGTCTGGGTAGGGTAAGGGTAAGGGTCCGACCCTTACCCTACCCTGTATGATTTTTCATTTTAATTTTATTTTTGTGTTTCTTTTTAGATTGAGATGGCTAAATGCAAAATAACAAAACTTGAGATGTTAATTTTAAGAAGTATTATCGCAATTATTGAGGTTAGAAAAAATTACATTAATTTGAAATTAAAATTTTTGGGTAGGGTAAGGGTAGGGTTCAACCCTACCCTTTCTGATAGGGTAGGGTAAGGGTCTGCATCTCTGGGTCCTGACCGAGTAAGGGTAGGGTAAGGGTAAGGGTCCTACTCCTGCAAAAATAAAAATCACAGGGTATTGACAAGGTCTAGGTTTGCCATCCCTATTTTGGCAGTGAAAGATCCATCGTCTCATCGAAGAACGCATATTCCGTTGGCAATACATGATGCATACTTGATGTCGTTACATTAGGTAACGCAAAATTCATTTCTTAGTTAGGCAACATATTTTTCATTGCTAACATACCACCTTTTCAATTTTATGCAACGGAATATCATTATTAAACAACTGAATTTCATACCAGCACACTCCTGCTTCCCTTAACTTGTAGTCATTTTTAACCAAAAACCGACCACACAAAGAAATATTTTGTTCCTAAGCCCGTTTATTTTAGAACTCTAACTTAAGATATATGGTGTAAGTACTTTATACTCATACAAATGTGAGGAAAAATAAAATGTGAAAAGGAAAAAGAAGAAGCAAGAAAAAAGATTTGTCTGGAAATAGTTTAAATTAGTGACAAAGAGAACCATCACAAGTGGAGTAGAATAGAAAAAAAAAACAACATTGAAATATTATAAACTATATGGAAACTAAATCATCATTCTTAGTAAATTATATAATTATTTTTATCTAACATAAATTGTAGGGTTAGATTGAGAAATTAATAATAAAATATCATAGCGGAACATAAATATAAGGTTAAACTTGAAAATAAAAAGTTTAGTGTCACAGAATGTCCAATATCGCTTCTTTTATATATTCAGTATAGATTATGCCTAGCTGAGTAGTTTATGTGTCACGAGATATAGAAGTAGCTGGAAACGTGATTATGTTATGAGTGTTGTATTGTAATTTATGTGTGGCACAATTGGTTTGATTCTGTAATCTTGAACTTAACGTTTTATATGAGTGATCGCCATTTAATTGACTAGATAGTTTGTGACGAGCGCGAGAGAGAAAATCAAGAATCTAAGTCTCATAAGATACATAAATCCACAGTCTGTGATGTTAATATCCATAATTAAGATATAGGTGATTCATAGAGAGAATGTGTTTGGAGGAGCAACGTACATCGTGTACTATTCAGAAAGACAGAGAAAATTCATAATTTTAGGAACACCTCATAAACCAATATATCCCACATATAAGTAACTCGTAAATACTCATAACAACGGTTTGTAGATTGAGGGTCCTGGTGAAACCTAATCCTTGTTATACGTTGTTTTATTAATGAAATTCATTTAAGTATTTAAGTGTTAGTTTATTTAGTCTAAAATTCATAAAATCCCCTTTCCATGTTTTTTATTTTCTATTTTAGTTCTGTGATTGTTTGTCGAAAGGTGAAAGCTCCGCCCGCATTCATTGTTATTTAAAGTGATTATTATATTATGATAAATTGAGGTTAAGCACTAGCGCAATCCCCTTTTGGGATCGATATTCTATGGTCGTAACTCTACTTCCCTCATTACATGTGACATGTACACTTTCAATGAAATATTTGTCATACAGTTGTGGGTGATCACTAATCTAAGGCTAAAGATGTAATGATTATGAACTGCATAACATCCGAAAATAATATACTCTTTAAATCATAGGATAAAATTGATGTTGCACACCTTTTGTATCATACAACATGTAAAAAGAAAATTTTTCAAAGTACATGTTAAATTAGACAATATGACTCATTTAACCAGAAAAAAATTATAATATCGACGGTATACCGCATATAGATGATATTCGAATAGTTTCTGATGACATACAACTCAATCACCTTTTCTGTGAAATGGAATATCCTATATCAATAAGAAATACCTCTTTTTAGTTTTTGAACGTAATACTAATTATTTCAATCCATTGTGTCGAGAGCACTACTCCTGAAAATTGATAACACCACAAAGAATAAAGAATGAAGAACTTGTTTATTTCTAAAAATTGACTGCAAATATACATTTATTCATTACCGACAAAGTGATAATGCCCAATTTCTTTTTTTGTTGTTCGGACTCTGACTTGAATAAATTGTTGTGCTAGTATTCTATACGTTTTATTAATGGAGATGGAGAAAATATTTAATTATCACTGTCTTCGATTGACCTAACCTTCGTGTGACAACAAATTTCTTACTTTTGAAGTGAAAAGTTAGAAAAAAATTAACTTAAATGAATTTAATAATAATTTGGGTCAGAATCTCTGTTTGATTCTCTCATCCATTTCTACATGAACAAGGTCCTCAGAATATCAAAATTTGGAGAGAAAATCTTTAGTTTTATTTTCATGAAAGTTGACTTAAGTTTTGAAAAATGTTAATCTAAGGGTGTGAGAGCTTGATCCAGAATTAAAATATGATTTAAGTTAAATGTTTTTCAAGAATAGTATAAACTTCGCCTTCACTATTTGAATAAATTGAAGCTCGGCCATCTTCAGCAGAAGTTGGTCTTAAAAAACGGTCTATTTGACGACTTCTAGCTTTGATCTCACGGTGAACGATTTTTATATTTGTTTGAATCCCTCGAAGATGATGAACTTTTGCAGAGAAAGTTTCGCATAACTACTATACTTAAGAATACTTGATAGTAAATTATGATTTTTCTAGTAAATGAAGACCTTTGCGCATAGTTGGAGAAAAGATTTCATGTAAAAAACGCTTAATGAAATTGAGAGTTGTGGTTGACTCGTGAGCGTTGAAATGCAACATTGTTTTCTTCTCTCTCTCTCTCTCTCTCTCTCTCTCTCTCTCTCTCTCTGTATATATATATATATATATATATATATATATATATAGAATGTGTGTGTGTGTCTGTGTTTGTGTGTATAATGTTGAGATTTAGTGAAATAATATTTCATATCTATGAACAAAAGTAATCTCTTGAAAGTTAAGATTTAATAAAATATTTATTTCCTTCCAATTGCTACTTATTTGTCTCATGTTGATGTCTAGTTTGATAAAAGATTAACGGGTTTACATTACAAAAGAACTATATGTGGAAGATACTGAGTAAAGAAAAATGTAGGGAAAATTAATTTTCTTTTACATTCAGATGTAGGAGTGTTCGCGCGGGTTTGGGCGGGTTGCCATACCCAAAATTTGCGGGTTACTAATTTGTCAACACGAGCGGGTAAAGTTAAAAAGTAAACCATGTGGTTCGTGTGTTGGGGTGGTTGGACGGGTGACGGGTGGGTGACAGGTTTAAATTGTGAGAGAAATGTAGCAATATTTCGGTATAAATAGAAAAATATAACATGCTTTGCGTTCTAAAAACTAACAAATATAACACATTAACTTATTAAAAACACTTAAATAACAACATAACATAATTAAAATAATATTATAAGGATGCAAACGAATATATTATCCACAAAAAAGTTTAAAATTATGACTTAAATTGATTGAGAGTCCAAAATACAACTATGTAAGAACGTAAAACGAACCAAAAAACAAAAAACTATATCAGTTCAAAAACAACTAGCATAACATCGTCTCATTACAACATATTTAACATTTGTGTTTTCTTGACATCAATAAAGGACAATAATCAAATATTGATAATTGAGTTGAGATAGAGGTGGTTGATAATGATAACTTAGAAGATGATGGTAATTGTATATGATTCTCGAAAATTTTCATCCCTCCCTCATTCCTCTAAAATTATGCAACCGGAGTGTATGCGGGCAGTTACTAAAATAATAATCATACCCAAATTTTGTGTTTTACCAAATTGCCAACCTGAGTCATGACAGGTCTGAGTTGGCAGATCAAGATTTGACGGGTCGGGCGGGACTGGAGCACCCCTGTTTGGATGTCTTTCTTTAACTTTACTCTCCTAAATTTCTGAGAGTGACAAATAAAAGAATTAAACGCTGTAAGTGATGTTCCTCTGTAAAGAAGTTGAGCGCTAAAAACATTGATTTCTAAAACTTAAGTTCAAGTTTAACGATCAAAATATTGCCAGTCCAAATATTATTGCATGCAGTGGCTAATAATTACTAAACTTTCTATATTACATACTTGAAAAGTCTCATAAGTCATATTCCTTACATTGCTGCCTAAAAACAAATCGGACCATGTTAGTTTATAGAAAAAAAAGCATTAAACCCTCTAAACTATGCCCTCTGTGGCACTTTGCCCCCTGTCCTTTTTTTTTGCCACTTGCCCCCTGAACTATTAAGAAATAAGCACTTTGCCCCCGGGTCAACTTTCCGGCCATTTTTTACGGCATATTCTCCCCGTGATTCCATCACGTGCGAGGCACATGCTGGTCAGAAGGGTAAATTCGTCCGACCGAATTGGGGCACTTTTTAAGGTTACCCCCTAACCTATTAGGAAAACATATTTGCCCCATATCCTTTACTAATAGTAAAGACTTGCCCCCTGAACTTATAGTGTTGCCTCCTAAACTTATATACTCTCCCCCTAAACTTATACACGTACCCCCTGAACTTATACAAGTACCCCCTGAACTTTCAAAAAGTTTTGCCCGTGCCCCCTGTTCTTTGTTAAATTTATTACGTTTGCCCCATGTTCTTCTTTAAGTTATATAGCTTCACCCACTATTCTTCAAAGTTTTATAGCTTCACCCCCTATCGTATAAAATAAGACATATTCATGCCCCCTTAAGTATATTTTGTGATTATCACCCCCGTTCTTATGCAAAATTTTTGTTTGCTCTTTTGACTTGAATGTTTTTATTTATGTTAAATGAGACCCACATAAATGACATATCAATGACGGTCAAACTCGAGTAAGACGTTTCATACAATAATATATGACATGTCAAATTTTCTCGGATTAACAACAGATATTGCATGCTCATTACTATGTTAATAACAAAATGGGCATACATTACCACGTATGCCAAAATGTTGCATGCTAAAACTTACACGTCCATAACAAAATGTTCAGAATCACTGCCTGGAGTTAGTTATCCATGCCAAAATAGAACATAATCATCAATTACACCACCAACATCAAAATATCCTAAGTGTCTTTTCTCACATTCTTACTTTACTTTCTCAGACTATGGTTAACAGCCCTCTTGTAAATGTCCCTGAAGTTTGCTTTGTCCATACCGATCATGCTCCTGGTCAGCACTCCTAATACATCATTCATGTTGGGACCACCAGCATCTTTACCTTCCGTACCTACAATCTGCTTCTTCCCTTTAACTCCTTCAACCACCTTAGGGGCAGCAATGACACCACCTGTTTTTCTTCCTTCTTTCTCCTTCACCTTGTCTTTGCCTCCTTCAACCACCGTTGGTTCAGCAATCATACCACCAGCTTCTTTCACATTGTCCTCCTTTCTGCGTCCTTCAACAACCACTGCTTCACCAATAAAGTTGTTAGCCTTTCTGGATTTAGGGGCAGCAATGAAAATACCATCTTTGCTTCCTTCTTTCTCCTTCACCTTGTCTCTGCCTCCTTCAACCACCATCGGCTGACCAATCATACAACCAGCTTCTTTCACCTTGTCCTCCTTTCTGCGTCCTTCAACAACCACTGGTTCACCAATAAAGTTATTAGCCTTCTTGGATTTAGCAGCCAATCTTTTCATCTGTAAGTCACAATATTTGTTAGATTTATGAAACTTGTCAAACAATTTACTACCATCCCACCAAAGAAAGCTTCAAAACTCACTTCACTTAGTGTTGCCTCCTGTATGGCCTCGGTTGAGTTCATGAAAACCTTACTCTTCTTGTTATCCTGCAAAAATATGTGTAAAGTAATAAGTATTTATTGTATGTTTATTGTATAGTAAGACCAAATACATATAAAGAAACTCACTTTTTTTGTCACAATATTCTGTTTGACATTCGACTGGGGAACCTCAGCTGCCATCTTTCCTTTGTTTCTTGTCACCATCTGTGGCACCTCTGACAATAAGGTTATTTTTTTCTTCATCTTCTGCAGCACCTCAATAGTTTCTTTCTCCTTTTCCCTCACCTTTTGCTTCCTCTTGCCAATCTACATGAGTTAACATCTTGTGAGCTATTCAACAATTGAGAACCCTTGCAGATTCACACATTATACACTCACCTTGGGCAAGATAATTTGCTCATATTCTTCTGCAAGCAGTTCTGTCTCCAACTCCATAACGTGGTTAGCTAGTGAGGTAAGTTGATCTTCTTCAGGAGGCTCAAATTCCATAGAAGGCATGGAACTAGGACCCTCTGCAGACTTGTCCACATTCTTGGATGTTGTTTTCTTCTTAGAAGCAGTTTTGTTCTTGCTCACAGCCTGTGAGGCAAACATATAACAACATTAGAAGTGAAATATGTATTAAAAACCAATAAGAGATATATGAAGTATATTATAAACTCACCTTTGCCCCCTTATCAACTGGATTTGCAGGTGTAACTTCAACTCCAGCCTCTGCTTGAGGTTGAAGTGCTTTTTTCGTTGGACAACGTCTTATATTGTGGCCTTGTATTCCACAAAATCTACAAGTTATTTTGATGCCACTTTTGGCCAGCTTCACCTTCTCTCCATCTTGCCTTTTCTTTTCAATTCCTCAAGTTCCTGAGGTGCCTTTTTTCTGTCTTGCTTCTTTGGCCTTTCTGGTAACCTCTCTGGAATAGGGGGTGCACAATTTGGCATCTTAGATGCAGGCCACTCTTCAGGTCCATGTATGATGCACATGCAATGGTTGTAAGTGCTCATGTATGTTGTGGTATGGTAGCACTTGTCCACATACTCCTCGGGCTTGTACCCCATGAAATACATGGCTGATATGGCATGAGCACAAGGTATTCCAATGAGCTACCACTTTCTGCAGGTGCAAGTAATATGCTCAAGATTCACAGCAATATTCCCATCAGTTGTCATGACATTGAATTCATGCAAACCATTCGAGTGAGGATCACACCCCATGCTCTTTTTCTGATTCTCTTCTAACAATTTCTGAATGTTAGGACAGAGCAACCCCTTCCATTTCCTCCCTGATCTCTCTTGACATAAGTTTTCTTCATTAGTATAAGTCTCATATTTTCAAACAGGTCAATAATGGGTTTTGTTCTGGCATCTAATATGAGAGCATCGAAGCTCTCACACATGTTATTCAGCAGCACATCACACTAAGAATCTGTTCTAAAAAAATCCCTTGACCATCCAACAGCTGGCCTTCTTGCTAGCCACACGTGTGCTTCTAAATCTTTCTCCAGCAACAGCTTCATGGTTTTCTCAAAATCTACAATCCTTGTACATTTAGCAGCTCTCCATAACAATCCCTTCGATGCTAAACCCTTATGTGCTTGCTTGAAGTTGCTATACAAATGCATACCACAAAACCTATGGGTACTATGTGGCATCATGACATCCACGGCATCAACCAATCCCTTTTGTTTATCAGGCATAATAGTCCATCTTCCACTTCCATCAATTGAGATTTTCAAATCATCCACAAGCAACTTCATGAACCACAGCCATGTCTCCCTATTCCCTTTCTCAACAACTGCATATGCAAATGGGTACATGCAGTTGTTTGCATCTACTCCTACAACCGTGAGTAGTATACCACCACAAAAACTCTTAAAGTGACAACCATCTAGGAAAATGACTGGTCTGTACCCTTCCAACAAACCCTTCTTCGAAGCTCCCCAATAAATGTAAAATCTTTTGAAAAGAGACCCATCTACAGTTGCTTTAGTCTTAATCTTAACAGGGTTATCCTTATCCATCTTCACAATTTCAGCTGCGTATCTCCACAACAACCATATTGTTGTTTGTCACTCCCCACAGTCATTTGTCTCACTATAGCCTTAGCTCTATATATTTGAAACTTGGAGAACTTTAGCTTCTGTTCATCCTTAATCACAATCTTCATTGACTCCACAGACCAAGCTGGATCAGTCCTTAATCTCAAAGCATACTTCCTTGCACACCATGTAGAAGTAGCTGTCCTTACCCTCTCCACCCTATAGCACTCATGTTTACCATTATATGTCTTCACCTGAAGTGTTTTTGAACTTGTCACTTCAGATGCAAAAACCTCCCAGGGGCATGTAGGGTGTTTACATTTAACCCTTACCCTATTTTTGTCTTTCTTCACAAATTTCACATCTCTACCAGTCTTGATGGAGTGCTGCCTTACAGCAGATCTAATGCTGCAACATCATCAAAGCAAAGTCCAACAAATAGAGTTGGATCATCCATGTCCATGTTAGGATTGAAAACAGGAAACCCAATATACACATAAGCATCTTTCTTTGTACTACTAACACCATTACGACTTGCCCACTGCTTATCAAGGGTAACTACTTTCACTTGACAATATTCTATATCATCATCTGTAGCACCCCTTTCACTATCAGCCAAGACATCAGAATATTCAGAATCACTACCCACTGACTGCTCATCCTCTGCCTCATCCCCATCCTTATCATCAATTAGATCATCATATATCTCATCTTCTGCATAACTAGTTTCTACTTCATGCTCATGAACACCCTCTTGTTCATTATCACCCTCTTCACCTACATGTGTTTCATTAAAACCCATGAAATCTAAACCCTCAGCTATATCAGGTAGTTGACCATTCATATCATTTACATCTCCCTCATCTTCATCATTCTCATCATGTTCTGCCTCACTGTTCTCACCTTTTTCTGACTCAGTATCCCCATCATAATTCAACTCCACCCCACCTTCCACAAATATACTTACTATTCTATCTTCATTTACATAATTGGCAATGTTCACTGCATCAGAATCAGTTCTAAGAAAATCAAGGGTGTCACACAAGTCCACACAAGTTATACTAGCAAACATTTCTATTAAATTGGATGACAAAAATCCTAACTCTTTTGCCATCTCATTTAACTCAATCATGCTCATTTTCTCCTCATGACAGTAATCGAAGTAGTCAATGTCACCTTGAAGGTAGCAAGTTTTGCCTAAGTGGCGGAATCTGCCATGATGATGGAACTTTATAGTGAAATATCCACTGTCGACCTCTGCATACACAAACACCAAATAATGTGTTAGACTGGTTTATTCAACTAGTAAATGAGTTGACAATGTAAGAGAAAACTAAAGTAGATGGGGATTCATGCACAAAACAATTCCATTCTATAATACTCACTCACAAAATTCCAAAAAACATGGAATATTCTACTACTTATACATTACTGGACAACAAGCAAACACTAGGGACCACTTGTGTGGTCCAAATCCAAAACCCGAAAGAAGATGCACTTTTTGTCCCCCCAAAGTCGAAAGAACCCCACAAAATCATACAATAAACAAGTAATTTCAACAAAACAGACAACTTTTGATGCATAAATAAAAATAAAACATCATGACCTATACAAACGTACCATATTCGGGTGTATTCTTCCCAATTGGTATCGCATCATCCGCGCTCCTCTTTTTCCAACTCATGATGGGTAACGTTGATGGAAGATTTGGTCAGTGTGTGTACAATTTGAAGCTAAATCGAACGAATTTTTTTAACCCTAATTGTTTACCCAAAATAAGTGGCTGGAGTTGTGATTTCTTTTAGTTGTGATATTTCCCCAGAATCTCAAACGTTTCGCGCGTTAGAATCCAAGCAGTCACCTAATACAATCTGACGAAATTTCCCTTAATACGGTCATGTGCCTCGCACGTGATGGAATCATCGGGAGAATATTAAGTCAAAAATGGCATGAAAGTTGACCAGGAGGCAAAGTGAGTATTTCTTAATAGTTCAGGGGGCAAGTCGCAAAAAAAAATAGTTTAGGGAACAAAGTGCAACAGGAAACATAGTTTAGGAGGTTTAATGCTTTTATCCCAAGGTTATATATTTAATAACACGAGTCACAAAGCTTTTCATGGTGATAATATGAATTATGAAAAGATAATATCTTGACCTATTGCTTGATCATATGTGTTCTCGATTGTTCCATTCCAGCTATATTTTAATGTTATCCAATTGGTTAGCTAAGTGATCGTATCCTGTTATGTGTTTGTGTGTATATACTGTGGGTTGTTCAAGTAATTGGTACAAGTTTTCAGAAAACTGGTGATTCAGAGTTTTTGAGGTTTTATTTGATCAGCTGCAATTCTACGTGTCATGTTCACGGTGATTCCTTGAATTAAATTTTAATGAGTTGGATCAGATTCTATACAAAATAAGTAACAATTTAGGAAATTTGATTTTGCAGCTGATAAGTTGGCAAATTTAGGTAGAATTCATCCAGATTCATTCCACGGGCAAACTGCTTAGAATTAGATTGACTAGTTTTACGCTATTCGGTGCTTTCTTCCATATTTATTGTCCTTTCCACGGCGAAAAAAATTTTAGGGTACGAACTTTCTTTTTAAGAAGAATGGGTGGATTATAATGGAACCCCGGAAATTACAAAAGTACCTGGGTGAATAAAATCGGAACCTAATTCCTCACATATTGAAATTACAAAAGTACTATATAACATGTTGAAGAATAACAAATATATCCACTTTGAAATATATCATGTCATTCCAATCAGTACTCTAATCACTATTAACATCTACTCAAAATACAAAACCACTATGCGACGTATTAGAATTCGAAAGTTTTCTTTCTTAAATGAGGAACTATAAAAAAGAACGGGAAAAGAAAAAGGAAATATTTGAAGTCTATTTAATATTTTTCATAAAAACATTTGGCTTATAAGTTATTATTTTGTCATGTTTTGCGCAAAATAATAGAGTTAAGTACCAAAATAAACTTTATTTACTATACGAATTCATATTTAAGAAACTTATAACATCGGTTAAAACAATGAATTACCATTAACGTAAAGATTTGACTGTCGTAGAATATTTTCACGACGTTTTGCTCTTTGCCCCACGAACACACATGCTGCCATGCGTTTCCAGCATGAGGTTATGCTAGCACCAGGTTGGGGCAGGTAATAATCCCAATACTTGGGTTTTGACTTGAAGATATACATTGGGTAATTAATATTCAACGTGGACCCTCCTTTTTCAACTACTTATTCTCTTAAACATTAATTAAGTGATTATAAATGGATAAACGTGTAGATCACACATTTAGAATATTCTGAAATAAAATATTCCCGTCACACACTTCATTATTTGCCACGTTTATTAGAAATTTCTCGTAGGAGTTTCCGAGCCTAACAGAAATAAGATGAATTTAAGTGACCGAAGAAATTACTTTGCCTAACCAAAGATTAGAATTATATTTAGATTAAATTCATAATAAATAGTTTCCCTATACTGGTTGTTTGACTTTATGTTTACTTTGTACGAGACGTGGCAACTTCCACTCATGTTATGCGATTGAATTCTCAAGTAGCTGAATAAGCGGCTAGTGATATTGTCAAAGCAAATAATGTTGCTTCCAGAGCAATATTATTATGTTGTCAAAATTACCCCGCCTAAAATCTATCAAAATTCTAAATATATATGATGACGCATACTCTCCCTCTTGGGATCGTAACCGTCCACGTGGCCTAATCTTCTGACCTTATCGAGCCCCACTACCCCCTTTTTCTCGCTCGATACCCGACCCCCCAGGTATATCGACCCACTTAAACCCTGCACCTTTATTAAATACTTATAATATCATATCCTATGCTGTGTGTATTCCCCGAGGGGGGTCGAACCCCTCGTATGCAGGCCTACGTCATCTACTCGCCAACCAGTGGCGACCGCCCCTTTTTCCCAACCAGAGGGGAGGATCGGACGTCATAATCAACGTCACCCGGACGCGTTGTCCTCCTCCCAGGGCTCGACCGCCCCGCTTCCCCAATAAAGAGCATTGGTTGGGAAGTTATAAGGTGCAGCCGGAGCATGCCGTACACCGAGGGCAACAAGTGGGTACCACGTGCCCTACTCTACAAGGGTACTCAAGTACCCTATTACCCTCGGACGAGCATGCACGAGGACACGTGTCCAGGGGGTCGGACGTCAGAATCGACGTCACACTCCACTTACCCGGATGCGTTGTCCTCCTCCCAGGGCTCGACCGCCCCGCCTCCCCAATAAAGGGCATTGGTTCGGAAGTTATAAGATGCAATCGGAGCATGCCGTGCACCGAGGGTAACATGCGGGTACTACGTGCCCTACTCTACAAGGGTACTCAAGTACCCTATTACCCTCGGACGGGCATGCACGGTGACACGTGCCTAGGGCCAAATTACACTTATAACCTCCCTTTGCCCTATAAATAGGGAGGCGGGTCAGTTGCAAAACTCAAGCGATCTGAAGCAAGCCATCCCACAAACATTCACACTATTCAAATCAAGTACCACACATTCTTCTCTCTAAGATCACCAGTGAAAGATAGCCTCATCAAGGGAGAGAAGAGCAGGGAGCGCAAGCCGAGAGGGTCGGAAGAGCTCAAGATTCAGCCGAGGAAGCAGTTTGAAGGGAGATCGTGCGAACGGAGCCCGAACCCCCAAGGGTCGAGGATAGTTGCAGAGCAGCAGGGAGCTTACCCGAGTCAGGGTGCATCTTGGGCCGAGACCGACGTACGAACCGCTCCGGTGACGAGCGTAGCCAGGGGAGGGGCCGTCATCAGTGGCGCCGTCTGTGGGAACGTCATAAAAGTCTCTGAAGTAGCCCAAGTAATGCACTCAGGTTCGGTAAACTCAGATTCCGTCGACAGCAGAATTAGCTTTAAGTCCTCATCACGTCTGTTCTCCCAAGCGGTTATGGCTATAGCCTCCCAAGAGTCTGACGAGTCCATCTCCTCATCACCGGAAGTTCCCAGCCAGCGTGCATACGAGTCCCCGAATCGCGCCGCCGCGTCAGACGACGGGACCACCACCGAAGTACGTATGACAATGAGCGAGTTGGATCGCCTGCTTGAAACCGCCGCGGAACGAGGCGCCAGGCGAATGCAACAACAAAGAGTGAGAGCCGGAAGGAGAAGAGCTACATCACCGGATACCACGGCTCGAATCAGGGAGTATTATCGGAGGCGAGATGAAGACCGGAGAGATAGAGCGGAGGCCGAACGCGCCAGAAACCCAGGTATGGCCGGTAGCGATCCGCATTTGTTTGATATATTACTTGACTTAAGGAAGGAGGTGCAAGCCTTGAAGAGGGATAAAAACGGAGAAGTAGAAGAAGAGGAGAGGGGCAGCCCGTTCGCCCTACACATCTTAAACCCAGAAATCCCGGCGTCCGTCCGTTTGCCCAATCCGGTGGTGTATACGGGCGACCGGCACGCAAAGGACCCTCGCGACCACGTCAACCAGTTTTTAGCCATGATGGATATCCTCAACGCGCCTGACCACGCCCGATGTCGAATTTTCCGATCCACCTTAACCGGGCGAGCACAGGCCTGGTTCTCCCAGTTACCTCAGGGGTCCATCCACAGCTTCCAGGACCTCAAGGAGCTGTTCGTCCGGCAATTCGCGTGCAATAGGCGCTACCCGAAAACGGCTGGGCACTTGATGACCATGGTCCAGGAGAAGGGGGAGAGCCTTAGGGACTACATGCGGAGGTTCGCGGATGCCGTGATCGACGTAAGGTATATCGACCCCCACATACTGTCGGAATTTGTGGCGCAGGGCACTCGGTCCGTAGAATTCGCCGAAGCATTAGTGAGACATCCGGCTCGGACCTTAGAAGAGCTCATGCAGAAGGCGGAAAGGTACATGTTACTCGAAGACACGCGGTTGGCAAAGCTCGGACAAAGAGGGCAAGAGGAGCGAACAAAAAATCGGCGAGGAGATGACATGCGTAACCGGCACGACATAGTGAAGAGGTACTTAGATCCCGTCCCAATAACTCCTCTAAAGATTTCTAACGTTGAGGTACTGGAAGTGATGGAGGGGCACCCCGACCTACGATGGCCACCCCAATCGCGGAACTCCGAGAACCTACGCCACACGGGGAAGTGGTGCCAATTCCATCGAAGTTGGGGGCATAAGACGGAACAGTGCGACCATTTGAGAAACGAGATTGAACGGCTGATCAAGAGCGGGTACCTGCGCCAATTTCTCGAAAGAAGGAAAGATCTTCCCCGAGGAGGGAAGCCGGCAGAAGAACCAGGAGCCAGCCGGGCCCGTACGGTGGAGCGAGAAGAGCGGCGAAGCACGGAGCATCGAGAACTGGAAGGAGAGAATTCCCATGCTCGTAGACGGAGATACGAAGGTGGAGCAGCAGACGAGGGGCAAGTTCCACCCCAGCATTTACCTCCTCCCCCTTCAAACTACCTACGCAATCCCATGAATGGCAGGACCGTTAATGTGATTGAAGGAGGCCCCTTGGCGTCCTCATCCACCCAAAGAAAGAGGAAGTTCTTAAAAGAGACGCAGCGGGTAAGTCTGAAATACCACGTCTTTTCCACTAACATGTATGCTCCCCCCCAATTACTTTTGGTCCCGAAGATCTGGCGGACATTGTTCATCCCCACGACGACCCCATAGTAATTCAAGCCACAATACATGGAGCCGAGGTAGCTCGAGTTTTGATCGATACCGGAAGTTCGGTGGACGTGATGTTCCTGCCGACGTTCTTTGCACTTGGGCTCCAGCTGGAGCAGATAATGCCAGAAAAAGTCCCGTTGGTGGGCTTTGATGGGAGCCCGAGCGACACGCTGGGTTCGATCCCACTTTTGATGTCTTGGGGAGAAGGACACTTGCGCAGAACCGAGGAAGTGAAGTTTTGGGTTATCAATGCACTCGCCAAAACCTACAACGTGATCTGCGGGCGACCCTCCCTTCGCCTGTTCGAAGCGGTACCATCGGTCCTGCATTTGAATGTAAAGTTCCCCACCATGAATGGAATTGGGGAAGTTAGGGGAAATCAGGCTCGAGCCCGAGAATGTCGCTTGAACACGATAGCAGCAATAGAGGAGAAGGAGGACGGTGATCCCCGAGGCCAAGGAGATTTCCGCAGGATCGAAGCCAGAAAGCTATACCCGGCAGAAGAGCTCAGAGAGGTCCAGGTCATCCCGGACGAGCCCGAGAAGAAGCTGAAAATGGGAACAAACATCAACCCGGCCATCGAATTGCAGTTACTCAACACCCTGCGGCGGTTCCAGCATGTGTTCGCATGGGTAGGGGGACCTCCGGGGCGCATCAGCCCCCATGTATGCAAGCATCGCTTGGATGTACGGCCCGACGCCAAGCCAGTACAGCAAAGGAAGCGCAAAATGGGACCCGAAAGGAACAAGGTAATCAAGTCAGAATTACAGAGGCTGACGGAACTAAACCAGATCCGGGAGGTGCGGTATCCCGAATGGTTGGCCAACGTGGTCTTGGTCCCAAAGTCCGGAGGGCGATGGAGGATGTGCATTGATTTCACCGACTTAAACAACGCTTGCCCGAAGGATTGCTTTCCCTTACCAAGTATCGATCAGTTGGTGGATTCCACGGCGGGGTGCGAATTGCTTTCCACCATGGACGGAGATCAGGGTTACAACCAGATCCCGATGGCTGAGGAAGACCAAGAGAAAACTAGCTTCATCACGGACTTCGGTACGTACTGTTATTTGGTTATGCCTTTCGGTCTGAAAAATGCAGGGGCCACATACCAACGGCTTATGAACACTATGTTCGCTTCGATGATCGGAAACAATCTGGAAGTATATGTGGACGACATCATTGTGAAGAGTCAAGAGGCTAGCCAACACAACGCTGACCTGACAGAAGCCTTCCAGATCATGGAGAAGTTCGGGCTCAAGGTTAACCCGCGCAAGTGCTCCTTCGGGATCCAAGGGGGCAAGTTCCTCGGCTTTCTGGTCACCCAGAAAGGGATAGAGGTGAACCCTGAAAAGGCCAAAGCTATTTTGGAGATGCCTGCCCCAACGACAGTTCGGGATGTGCAGCGACTCACTGGAAGAATGGCCTCGCTCAACCGCTTCATCTCCAAGGCCGCCGAGAAAGGACTTCCCTTTTTTAAGGTGCTCCGCAAGGTCAAGGATTTCCAATGGACCGATGAGTGCCAAAAGGCGTTTGACGACCTGAAAGGGTACTTGCTACGGCCGCCCCTGTTGGTCAAGCCCCGGTTGGGGGAAAGGCTTTTCGTGTACCTTGCTGTGGGGCGAGAAGTTGTAAGTGCAGTACTCGTGAGAGCTGAAGGAGCAGACCACCTCCCAATCTACTACACAAGTCGGACCTTGAAGGACGCCGAAACCCGATACACTCCCATCGAGAAGTTTGCCTTCGCCCTCGTCACGACCGCACGGAAACTCAGGGCATATTTTCTGGCTCATCCTGTTACAATACTCACAAAGCACCCGCTGCGGGCCATTCTCAGCCATCCACAGGTGTCGGGAAGGATGGTGAAATGGGCCGTGGAGCTCGGAGAGTATGACATCCAGTATGCCCCTCGGCCATCCATAAAAGCCCAGGTGCTAGCTGACTTTCTGGTTGAGACCTACGAAGCTCTGGAAGAGGCCAATACGGAGAAGACCTGGAAGGTATACGTCGATGGCTCCTCAAGCGGAGGCATAGGGGGAGCTGGGGTAGTATTTAAGCCGACACCCGATGATGGGTCCGGGGAGCCTCTGTCCTTCGCGGTAAAGATAGACTTCCCGGTGTCAAACAACGAGGCAGAATACGAGGCGCTACTGGTCGGAATGAGGTTGGCGAGCGAAGGAAAAATGAATCGGATTCATGTCCACAGCGACTCACAGTTAGTGGTACAGCAAGTAAAGGGAACATATGAAGCAAGAGACGAAAGAATGAAAGAATACCTGAGCGCAGTGCGCAAGTCCCAGGGAAAGTTCGAAGAGTTCACCCTCGAGCAGATACCGAGAGCCGAAAACGGGGAGGCCGACGCCCTATCTCGGACGGCCGCTGGCATGCACTCCATCGAGACCCGGCAGGTAACGTTTCTTACAATTACCTCGTCGGAGAAAAACCACGTGGCCTTGGAAGTACTAAATCTGGAAGATGAGGGTGGAAAGGGTTGGATGACAGAAATCAAGGAGTATCTGGAGAACCCAGATAAGTATGCGCACCACGGGGGATTGGGAAAAAGAGCTACCCGCTTTTTCATGAAGGACGGAGTAATGTACAAAAGAGGGTTCTCACAGCCCTACCAACGATGTTTGTCCGAAGACGAAGCCATCAACGTGATGAGGGAAGTTCACGGAGGAAGTTGCGGAAACCATTCCGGAGGGAGAAGCCTAGCTCAGAAGATACTAAGGCAAGGTTATTATTGGCCTACGATGCAGAGGGACGCTAAGGAATTCGCACGGCAGTGTGAACAATGCCAGAAGCACGCCACAATGACACACCTTCCCGCGGCAGCATGGGAACCCAACCTCGTACCCTGCCCCTTCGACAAATGGGGGATAGACATCGTTGGACCACTGGTACAAGTTCGTGGGCAGAAGAAATACCTTTTGGTGGCCGTGGACTACTTCACCAAGTGGGTCGAAGCCGAGCCGATGGCGCAGATCACTTCAGCGGCTGTAATCAATTTCCTGTGGCGCAACATCGTATGCCGGTTTGGTATACCTCGGGTGCTAATCAGCGACAACGGTTTACAGTTCACCAGCGACCAACTGGCAAGATGGTGCGAGCACTGGAAGATCCAACACCGCTTCACCTCCGTAGGTTACCCCCAGTCAAACGGCCAGGTCGAGGTCACGAACCGCACCCTACTCCAGGGGCTAAAAGCCCGGCTCCTGGCGTACCAGGGAAAATGGGTCGAGGAAATCCCAGGCTTGTTATGGGCGTACCGAACCACCGCTCGGTCTTCTACAGGAGAAACCCCTTTCAGTTTAGCGTACGGACACGAGGCAGTCATCCCCGCGGAAGTAACCACCGCAAGCTGGAGAATTCAGGAATACGAGGAGAACAACAATGAGGAACGCATGGTCCTAGAGTTGGACCTCTTGGAGGAACGCAGACAGCAAGCAGCGCTACGAAGCGCCCGGTACACGGCTCGCATGGCCAAATACTACAACCGTCGGGTGAGGGAAAGAACGTACCAGGTAGGCGAGCTAGTCTTGCGAAGAGTTGGAGCATCAAAAGCCGTAGAAAAACTGGACCCAGCGTGGGAGGGACCTTACCAGATAGCGCGCATTCTGGGAGCGGCCACATATCAGCTACGGGATATGGAAGGACGAACCTACCCACGATCGTGGCACGCCCTAAACCTTCGGAAGTTCTACCCTTGACAGCTGAATGCAGATGGGAATCACCCCACCCCCTTTTCGTATGATGAAGAACAGACCAGACTCAGACAAGTAAGTTAGCTTTAAAATTTTCAGTCATAGTATCTACTTGAGCCCATGTAAGTTAGAGAACTACGTGCGGCTTGATTCCCAATTTTACAACTAAGGGATATGTAGGAAGCCCGGAAGTTACTCGGGTTCAGCCCCAAAAAATAAAAATAATATATGTGCACTACACGCACGCGAAGATAAACTAACAATGCAGGAAAAGCCAAAAAGTTCCATTAAAAAGAAGGGCGGGGTTACATAATTCGCTTCGCCCGCTACCCGCCATGAGCGAGACGAAGAGTAGAGAAAGCAAAAAGGAAAAACAACAAGATTCCTACAACCTAAAGCGCCCCCTCGCCTTCACCACCCCCCTCAGTGGTCCTCCCGACGCCTCTTGCCGGCCCGGATGGCCGCCCTTCTTTCTTCCTCGGTCATCTCCCGTATCACCCGCTCGGGAGGCGATCTCCTCGACCCACCAGAGGGCATCGTCGGCGAAGAAAAGGCAGGAGCAGCCGACGCTGGGGAAGCAGGAACGGGAGGGCGACTCCGGGAGCGGTGAGTCTCGACCCTCGGGGAAGGAGCCCTGCTGAAAGAAGGGATCACTATGCTTGGAGGAACCCCCGGAAGCTTGTACACCACACTCATGCACAGATCGTAGCCACGACCCATGTACGTTTGGATGTCTTCTTCGGAGGGCCCCGCGGGCTCCCCCCTCCTGGCTGAAGAAGATCGGGCAGCTGCCGAAAGCCCCTCGGCCAACTTCCTCTCATAGTCAGCACGGGCCGCGGCCAGATCCGCCTCCATTCGGACCGAGAGCTCTGCCTTGGCGACATGCGCCCCCACTAAGGCCGTCTCCACCTCGGCTATTCTGGCCCGAGCTTGCTCCAGGTCCGACTGGAGACCCTCCAGCTTGGCACGGTCCTCCATCAGGGAGTCCATCATCTCCTGCCAGTCATCAACCATGTCCCTCAAATCCCTCACCTGCCCCGCAAGCTGACGCTCACGCAACCTCGAGTCAGCCAAGGCCGATTCGAGCGACGCCATGTGTTGGGAGTCGCGAGAGGACACGATCTCTCGACCCTCCAACTCCCGAACCACGAACAGCACCTGGAGAAGAGAAAGTCAACAAAAGTACGCGCTACAGGAAAACCACGAAGAAAAGGAAAGATACATACGTCGAGAGCGCTGCGAGATAGATGAGCCAACAGATGAGCATCGTCCGCTTGACCGAGGATCTCTCGCTCCTCGGGCTCCAGAAACCCGTCCACCCAATCCCGCAAACCCTGGGGGATGAAGACAGAGTGAGGAGATCGGGGACCCCGGCTTGTCCCCTCCCCTGTAGGAGCCATGGGGGTGCGAGACGAGGGAGCCTCGGATCGGGTAGGAGCGATAGGATTCCCGGAGGTCAGGGGATTGAAGGAGGCAGCATTCCCCGATTGGCCGACCCCTGCTAGATCGGCTGCAAAGCTGTGGGAGACGAGGGGTGTGGAGTGACGACTGCGCGGTGTAGGGTCCCCTCCGAGCGCAGGACCGGATCGAGAAGAGGAAGAGGCCGTATGCCCCTCGGAGGGAAATGTGGCCGGAGCAGCGGTCGGACTCACCGAATGGCGCCCCGAGGAGGCTCGACCCGCGGGAGTAGGAGAGCCGACGTTCGAGGAGATCCCCTGGGCGACTCCCGCCGCATTCCCGGTAGAGTTATCCACCAGATGCGTGGCCAACTCATCTCCTGTCAGAAGAGAATTTACAAAAAAAAGGGGTTAAAATACCAGAGCGTTGTTAAGCAAGAAATATATAATAGGAAAACACTTACCGAAGGGAGTGCCGCGTCCCATCGGAACGTCAGCACCGAGATAGGCAGCGCCGGACTGAAGGCCCGCCATCACCAGGGCTCGGGGACGCTCGAGGATCGACACCGAATCGTAGACAGCAGAGAAGAATCCTCGCTGTTCCAGGAAATCGGTCTTGGGGGCGGAGTCGACGGCGTCCACGTAACTCACCCCCCATCGGGCAGGCACGGCCCATGGCCCGTCCTCCCTACGGAGGAAAAAGTAGTGGCTCCGCCAGTTGCGGTAAGTAGGGAGAGCAGTCGAAACGCGGGTGATGAAGGAGTTCACAGATTGACGAGCCACCAATTGGAAGAAAGGGTAGCTCTGTCTCACTGGACGGAGAGAAAAGGCCCCAAACAGTAGGGCAGGAGCTCGGGGGATGTTGTGATAATAGCACAGAAGGATGAAACCTACCAGGTACCGGTAGGAGTGGGGGACTAGTTGACTGGGGCAGATTTGCAGAAGATTAAAAATGGCGATCATAAAAGAAGGAAAAAACCAGCGAAGCCCGTTGCGGACCTGCTCGGAATAAACAGTTAAAAAACCCTCGGGAGGGTTGTAGGCCCGTTCCTCAGGGGTCGGAATCCTTACCTCCACCCCGTGAATCTCGTGTTGATCCAGCAACGCCCGGACAGACTCAATCATCTCCAGCGAAGGGACATGGCCAGCCAGCCCCGCACCCATCATGTGGGCAGGCGCAACCTCAGCCGTCACCAGTTGGAATCCGGCTCGGGGGCGGCTGTAGGGAGCCCGGTTGGCAAAGGCCGCCTCAATATTCTCCGCAACGGGATCATCAAGCAGGACCGGCGCGGAGGAGTCCCTGGGGCGTCGGGCGTCAGCCGCCAGTTGAAGAGTGGTCCTCCGGCGAGATCGGGAAGCCGCCGCCCGCGAGCTGCGGCGAATGCGGGAGGAACCAGCCCCAGAAGGATTTGCAGCAGGAGGGCTCGGCCGCGGAGCAGTCAGAGGAGAAGCAGGTGGCGAGGGGAACACCAACGGTATCTCCTCAGAAAAGGATTCATCGGATCCTAGGATGTTTTCAGTATAGGAGGCAGAGGAAGACATTTTTAGCGGATAGCAGATAGCAAGAGAATAGGAAGCAAGAAGCAGGAGGATAAGAATCGCCGGAATGCAGAAGATGAAGTGACGAAATAAGGTAAGTAAGTTTGCCTATTTATAACCGTATAAGTAACGCTTCAATATAGGCGGGAACGGCTAAAACGCCTTAAAAATGGATACCGCTCGGGCTGCCAATAAGAGACGAGATAGAAGGACGCGTGGCAACCATACAATGGCGTCTGCCGCTAATGTGCCTTTTCGAGGCGCTAATGATGACAAAGAAAATTTATGCGTGCTAAAGTAAGTAACATTTAGAGTAGCACGATAAACAAAACTGCCGGATGGGACGTGTTAGTCCAAGAAACGGCGGCAGTAAATCGCCAGCTGAAAAGACTTCTCGAACCATTACAACCTTCAAAGAAGGGTCATTATCCGAGGCGACTCCTAAAGAAGTTCCCCGAGCCGTCACAACCGTTAGAAGGAACGTTGGTAAAAAGATCCTAAGGAAAAGTTGACCGGTTTGGGTAGCGTTTCGAGGGGTTACATCGAACCACGCTCTACGAGGTGTCCAGCTGAACCTTTGAGCACCACGCGTACTTCCGAGGGGAAAAACAACAACTCTCGTCGAAACACGCAACGAGGGGCTAAGGGTACGCCTTGTCGACCGGCGGAAAACCCTTTAGGAGTATTATAAGTTGACTTGCTCCTTATCATACGGCTCGAGGGTTTTAGCCAAATGCTCTCTAGAGGTGTCCCGTTGAACCTCCGAGCCAAACACGCGTACGTCCGAGGGGAAAAACAACAACCCTCGTCGACACACGCAACGAGGGGTGAAGAATACCCTGTTGACCGGCGACCGACCCTTTAGGAGTATTACGGGTCGACTTGCTCCCTATAATACACCTCGAGGGTCATAGCCACACAACTCCTGGGTGCCTTTACGGGAACCCGAGGAGCCCCGCTCGTACTTCCAAGGAGTAAAACAACAATCCTTGTCGAAACACGGCACGCGGAGCAGATATACTCCCACGATTGTTTCACCCTCGAAATTCTACCCCGAACTGGCGACTTAGTAAAGGTGACGTGCAAAAGGGAACAAAGAGAGACCTCGAAAAGCAAAATATTATTAAATCACGGAATTATTACAACTACCAGGAAAAAGAATAACCAAATACAGGGGGCCTAGACTACAACATCCCTCAGGAGGGTCGCTTGCCTTCCCTTATTGATCTACGACGCCCCTCTAGCGTCGGGGCGTCATCATCAACCTCAGGGACCTCGGCAGTGGAAGCCATCCGCAGGGCTGTCTCGGTCACCCGGGGAGCAGGAACGTCAGCAGGGCGAGAGTCGGGAGGACCCGGTCCAGTCACCAGCGGCCCGCCGGCCAGAATCGCCTCGGCCATCTCCCGGGTCCTCCTCGTCCTGGTCTCCGGGGAAGAACGCCGGGAGGTCGTCCCACCAACCTCTGGAAGGATTATCCGAGTGGTAGGAAGCTTGGCTTGATAAGCCTCGAGAATTGCTTGTCTCTCGGCGAGGCTAGGAGGAGAACCAGGCGGTATTTCCGGTGGAACCTCAATCCCCTGAGGGGAGAGCGTCCTCAGGTCAGCTTCAGGTACAATCCAACCCCTTGCTTTTAATTGTTGTATGGATCCTTTGTACCCAACCATGACCAGGGCGGCAAATACCTTCCGGAAGTAAGCGTGATGGAGCGGAGAGCCAATGTACCGGATGATGCGATCGAATGCGTCCTTACGAGACCTCTCGACGATTTGCTGCCGAAGATCCAAGTTGATCCGCCGAAGCTCAGAAGCGACCTGATCACTTATAGTGGCTTGACATTCCTCCAGCTCCGCCCGAAGGGTCTCAGCAGTAGCCACCGCTCTCGTCTGCCCCACTTCGGCCTCCTTCAATAGCCGAGAAGTGGTCTCCAGAGTGTCCCTCAAAGCTACCAACTCCAGAGCTTCCTCATCCCTTACCTTCTCCGCCTCCCGAAGCTGTTCTTGGACCCGGACCAGCTCCTCTTGTAACCCCGTCGCGTAAGCCTCCCACTCACGACACCTCTTAGTCCGAGCCTCCAGAGCTGTCTGAGCTCCCTGCAGATCGGTCAAGACCTGGGCATGATCCGACCTCAGCTTCTCCAAATCCCCCTGCCCAGAAGAATCGGGGACAGTGGACTCCAATTCCGCTACCCGATCCTCCAGGGTGTGAATATGCTCCAGCAACAGAAATTGGCGGGCGTTAAACTGCATAAGGAAATAGTGAAAGCTGGTCATTAACAAAGAAGGAGAAAGATCGACATATAGGAAGAGGGGAGAAGCTCACATCCACTGCTGCGTAACCAGCCTGGTCCTTCAACCACTGGATCCCTCGGCGCCGGAGCGATTCAACCTCGAGAGAATCCACCACCTGGCCCAACATGGCGAAGCCACCACCCAGACCCCGTAGTTCTTCCGTCAGGGAACGCTCGACGGACCTAGGACGATCCGGTTGATTTGCCACCATCCGCGAAGAGGTGCCCTCGTCCCAAGCACCACCTGCACCATCCCCAACCTCCGGTCTTTCACCGTCGGCCTCTTCTTGCTGGGGCGCCGTGCCGGCCTGAGGATCCGAGGGTGGTACGGGAGACCCCACGTCGGCTGCCCCAGGAGACCCGGCGACCGAACCCGTCAAACCATCCCTCAGGGTCGGGGAAGAGGGTGTGGGAGCATCGGATTCCCCCCGACCCTCCGGCAATCGAGCAGTCTCTGCACCCTCCCCTTGGGGGTCGGAAAATGGGCGAGAAACGGAATCCCGGGGAGGCGAAGCTGGAGAAGGCACAACCTCCTCGTGGGCAGCAGGAGAAGTAGCCAGACCACCCCAATCAAAGGTGGCTGGTAAAGACTCCCGGACCCAATCAAAGCCGGTGTCGAGATTAACGGGAGCCGGATCACGAAGGAGGTCGAGACTGTCCCCCCGAAGGCTAGGGAGATCACCGGAAGACGGCGGAGCTGAGCTCGCATCACTGCTAAGCCTAGGGGCCGGACGAAGAACAGACGCCGGTTCTCTCTCGGGAGTAGACTGAGTTGGAAGAGGAGGCGGTGAAACATCCGCGACTTGAGTGCCTGCCACGGATTGGGAAGACGAGGTCTTTCCTCGAATAGATCTGCCCCCCTTAGGCACTTTAGGGGGCACAGGCGCGTTTTTGGCCGCCTCCGCCAAAGTGGACACCAGTGAACCTGAAGGCATGGATCGGGAAAAAGAAATTTAGTACAGCAGTGCAACGAGGAGAGACAGATATTAAGAGAGACGAAATCCGAACTCACAAAATTCAGGGTCCCGCTGCAAATCTGAGAAATAGGGTGACCTAACCCCACCTTGAAGACCGCAAAGCTCGAATAGCCTCGGGGTTTTGGTCAGCTTCATTACGTGGTACTTCGCCCCAAAGTACCCTTCCTCCATCATCCGGAGCCGAGTCCGGTCAAGTTGGGTGGTATCCAACTCCGTGGGACCACTCGACCACGCGCTCGATACCCCCCAGCTCGCACAGCTACGACTCGGAGGCTTTACAAAAAAGAAATTAGACTTCCAGCTGCTATAGGAAGAAGAAGCGTCGGAAAGAATCCTCGCCCCCGGAACAGCCTGAGATAAGCGGGGAGTCAGGTAGAAGAAAGGCACCTGGCCGGCACCCACGTCATATAAGGCCAACAAACGGTCGGCCGTACAGGGGAGCCCTCGACTCCGGCAGGTAATCTCAAACCCAGCCATGATGGAGAAAGCGTTGGGAGTAAGTTGACTCAGACAAAGCCCTAGGGCTTTGGCTACATCTCGAAAAAGAGGCGGCACAAACATCCGCCACCCAGCCTCGACCTGAGAAAAGAAGACAGTCAAGAAACCGGTGGGAGGATTATTCGCCCGATCCGAAGGCTCCGGGATCAACACCGTCGCATTCTCCATCGCCACATTATATTTAGCGATTAAGTTGTCAACAGTGGCCTGAGTCGCGGTGCTCACGGCGTCGTTTATATTCACCGCCTGCCTTTTGGACGGCGTCCCTCTCTCCAGGGCGGCGGAGGCAGCCGAACGCTTACCACGGCGAGTAGCCAGAGGGGAAGACGGCGCGGACCGAGACGGAGAAGCAGGAGGAGTAGATCCGGAAGAAGCGGTTGCGGCGGCATTAGCAGACATAATGATAGTAGGTGAAAAGAAGCAAAGGAAATTACAGCTACAAGGGGGCAAAAGTTATGAACCTACAAAAACTGCAACGTGAAAAACCTAAATAGACGTGCCAAAAAGGCGGTATAACTCCCGCTCGAAGCCCAATGGACGTGGATGGATAGCACGTAAGGCCCAGCGTATGAGGGAAGTTCGAAGAATCCCGAGAAATCAGGAAGTGAGGCCGACACGCGGTCAGATGATTAGGCCCCTAGCTATTTTACTCTCTGCCACGTTCTGCGAACTGCGACAGAGACTGGGGGACTTATGATGACGCATACTCTCCCTCTTGGGATCGTAACCGTCCACGTGGCCTAATCTTCTGACCTTATCGAGCCCCACTACCCCCTTTTTCTCGCTCGATACCCGACCCCCCAGGTATATCGACCCACTTAAACCCTGCACCTTTATTAAATACTTATAATATCATATCCTATGCTGTGTGTATTCCCCGAGGGGGGTCGAACCCCTCGTATGCAGGCCTACGTCATCTACTCGCCAACCAGTGGCGACCGCCCCTTTTTCCCAACCAGAGGGGAGGATCGGACGTCATAATCAACGTCACCCGGACGCGTTGTCCTCCTCCCAGGGCTCGACCGCCCCGCTTCCCCAATAAAGAGCATTGGTTGGGAAGTTATAAGGTGCAGCCGGAGCACGCCGTACACCGAGGGCAACAAGTGGGTACCACGTGCCCTACTCTACAAGGGTACTCAAGTACCCTATTACCCTCGGACGAGCATGCACGAGGACACGTGTCCAGGGGGTCGGACGTCAGAATCGACGTCACACTCCACTTACCCGGATGCGTTGTCCTCCTCCCAGGGCTCGACCGCCCCGCCTCCCCAATAAAGGGCATTGGTTCGGAAGTTATAAGATGCAATCGGAGCATGCCGTGCACCGAGGGTAACATGCGGGTACCACGTGCCCTACTCTACAAGGGTACTCAAGTACCCTATTACCCTCGGACGGGCATGCACGGTGACACGTGCCTAGGGCCAAATTACACTTATAACCTCCCTTTGCCCTATAAATAGGGAGGCGGGTCAGTTGCAAAACTCAAGCGATCTGAAGCAAGCCATCCCACAAACATTCACACTATTCAAATCAAGTACCACACATTCTTCTCTCTAAGATCACCAGTGAAAGATAGCCTCATCAAGGGAGAGAAGAGCAGGGAGCGCAAGCCGAGAGGGTCGGAAGAGCTCAAGATTCAGCCGAGGAAGCAGTTTGAAGGGAGATCGTGCGAACGGAGCCCGAACCCCCAAGGGTCGAGGATAGTTGCGGAGCAGCAGGGAGCTTACCCGAGTCAGGGTGCATCTTGGGCCGAGACCGACGTACGAACCGCTCCGGTGACGAGCGTAGCCAGGGGAGGGGCCGTCATCAGTATATGATTTCATTAATTGTCTCAACAAATCTCCTCAAATTTGGTAATCATTGATTTCTATTTATTCTTTATGGCATGAAGGTAAACGTTGACTGTAATTACGACAAATTACTTCCCAAAGGATATGATAACTTTTATTTAATATGCCTGTGCTTATCAATCGGTTTCATATGCAATTAAAATTATTGAATTATAGCTTTTGAATTAAATTTTTTAATTAACTTTATGCGCACCTGAGTCGAGATTTCCTTTTAATATTTTCTTATATTAACTATGGAACCATAAATATTAGTAATTCACTATCTACCAACAAAAGGTATAAATTTTTATGTTTGAATTTTAGTCAAACTTAAGAATATAAATTGTTTTTATTAACAAAAAATGACGTTGTTAATACTAAAACTGGTAATAATACCTGGAGCTAATTAACTTAACCTAATATTTGTTTTTAAGTGATAAAAAAACAAAAGTATAATTACTAGTTAGCAAAAAATTGACGACCTTAAAGCAAGTCAATTAATTCACTACAAACAAACAGTTAAAAAAATCGCCACTTTTAGTAATATCATCTTGAAAATAAAGTGTTAATGGGTTACATACTTAATTACTTATAGTAAAAAATGTCATAATATTCTTTGATTACTAATTTCTTAATTATATTATCATTTAAAATTTGTACTTTTACGTGTTAGATATATTTGAGTTAACTATATAAATAATTTGCCATACTATGTAGGAAAATAAATAGCTCCAAACTCTGACAAATTAACACACAAAATAAAGCTACAAGCCTATAACACAGCCAGAAAAGATTATAAGCACATAAATAACTATTTTGATTTCGATACAAACATAATAAATATAATAAAATTTATATTGATTCCATTGATGCTTTCCATTTTTCCTCCCCTAAACAATCTGTTAAGATTTGTTTCCTTAGTTCTTTAGCTACTATACTTTGGAAGAATAATTTACCAAGCAAAATTTAAGGAATTCATTTTGATACGTTAATTAATGAAATCTTCTACAATCCAAAATTAAAACTTTGACAAGATTTTAGGTGAGGGCAAATTAGTCAACTTAAAAATTATGCTCTGGAAGCAACATTTTTCGCTTTGGCAATATCGCCGGCCTGAATAAGCCTGCTGCATTCGGAAGTTAATTAGTAGATCCATTAAAAATAAACGTTGCATGTATATCATTAAAACCCTAATAATGTATAATTAATCAATCCAACTAGCATCTTTTCCTTTCGAAGGGGTGCAACTGTGGTAAATTGCCCATGTAAACATTTTGAACTTGGCCACTGTTATATTGGAATCGCAATATTTACTTTAAAAGACTAGTGTCAAATGAAGAGGCCCAATTATCAACATGGACAAAAAACTCCCGAAACAAGAAAAGAGAAATTCAAATTAAATCTATTAAGAAGTAGTTCTTGTCTTTTATATTCTTTGGCGCTGCATAGTCTCTTGCATAACATCGTTTATCGATCCTTTTTTTTTCTTAAATTAACCCCAAAAAGTATCAATGTCAACTAAGTTATTTTTATTTGTTTTACCCATTTTATGACTTTTTTAATATATATATATATATATATATATATATATGGATTTTTGGGAATTACTAACCTTGAATCCATAGAAAGCGGATTCCATAATACATCATGATCTTATGGAATAAAATATGGAAAACAAAGCAAAAAGGGACAAAAGGGGACCACCCGAAAGTTCAACAAAGTGAAACAGATCAAGAGGAACTGCACGGAGAGCCTTTGGAGCAACACTAGGAGAGAAGACAGTATTGACAATGCCACCACAATAGCATTGCAATCTGTGGAGCAAAGAAGACAACCTTAATAACGCCACATCAGTAGTGTTGTCAATGCCACGGTGTTGCCAACATCACTCTTCTAGCGTGGCCACACTGTGTCAACAGAAATGTTTGACAAGGGTTGACCACGCTACATAAATAATCGTGCAAAGAAGTATAAATCTTTCTAGATCTGAATTCAACAAGAATTTTTATCTTTAAGGTTTGAGAGGACGGAAATAACTTCGAATTTCACCTGTAAAGAACGTGGAGAGTCTCACAATAACAATCACAACTTATTTCAAGTCTAGGATAGGAGTAAACACTTTCTTTTTAGTATTTTCTCGTTCTTAGTTTTAGTATATTTTTCTGTAAAATTCTTGAGCAGTTAATAAATTAAAACAGTTATCTAATAGATTATGCTTAGAAAAGTTCACGGTTGTTTCAGATTTGAATTAGTAATTGGTTAAGCGGATCTTTTGTTCAATGTACTTTAGTATTAATTGAAGTTTATATGAGTTTATTTGTTTACGATGATTTTCTGTTCTTAATACATGCTTTTGGAATGTTACTCATATTGCATGATCTCATTAACTGAACCTAGGAGTCTTTCCAAGCTTACATGTCGTACTGATGCCCAATTTAATGGACTTTGATTACCAAGTGCATGAATACATCAAGATAATTCACAGAGTTGTATAATATTAAATATCCGCGTGTATGCGTAGGAGGGTGTAACTTAATACCACATTGGGTGATTGCATCAACTATGCTTAATGAAGTGTTTTGGTGATTGGACCGTTTGACCTAGAGCAAGTCCCACGACTTATCACCAAAATATAATTAACTCAATGATGTACTTTTAAATATTATGAATATATAGATCGTGTTTGTCACACTAGATCCAATCACAAATGAACCTTGAATCCGAACAATAGCTCAATTATTTCTGCAATCTTATCTCTCAACAAAACCCCCCATTTATTTTTATTAATTTTAAAATTTAAACTGTTGAGTAGATCAACCAAACAAATTAGGCTACTTCTGGTTCCTTTTCCGTCAAATCGGTATTTAGGGGCAGTAACCTTTACCCGACATTACTTAAAGACCTGCGCACTTGCGATGAAAGCATTGCTAGTTGAAACATTAACATCATGGAATTCAATCCTTCGAGCAAGATTTTGAGAGCCTCATTTTCTCTTTCAAGAATTTTGTTTCTCTCCCGGAGATTTAAATGATATGCTCTTCTTCCACATTATCATCACTTCAGACATTTTTCTCAAGTCCAACACTTTTCTCACCAATCCACTTGTCAACTAGTTCAGGTAGCTCTTCCTCAGAGTTTCTAGATCAAGTCATAACTCCTTCAAGTTAACAGAAGATCTTCAAGTTAACAATAGATGTTAAGAAAACATGAATCTTCTCTTTTGATTCCTCCTATGTTCGATCAGACTAACCATCATTCCAAGTTGAGATTATGTCCATGATTTTATTTTTGCAGTAGATTCTCACATTTTGCACAAAAGTTACTAAATCCTCGATATCCTATACATTGAAACCTTCACCCTTGCTTCCGATCTCCAGATCATTAGCACCAAAAGATGTACTATTATTAATATCACAGTCGAAGTGATTTGTATTCATATCTTTATTTATTTTTATTGACTACATTTAGCATTTAATTAAGTGCAACGAAGTTGTAACTAGCTTTTGTATCGATGCATTAATCTAGTTTAGCTTATCTTTGGCCTTTCTATATTGATCTTTTGGTTGTGACCACCCCCATAGTATAATTTTCAGTCCCTTCTGATCCTTCAATATTTTGCTCCATACAATACTGATGTACCATATTTTGGTACCGCCACGTCATAATATCTGATACAATACCACGAGCGTATTTCTGGATGTATTATGCCACGTCAGCACCATTCTTTTTTAATGTAAAATTACAATTTCAGGCAAAACTCAAAATCAGGCCCATTTTGAGTTGATTGAGGCCCATTTCAAGTTGTTTGAGGCCCATTATGAGCTATTTGATGCCCATTTTGACTTATTTGGGCATCTATTTCGCGATATTGAAAAATAACTCTATTTCGAGTTATTTTGAATCATAATCCTACTTGGAATGGACTTCTAGCTAAGGAAGGGCTCCTAGTAGTATATAAGGGGGCCCCATACCTCATTTTTAGGTACATTTTTCATATTTTCAGCATCTATTTCGAGCAATATAAGTCGAATTCGAGCTATTGGCCATTCATTTTGACTTGAAAAAATAGCACTATATTTGAGTTATATTACAAGCATTTCGAGTTATTTGAAAGCCTTCATTTTGACTTATTGAAGACTCTCATTCTGACTTGTTTTGCATCCTTTTCGACTTATCTAGCTACATTTTGACTTGTCATTTCGACCTATCATTTCGACTTGTTGCCTCGCACAACAAGATCTGACATTTGGACCCATCTGACTTGAGCGTCAGAGTGCCTTTGCCGGGAGGGCACCGGCTTAGTTTACATGTAGCTTTGAGTGCAGGTTCTGAACTCAAAAGTTGATTAAGGATCTAGCAGGGACTGAAGCATTTTGACGTGGAGTGTTAACAAGTGGACACGTATCCAAACAAAAATACCCCACAGCAGTGGCGCCGTCTGTGGGAACCACTAAACGCACTTAGGAACAAACACTATCACTGATTCAATGGCTCAGCGAAGAGTTACGGAGAAGAACGGAGTGGCCACCAGGGCTAGGTCACAGAGGGATGAGGAGAACAGAGTTACTGATGGTTCTGAGCAAACATCAGTAACGCCACCGAATACTCCCTTGGACCAACCACGTGTTGCAGTGGAACCTACTGCAATACCTCAAGAACAACAACTGTTGAATCCTGCTCAGTTAGCTCAGATCATGAAAGCTTTTCAACAGACTATGGTACCGATGATCGTGCAACAGCTGGCCAACACTACCTTGCAGGAGAATGTTCCAGCACTAACTACACAATAGACATCGGCACAACGAACAAGGTCTCATCAGACGCAACTTCGAGCTGATTCAAGACAACAAACTCATACAAGAATTACTAGGCCCATCACAAAGGAACCATCTGCATCGCCTGAACGCAGGAACCCGCGCTCAGTGAGGACTGGGAGGCACAGAGCCCTGAGGTGGGCAACCGTTAGGGATAGAGAGGTCAATTCAAGGCAAAGGGGCCGAGAGGTTTATCAAGCCGCAAGTCACACGGCCGGTAGGAACAGAGATTTGCCAGAACGACTTGCACCAAGAGCGGAACCAGTCATTGCTAAACACATTGAATCAGTGGAGAAGCCAACTCCCTTCTGTGATGCAATCAGCAGGCTGACACTGAAGGAAGGAGCCAACCTTCTGGAAATGAAGAAGTATGATGGAACAAGTGATCCTTTAACACATTTCGATGACCTTGATGCGGAATTGCAAATTCTGGGGTACTGCAAGGGCCTCAAGGCTAAACTGATTTCAAACAGCTTAACAGGAACAGTCGAAGAGTGGTTCAAGAACTTGTCACCACGCCCAATTGAATCATTTGAACAATTCAGAGATATGTTCGTAAAAAAATTTCCGACTTATCACCTGAAGAATAGACCACCAAGTTGTCTGTTCAATGTTCGTAGAAAAACATGATTAAAGCTTGGGGAAATACATAGAACGGCTGAACGTGGAGATTGGTCGAGTCCAGTCTCCAACTGCAGATTTGGTTAACTATGTACTGCAAAACTGTAGCAAGAGCAAAAAGCTATTAGAAGTACTCACCTGGGAGGAGCCGACAACTATTGAGCACATTATGGATCTTGCTCGAAAAGTTACTGACATAGAAGAGGTCACTATGAACCACGGTACCGGAACCTTACAAAGGTAAGGAGAATAGAAACAGGAGGAAGGATGACAGAGGCAAAGATCGCGATCGACGTCGGTCACCTTTTAAGAGGTTCGAGAACTATACTCCTTTGAGAAAAGATATTGTTGAAGTCTTTGTCGTGACAAAGGATTGTGGGATATTCAAAACACCCAGACCTTTCAAGGAAACTGATGAGATGAAGGAGTCAAGGAAATGTTGCAAATACCACAAGAAAAACGTTCATTAACTAATGAATGCAAGGCCTTGAGAAACAAAATTGAACGACTCATTCAGGATGGAAAACTCATTGAGTTCGTCCTTGAAAATTGAGAACCACGAGACGATAAATCCTCGGGAGACAGAAAGAGGAATCGCTCTCCACGTGAGAAGAAGGATGAACCAAGGCGTAAAAGGGGAAATCCTAATGACGGTGATGAAAATGGGATCAATGTGATTGCAAGAGAACCGACTGGTGTCGATTCAGCGAAAAGCAGAAAGAAAATTTCTCGAGACATATACAATGAACGTCTCAAATGGCCAGAGAGTGATCTGATTTTTGCTGTTGACAAGTTAGACATGAGGATCACGTTTGACGAGGATGACTACAAGAATCTATCTTCTCAAGCCAGTGAAGCTCAGTACTTGAACTGCCCGATGGTAGTGAGTCCCGTAGTTGCAAATCATATCAACGACGCATCAAAAGGTCAAATTTCCTACCCCTGGTGGAATAGCTGAGATTACCACAAACTATCGTGAAACTTGGAGCTGCTATGTCATGTCGACAAAACCAATCAAGGCAAAGGCAGATTCTAACGTCGCTATGATTGGGATACATGTCTTTGAGACACCTGAACTCCCCGCACACATGTATACAGAGATGGTGCTTGTCGCACAGGAGCATCATACGACGAAACCAGACACCATTGAGCTGTCTGACGAGAAGCTCACAATGGAAAAACCAATGGAGGAGAAGGAAGACAAGACTACCTTGGGTTATAAGAAACAGATGGAGGTTGAACGCATGAAGCCCTCTGGTGAATTCAAGGAGGTGATACTGGTAAACAATGAACCAGACAAAGTCATTAAGATCGGTAGAGAGTTACCATCTGAGATTGAGAAGGCATTATTGGAATGCTTACGAAGGAACTTTGATGTATTATCATGGACGGACTCGGACTTAAAAGGAATTGATCTACGAGTTGCAGTACATCACTTGAATGTGAACCCGAACGCCAAACCTGTTCGACAGAAGAAGAGACATTTCATTGACAAAAAGAACAAGGCTGCAGAGTTGGAGGTACAAACAAAGTTGGCTGCTGGTCACATATTCGAAGTGCGTTATTCTGAATGACTCAGCAACATTGTTCTTGTACCAAAGAAGCCGACTGTATGGAGAATGTGTGTGGACTACACTGATCTGAACAAACATTGTCCACGAGATCCTTTTCCGTTGCCCAGGATCGATCTCGTGATGATTCTACTGCTGGATGCGCATTACTAAGTCTCTGCGATGTACAGAGCGGATTTCATCAAATACTAATGGTAGTAAAGGACCAACATAAAACGGCCTTTATCACGGACAGAGGCATATTCTGCTACAGAGTGATGCCGCTTGGGTTAAATAATGCAGGAGCAACTTTTCACAGACTAGTAGCCAAGATGTTCTACCATCAAATTGGCAAGACAATGGAAGTATATATAGACGACATGCTTATCAAAAGGTTGAAGGCGGAGGATCATGTTAAACATCTTGATGATGCTTTTGGTATCATGAAACAGTATGGGATGAAGTTGAATCCGAAGAAGTGCACGTTCGGAGTAAAGGCTGGAAAGTTTCTGGGTTTCATGGTGAACGAGCGTGGTATCAAAGCTAACCAGACGAGATCAAGGCTATAATGGATCTTCCATCCCCCAAGTCCATTTGTGAGGTGTAACGCTTGGTGGGAAGAACTACGGCACTAACCGCTTTATTTCACATTCTGCAGAGAAGAGCTTACCTTTCTTTAAAAGCTACAAAAGACACCTAAGTTTGTGTGGACGGAAGATTGTGAAGAAGCCCTTCGCCAACTAAAGGTCTATCTCACGACACCACCATTATTATCTAAGCCCAAGGACAACAAGATGCTATATCTCTACTTGGCTATAACTAAGAATTCACTGAGTACAGTACTTGTACGTGAGGAGGATAGGAAACATTTGCCAATCTACTATGTGAGCAAAGTACTGAACGGTGCAGAACTCAATTATCTGGAAATTGAAAAGCTAGCATACGCGCTCGTCATAACAGCACAGAAATTGAGGCCATATTTTCAATCACATCCGGTCACTGTCTTAACTAATCAACCATTGAAGCAAGTTATGACAAAACCGGAAACATCAGACAGACTTGTGAATTGGGCAATTGAGTTGGGAGAATATGATCTGGAATATCTACCTAAGACTATGCCATACAATTGAACTTTCAAGTTACAAACAATCAAGCAGAATACGAGGCGATGCTAGCTGGGATTCAATTGGCGAAATCATTAGGGATAACCTAACTCGTGGCATTCACAGATTCACAACTGATTGCAAATGAGCTTGAAGGGAGATATGAAGCTAAGGAGGCTGTAATAGTCAAGTATCTTGATAAGCTCAAAGAAGTGATTTCAAATTTTGAGACATTTACTATCGCGCAAATACCCAGAGATTGAGTGTGCCAACTCTTTATCTCGATTTGTGAGTACTGCTTAAGTCTTTGTTGAGAGCCGAGTGACGCTATTGGCTACTGATCAAACCTAATTTGGCAAGGTTAGCGACACAAATCCACCCCAAGCTTTGGAGTTTGTTATGCCAGTAGAGGTTGAGAAGTGTTGGAAGGGTGCGATCATGGATTAGTTACAAAATGAAACCTTACGAACTGATCCACAAGCAGTCAGAAGACTGAAGTACAAATCGGCAAGGATTACTATGTTTAATGGAGAGCTTTACAAAAGATCGTTTGAAGGACCACTTTTAAGATGTCTGTCACCAGCACAGGCCAAACACGTCTTAAGAGAGATACGTGAAGGTAGTTGCAAAAATCACTCAGAATGACGGTCCTTAGCACAGAAAATGCTCCATCAAGGATATTTCTGGCCTACTATTATGAGAGACTCAATGGATTATACGAGGAAGTGCAGAAGCTGTCAGTTACACTCGGAGATTATTCATACGCCTGCACAACTAATAACGACTATGAGTTATGTATGTCCTTTCGATCAATGGGGCATAGATATCGTTGGACCCCAATAGCTTCTGGAGGTAGAAAATGAATATTGGTAGCAGTGGAATACTACACGAAGTGGGTAGAGGCCGAAGCACTGGTGTCAATAACAGAGGCTAATATGAAGCAATTCGTATGGAAGAACATCATATGCCGATTCGGGATTCCAAGGGTCTTAATTTTTAACAATGGAAGGCAGTTCCAAGGATTTATGATTCAAAACTAGTGCAAGGACTGGAAGATTGAACAACGCTTCACATCTGTCACGCACCCTGAAGCAAATGGACAAGTAGAGGCTACCAATAACACGCTGGTTAAGAGTCTCAAGAAAATATTAGAAGGAGAAGGACGGAACTCGGCTGATGAGTTACCAGGTATACTATGGGCTTAGCGATGTACGCCTCGAACTTCCACTAGAGAGACTCCATATTTAGTAACATATGGTTCTGAAGTAGTGATACCTGCAGAGATTGGAATGCCGACTTACCGCATTGTTACATATGATGAAGAGCAGACTTTAGGGGCAAGGCAAATGGACCTCAAACTGATAGGGGCCACGAGAGAAGAAGCCTATCAACGTACTCAAGCGTACAAATCTATGATAGCAAAGGCATATGACAACAAGGTTTGGTTTTGGAACTTCTAAGTGGGGGACTAGGTCCTTAGGAAGGTGGAAGCTACCAAGCACGTTGGGAAGTTAAAACCAAATTGGGAGGGATCTTACAGAGTGGAGAAAGCAAGCGCTAAAGGATACAATTATCTGCAAGAGTTAGGTGGAAGGATTTTATCACGCCCCTGGAACTCAAGAACTTGAGAAGGTTTTATAGTTAGGACACTAGCGTTCTAACAGCCTTGTGGCACATTAGAACCGTAGTTTCAATGTTATTATTACTTATTCTTTCACGAATTATGAGTCTCCGCATGTAGACCTCGATTGTAATACTTAGCACTGAACTATGGGGACTTGATTGCTGACCACCTATATACGACAGGATACGTAGGTAACTCGGAAGTTACTCGAGCCCAGTCCCAAGACTTATAAAATTTTATATTTTATTCAAGTTTGCTTCTTTTCCTACATCATGCATATAAAATATCGAGCACAAGCACTCGTGAATTGAGCACAAACACTCAACATATAAGCACAAGCACTTAAAACATTGAGCACAACCACTCTAACTATGAGCACAAGTACTCAAGTAAAATACTAAATTCATCCATAATACGACACAAATCCATGTTATAAGGAGTCAAAGCAATAAAGCAATCACAAAGTACCAATCAAGATGCACAGCATGAGAAGTACTTGAACAATGTCAAAAATCTCTATGTACTGAAATAAGGGATAAGCGCAACTAAGGCGCAAAGTCAACAAGAATGTACTAAGTCAAATACTGAAAAAAGTAATATACTAATTGTGCAGAGATAAAGGCACAAGTGCCAGCAAAAGATAAACAACACGTATGCCGAAGATAAGGAACATCAAGGGCGGAGATTCAACCCCAGCGACTCCACCGCACCCTGGCTCTGCTCTTGACGCTCTGCAAATGACTCATTCAGTAGACCAGTGTCATCAACAGGGGAGATATGTCGCGGCACAGCAGCACTAGCAGAAGCAGACTCATCGGCCACCCCTGGTATCTAACACCATCTCTCTCTCCTCCAGATCAGGGGCAGGCGGAGCGACAGTGGAGGGACTAGGCTGATCCGTAAGATGGTCCTTCAGCCACACCTACTGCAGAGGAAGGACAGGAGCAAAGGGGTCATGCTTTGGCGAACCAGCATCCTCAGAAGGTGCCTCGTCAGTAGGCGTCAGTCTCATCGCCACCTCCATCCTCATCATCATTCAGGAAATCGAAGATGTCGAAGTCCTCCTTATTGAAGCCAGCTGCGAGGGCACCTTTCTTCTCGACATCGTCTTAGCCATGCCATAGCCCTTGGCCATGTCATAGCCACCCTTGATGGTCGCGATCTCCTCCCAAGTCTCTGAGCAAAAGAACTCCAGGGCTAGCGCCAGCTTATCTTCATCAGGCAACTCCTACAATGGGATGCAAGTATAATGAAAATCATGATGAGATGGAAAATTTTGAAAGTACACGAGGAAAAAAGTTCAGACTTACCTCGCTCAGGGCCCGATCATACTCGGCTTGCTCAGCAGTAACGAGCGCAGCCTTCACCTCGGCAAGCTCAGCTTCCAACTTTGCACGCTCCCCCTTGGCAGCAGAGGCATTGTTCCTGTTCCTTAGGACAACAACATTGAGATCATCGATCTCCTTGTTTGCCTGCTTCAGATCCTGAATCAACTGCACAGCCTGCGCCTTGTACTCTTCAGCCTCGCGCTTGGCCTCGACAGTCACCGCATTGGCCGCCTCCAAATCAGCCTCAGCACGCTGCAGCTCCCCATAAATAAGCTGCAGGTTCATCTCTGCCTCGTGGGCTGCATCCTTGGCCCACTTCTCAAGAACTTGTGCCTGAGCTGCCGCAGTTCGATGCCGTTATAGAGAAGCCGCGTACTGCTCCTGGGCATCCATGGCCATATCGAAATTCTCCATCATGGTTTGCACGTTGATGAAAAACTGCACAAGGAGAAGATTAGAGTTAGCATTATAAGTAAGAAATTTAAAACATGACAAGAAAAGCAAACTCACCTCGCAAGTAGCCAGAGCAGCCTGGCTGTAGAGCCTCTCGCGACCAACCTCCTGGTAGTACCTCTTCTGATCAAAACCGGGCATAAACCCCTTAACAAGGTGGAGAGCCGCAGTATTGGTCATCTTGAAGTGATCGTCATCAGTCGTCGCCCGTATGATCTCCTCCACATTGATGTCCAAATCATCAGGCTTGTAGGTATTCGATGTGTCATGAGCGGGACGTTTGTCCTGACGACGGTCCTCAGAAGTGGAAGGCCTCTTTCGCGCATTAGGATCGAGACCCATCTCGTTCCCCCTCCGCACGGCATCAACCACGGCGGGAATCTACTCTCACTCATACGCAGAAGCAGGAGGAGGAGTCTGGTCCGGCAAGGATGGTTCAACATGTGCAGGAGGAGAAGATGGAGCAATAGTAGAAGCAGATGGTGCAAGAGCAACGGATGGTGTACCCCTACTGCGGCTGGATCCCCTAGTCGAGTCAGAAGCAGCAGTAGGAGGAGTAGGAGCAGTAGAAGCGGCCGGAGCTCGATAGCTCGAACCTATAGCCGAAGCTTTAGCACCTCGGTACCTCATCTTCCCAGGGATCACTGCTTCGGTAGGAGTAGCATTGGCGTTCCTCTTTATCGCAGCAAGTCTCTGCTTAGTCTTATCCATCACCATCTTTTCTGCAAAATAGAACAATAAGAGGTTAGAAGTTGTTCGAAGAACAAAGAAGCATAAGTAACAAAACAATAATAAACATGCACGACTGTATACCAAAAAGCAATAACTCGACAGCAGGATAATGTGTAAAGCCGCCGGCCCGCAAGACTTCAGACGTCGTTAACTCAAAGACATCAAATTGATGCTCTTTGAGCATGTCAATCAATTCCTTGGGGTAGACAGCAGCTGGGCAAGGCGAAGATCGACGACTATCGCCCTAGAGTCTTTTAAACTTGAACTTAGAGGGCTTTGATTCCTTGACGAAGAACCACTGCTTCTTCCAGTGCGTTCCAAAACTCGACTGAAACTCGGATAGGAAGCAGTTGTTCTTCCTTGAGCTCAGAAGATAGAACCCGGCATCGTCACCCTTATTTCAGAATTTGATGAGAAAAAGTTGCCAAAACTCGTTTAGGGAACACGGTAGGTGGAAGACACGGGTCAACATGACATACACGTACATTTGGGTGTAGGTGTGCGGGGTAAAATGATAAGGGCAAGAGTTTAAGGAGTTCATCAACTATGCAACCATAGGATCAATAGGGAATCTAAGGCCACACTATAGATACCCATTGAAAACGGTAAGACACCCCTCGGGCGGGTTGTTCATCCTATCATCAGACCTAGGAACTATAATCTGGTAAGTGTGTGGGATATCAAAGGTCTAACGGTAATAGTCAACGTCGTGAGGCAAGACAAAACGGTGTAAGTCAAAATTTGACCTATTTCGAACTGGACTAGGGGCAGGAGACTCTAAGTTTACCCCTTAATCTGCTAGCTCCTGAAAGGTCTCCTCGACTATCCTACTATCAGGGTTCATAGAAGAGGTATCATCAGCATGTAAGGTGGTGGCAATATCAGAAGGAGGATCTACTGCAGGCGACGCTGTACAACACAAAGAAATAACATAATTATGTAAATCATCACCTAAAATATCTACCTCTCTATCGAAGGCTTTATCGGAACTGCGTGCAGAACTGTCAGAGGAGTCTCCACTACTGGACTAGACTGCTTTAGACCTATTCGACCTAATGCTTTCATGACTACTACCACTAGTGGACTCACTATCTGATGCAGACGCCATTAAAGTTCAAGGTAAGTAGTTACCAGAACCGGGGTCGAGGTCGATGAAGCGCTCTTCGTTGGGATCACGATGTTCGTAAGACCTTTGAGCAGGAACAAAGAGTTTCGGAGCTCCCGACACACGGATCTTAGCAGATGTGAATTGTGGGGACAATACGGCGATGCAGGACATACTGGGTTCGAACGTCGCGGATTTATGGGGTAGTTGTGATGCGCACGTGAGGCAGACGGTCGTGATTGGTGATCCTGTGAGTTGTAGTGGGGACGTGAATGTGAGTGTGATGGTGGAATAGATGAACGGCTGGGTGATCGATAACGGCGTAGACGATCCGTCGTAGCACGTATGCACAAAAAGATCACGATTAGTCAACACGGAAAAAATATCAAAAACTTTTCGGGAAAAATTTCACAAGTTATATTACTCCAAATGCATAAGTCGAACCAACAAGGATGCCTTTCGACTTTTTTTTTTTGAGCTATTGGTAGCCCTGAACTGGAGGGTTTTCGACTTAAAATTTTTAGTTATTTGCTGGAAAAGTGCTTATTTCGACTTACGAGAGATAACAATGTAATTTAGGCGCTTTTCAACTTATATTTCACTATTCCAAAACAACCTTTTCGAGTTATCTATTTCGAACTATTTTCTGGCTCTCTAGGTAGAAACGCAAGCGAGAAATGAGGAAATGAAGAATTTGCACGGAGTATTTATAGGCGGAAATAATTTTTATTTACGAAACTGCCACTATTTTGAGTTATCCACCCATTTTGACCTATTTGCTCTATTTTCGATTTATGCTGTTCGAGTTACTACATCGGGTGACTCACTCCGAGCTATTCCTTTTCGACTTACCCGATTTAGTAAATTTTGACTAATTTTTATTCGAGGTATTTTTGGCAAAAACGTTGGTTTTTTCACACTAAGGCCGTTTTTGTTGCACGATTCTCGACTCTTTGAAGTACGTTTCTAGATTGTATGACTAGTGTTTCTACACATTACTCTTACAAACTGGAGGACTCCATGATGTACCATATTTCGGTACCGCCACGTCATAATATCTGATACAATACCACGAGCGTATTTCACGAAATATTATGCCACGTCAGCACCATTTTTTTTAATGCAACATTACAATTTCAGGTAAAACTCAAAATCAGGCCCATGCAGGCCCATTTTGAGTTATTTTAGGCCCATTTAGAGTTGTTTGAAACCCATTTAAAGCTATTTGAGGCCCATTTCAACTTATTTGGGCATCTATTTCGAGCTACTCCAAAATAACTCTATTTCGAGTTATTTTGAATCATAATCCTACTTGGAATTGACTTCTAGCTAAGGAAGGACACTTAGTAGTATAGAAGGGGGCTCCATACCTCATTTTTAGGTACGTTTTTCATATTTTAAGCATCTATTTCGAGCAATATAAGTCGAATTTGAGCTATTTGGAATTCATAACTTGACAGAATAGCTCTATTTCGAGTTATATGCATTTCGAGTTATTTGAAAGCCTTCATTTCGACTTATTGAAGACTCTCATTTCGACTTGTTTTGCATCCTTTGCGACTTATCTAGCTACATTTCGACTAGTCATTTCGACTTATCATTTCGACTTGTTGCCTTACACAACAAGATCTCACATTCTGACCCATCTGACTTGAGCGTCGTGTGTTGAGTGCAGATTCCGAACTCAAAAGTTGCTTAAGGATCCAGCAGGGACTGAAGCTATCTGCCGTAGAGTGTTGACAAGTAGACACGTATTCAAACGAAAATACCCCACATCAGATACAAAAAGATCCAACATCAGTAATCTAATCAAGGTATTGGAGACAAGCTCTGGCACTACTTGTTAGGTCTTACCTTCGTTCATTTATGATGTTAGGAGTTGTAATAGTAGAAATAATGCTATTTGCAACGTTAAGTAAGAGAATATTAAATAAAACACACAAGGATTCAACATGGCCCGATATCATTTGACCTAATCTTGAGACTTTCACCTACAAGTTCAAACTTCATTATTTCACTAAAAAGAATTACAAAAAAAAAGGTTTACTTTAACTATCTAGAACCCTTCTTATGTTAAATGCCTACAAAACACTCTTTACTAACTCCGTATGAACATTGAAATAGACCACCTTCGGTTGAAATCTCTTCAACTGTCTGAGATTTCACTTGAAATGAATTGAGTTGGTCCTCAAAAAACTTCAAACCTTTCTATTATTACTCAAGATATTTCTCTTAAAAACGTTGGTCCTTCATTCTGATCAGCCGTGCTATTTATAAGGATAGCAAGACTATTTTAGTGCGGAATTACAACTATACAGTCTCGTGACTGGCCTTTACCAAGTAAAGCTACGATAGAACGGTTAACATGCCTCTAAAACAAAATCCAACAATTTTTTTCTCGTAATAGATTAATGACTAAAATAACAAAAAAAAATAGTGTACTTATAAATTTCAGATTAACTGTGAATATATACTTAATTAGTAGATAGAATATTTGAAGAAGATTATTTTCTTAAAGCTGATATACTGAATTAAGAGAATATTCTATTTGACAAAATAAACTAATTTCAATAATATAGAAAAGGCATCTCGAAAAAAATCATAGACGCCATGAAATGTGTCCTAACAAAGAAAGTTTTGAAAATACTATTCTCGCCAAAACTCTCGTTCTACTCAATCCTTTTGCATGTTGTTTCTTTTGTTTTTAGTGTACACAATATACTATGTTGCACTTTCGATCAAAGTAATTTTGTTTCGACTCGTAATCAATGTACTTATTTATCATAATGTAGAATGAGTGGGTAGTATACTTCTAAATTCCCCCCTCATTATTTCTCTCTCTTCACCTTTCTCATCACCCTTCATCATCTTGTACGTTTCCCCACAACTCTTCGTTCTTGGGAAACAAATGCTTTTAACTTCTAGAAGGATAGGATCAGTGTTTGTGGCCAGACGGGGGACCGTCGAATGGATCAACAATGTAAAGGAAAAAAAAATGCTACATAAAAGACTTTTAAATATGTAACAACGGATAGATTTTGCGATAAGGCTATGGTTTAAGCTGAACGTTAATCTTGAAGATTTTCTAAATCATGTCTCGTGTGTGTTTAATCTAAGTTTTGCCTCGCAAGGTCAAGTAGGTCATGGGATTCGATGAAATATTGAAATGTCTTAATTTTTTCTTGCTCCATAACTATTCTTCAGTTATGCTAAACGCGAGAGACACGCAAATCAGTCAGAAAATTCTCCAAACCAATTGATAATTACACGTAAAAATTAAGTCATATTATTCAAGCACTGAGAAACAACCACTACAAGAAACAATGGCTTTCCCCACGCTTTTTTGAGTCTATGCCCACGCTTTTTGGCGTAGGCAAAAATCCCGTCCACACTTGGTCAAAGCGTTGTCTATTTTTGCGTGGGTAAAACTTACCCACGCTTTCAGGTAGGTGTTGGTAACAATATTCTTATTGCCAACGACTTAGAAGTGTGGAGATATTGATAAAAAGCGTCGCTGAAAACGTTCTTAACACCCACGCCCTCCAACAAAGCATGGGCAATTCCTAATAAGCGTGGGGAACTCTAGCATTGCTCTCATGCCTTTTCAGGACGATTTTAGCAAAAGCGTGGGTAAATGTCACATCTGAAAAAAAAAATCACCTATTTTTATATGATTTTCCTGCTAAAACCAGCAAAACAATAGCAGAAAAACAGCAAAACAAATGCAGAAAAAAACAGCAAAACAGAAACTATTTTAGCCTTAAACCAACAACAGTACTTGGCCACTCCCGAGCAGTCGGTGCAAACTGGGCAGAAAATCGACAACAGAAAACATCAAGCCCACAAACATCTCAACAAACATCAGCAATCCACACAAAGTTCCCCAAGAAACATATGCACTGGAACAACAAATTGATTAAAGAATCAACTAATCTTCAACATTCATGAGCATTCACCATATAAACTTCTACATTCAACATCATTCACCATGTAAACTTCAACACTCAACATCATTCACCATGTAAAAACTTCAACATTCAACAAAATGATCCATCTAACAATCAACAACAATTACCATGAAATCCTCAAAATCCAATAATAGAGATCACCAAAGTTAAAATTTTGATGTTTCAATAGAATACACCAACTTCAATAATCAACGACTTGCATCCGGATAAGAACCATAGCTGGATCGAGAAGAATGCGATCGTCGATGATCCTAGATATAAAAAAGAAATTAAACTCGTTAGTGATAACAAGCAATCTATTTTTTTTTAAAGTAACATTTCATTGAGACAAGCCTCAAAAGCTAAAGTTTAGTACAAAAACAGGGACAGATAACAACAACAAAAGAAAGGCTGATATAGTAGTCTAGGTTAATTTCTTCTGAAACTTTTGTAGCACTTGAAGTTGAAAGTGTCAAATGCACTAAGAACAGCTGCAATAGTTATTTTGTTTTCTTTATTTGATTAGAAGGGTTCAAACTCTCTTCTACTACAAAACCTCCTCAATGTATGTATAGTTTTCTTGTAGCATCACTTGAATCATGCTAAACTAAAAAGCTGGTGAAAGCAATGTCATTGCATTTTGAGATAACAAAATATATTTGACAATAGATTGTTAAATTATAAATAAATATCCTGGGATTATCTGCTGTAGCTAATTCAACACTGCCTGAGATTTGAAACGTATGCAAGTCTCCTATCAACAAAAAAATAAATAAAAAAACATATGCAAGTCAATTACTTTATTTATAGCTCTTGTATGCATTTACTAATCTGAAATTTGCATTTACTAATCTGAAATTGGTCTGAAGATTTCACACCTTCTAGTGAGTGTATATGACCAAACCATCCCTCCAGGCTGCTCCAGCTTAATTAAGAGCAATGTATGTGGAGTATTATTCACAAGTCTTGCTTATTGTTTTTTGTTGACTATGAAATTATGACAGAACCTTAATCGAAAAGAATGTCCTCCTTACAAACATATTATTTTAAACTAATCCAACTCCGTTTAGAACAGGAATTTTTCGAACATGCCACAGTCGCCCTACGCTATCACTGCACCTAATCCAACTCCGTTTAGAAAGACAAACTCTAGACGACACAACTGAACCTTACCTCTCCTAGTTCACGAGATTCACTCTCATGGAGAAAAAATGACCACAACCTCACACCCTATCCAACTTGAGAGACGTGATCAGTGCATATTTGATTATCCCAGTTCATAACCTTGAGCATCAAAAAATGTTATCCACCTAATTGCCCATGATTCAACAAGACCTCTCCACTACATGCAATCATATACATTGCCCATTCTCCAACCCATATGCATTTGCACAATTAACAGACACAAGAACCACAACAAAGACAAAAAGATAAATAAGCAGAGGAAACACCAGTCACAAAGTATGAAAGTATGTTTTACTGGGACTTACAATTTTTTGATGACCTTTAATGGATTGGAGTTCTTGCATCAACATACGCATTTGAGCACTTTGTTCTTCTCTTTCTCTCTTCATTTGTTCTTCTAAACTTTTGATCTTGTTCTCGAATTGCTCTTTAGTTGCGGCCATCTCTTGATGTAGATTATCAAATTCTTCATCCGTATGGATCCTTGAAACTTTCGGTCCAAAAATCTTGCGTCGGGTTGCTCCTGGACCCACACCGCGAATTCTACTATCATTCTTTGGTCCCGACAAATTATCCAATAACTAAAGCGGCACGATGTTCCAATAACTCTAATTGTTTGACATCAAGAACTTTAGAACATACCCCTTTGAATATATTGCAAACCTCAATAATCACTTTTACCACATGTTTAGGTAAGGACCTTCGTAGAGCAACCGGCAAAATGTCTTGCATTAGGATGTGAAAATCATGTGACTTGAGTGATTGGAGCTTATTCTCTTTCTCATTCACCGATTTTGAAATATTTGATGCATAACCATCCGGAAGTTTCATGTTTTTTAACACTTTGAAAAATAAAGATTTCTCCTTTTTGGACATGGCATAGCAAGCAATTGGCATCCGTCTTTGACCATTAGGTAGATATTCTGGGTGAAGCTCATGTCTTATAAACATTTCAACCAAGTCAAGGCGGGCTTTCTCATTATCTTTGGATACCCCTTGGACACCCAAAATTGTACCGATAATATTAACTGCTACATTTTTTTCTGTATGCATAACATCGATGTTATGTCGAAGTATAATGGAGTGCCAATATGGAAGGTTAAAGAATATGCTTCTCTTTTTCCAAATCTGATCATCGTTAGGATTCTCATCTACTTCATCAACTTCTAGAGCATTATCAACTCTGTTTCTCTTCTTTCCCGCATGTTTGTTTCTTTTAATTCCTTTTCCATAAGAAAAAGACAAACCATCCACATGACTTAGCACTTCTCTACCTGTCAAGGAAATAGGTGCAACCTCATGCTCCTCGGTCCCGTCAAAGAGATCTTTTTCTGTGCGAAACTTGTGATTTTGCTCCAACCATCTACGATGGCCCATGTAGCAGAATTTCCTCCCATGGACTAACCAACGTGATCTAGTTGATTCACCACATACTGGACATGCAAAACGACCCTTAGTCGTATGACCACACATCATTGATAAAGCAGGATAGTCGTTGATAGTCCAAAGTAAAACAGCTTTCATTTTAAAACTTTCTCCAGATGTTGCATCATATGTATCAATACCATCCCATAACTTGTTCAATTCTTCGACCAACGGCTCAAAGTAGACATCAATATCATTTCCAGGACCTTTCGGTCCAGGAATTATCATAGACAATATAAATGATGATTGTTTCATGCCTTGCCATGGAGGCATATTGTACGGAATAAGGATCACGGGCCATGTGCTATAGGCGCTGCTTAGTTGTCGAAATAGATTAAACCCATCACTTGCATGACCGAACCTTACATTCCGAGGATCAGAGGAAAAATCTGGATATTGTTCATCAAATGATTTCCAAACTTCAGAATCAGCTGGGTGCCTCAAAAGCCCATCATCTTTTCGACCCTCTTTGTGCCACCTCATAGCCGAAGACGTTTTCGAAGACATAAACAATCTCCTAAGCCTTGGAATTAAAGGAAAATACCATAGCACTTTTGCAGCCTTAGGTTTCCTCTTGCTCTTATTGGTTAGATCCTCATCTTGATCATTCTCAATTGGACTACTTTCATATCTTGAAGCACTACAAACATGACAAGATTGTCGATCAAGATGTTCACCCCTGTAAAGCATACAGTCATTTGGACAAGCATGAATCTTTTCATATTCAAGTCCAAAAGATTTAAGATATTGCTTGATTCCGTAAGCATCAATTGGCAAATTACTATCAGGAAAAGCTTCACTCAACAAACTCATGAGCATTGAGAAAGACTTGGAAGACCATCCATTCATGCACTTGATATCGAACAATCGCACAATAAAGGACAAACGAGAAAACTTCTCGCATCCTTTATAGAGTTCTTCATTTGCATCTTCCACAAATTTTTGAAACTTTTGTGCTTCCTTGTCATTAACATTTGGATGTGGCATGCTACCAATGTCATCCGATTCTTCATCATCAACCTCTCCATTCTCAAGAGGAATTCCTGGTAAGCCAAAAGCATCTCGGACAAGAGCTTGCATATCATCACCTTCATCTTCATTTGGTTGGTCTAAGTTCGTTGTATGTGGGTGAGATTGCGTCGGTAGCTCATTCAAAGAATGTGAGGATGAAGGAAACGGTTCACCATGACAATACCATATAGTATACCCTTCAAGAAATCTATTGCAAACTAAGTGTTCCTTTACAACATCAAATGTTTGTAGTTCGTAACATGAACACTTAGAGCATGGGCAACGAATAAATTCTCTATTAGGAAAATTCTTCTTTGCCAACTCTAGAAAGTATTTTATGCCATCTTCATACTCGGGACTTATTGTTGGCCTAGATAACCAACTTCTATCCATCTTGATACTCGGGATTCTACATGAGATATAGAACACAAGAAGACTTGACAATCACTAAATCATATATGCCCGTGCATCACTCTAAATTATAAATTTATAAGTAGTATAGTTAGTTGTTCAAGTAATATATAGATTGTTTTAGACTGTATTTCTGATTTTACATTTCTTTAGAACCTATATTTGTCATTTTAAATTGAACAGTTACATGACTTACAACATAATATCTGTCTGAATAAGGAAAAATATCTTTAGAGTGAAGATAATTGCTTACTGGGAAATGTCTGAATGCACAGAACTTAAGCTTTCCTTTCCTATTGTACTTGAGTTCCCTTCTTCAAAGCAACGAGTGACTTCAAGAACAAATAAAGTCATATTAGCATATAACCAGATAATGTCATGAATAGAGTAAGTTATGTTTAATCCAAGTTAAATGGTTCTTAGCACCTAATGCAGTTTTTTCAAGTTATGAGTGACAAGGAGACCCAAGGAAAAAAAAAATGTTTTCTAGTATAATTCTGCAATCACCTATTTTTAACTGTAAGCACAAAATTGGACAACCAATATTAGTTGTCAGTAATGCAATTGCTATGGGTGGAATCAAATTTGCAACTGAAACCAATTAATGACACATCTTATGAGAGAACAAATGATTATGCAATATACATAACTTGGTACAAGCTGAAAAGCAAACACTGAAGCAAAAAAGTCAGTGGCATACGAAGAGCAAGGGGCAATGCACTACTCAACAGTCGCAACACAATGTATGCTATAGAATTGACATCTTAAAACCAACATAGGAGTTAGAACACAGTAAAGTAAAGCTAGTGTAAGCCCAGGCCACGAGTGAATGGAGTATCATCCTCAAGCACTGGGTTGGCATGGGTATAGATAGGAATGGATGGCGGCGGCACAGGTGCTGAACTCTAACAGTACGAAAAATACCAAAAAGAAAATGACACCACAAGCAGCACTAGTTAAAAGCAAGAAACTACCAGGATCAGAGTATGTAGCGTGCCAAATGCCTCCTACAGTAGCCTAGAAGAAATCTACTCAGGCCTTAAGCAAATGACCAAATCTTACTAGTGAAAGAGAGGTCTAAGAACACATTATGTTGTGTGCCACACTATCCAAATATATATTCATATTACGCTAAATAAATCAGAGTCATTTGTAGAGAAAAAAGATAAAAAAATAATAATCCTAATATCTTGTATACAACCTTCGGATAAATTCATTCACTACTTTCACCATTGTAGCCATGCATGCATTCAACTATGAAGCAATAAACAACCAAGGATTAAACAGTAAAATTCAATTCCCGTTAACTAGAGAAACTAACACTAAGTGCCTCTAATGTGCAGATAACCCCTTACCATACCATATGGAAATGATCCCTTACTGCGCCTGCTGCTCAGATAAAACTGCAATCTGAAATAAAGATAAATAGCAGTCCCATGGCATCCGTTAAATGATAAGACATATTAGCAGACAAAATATATTTCAAATCGGAGTCGTGTTATCTATCATAGCAAACAGTAAGCTCAAAACAACAGAATGTCTTGTCATTCCAAACAAACCCAAGTTACTCCAGGAAATAACCTCATGCAAAGCAACAAAAATAAGGAGTAAAACTGAATACCATCAACGAGAAAAATGCAACTCAATGAAGTCCCATTAGATCAACAAATTACATACTGTAAACAAGTTAGCACACCATCTTTTGGCAGCACATTGCTGCACAAACTATGGACACAAAATGCTATAGCAAATGTTTAAAGATAGTAGCTACTTTCGCTTACAAAAAAAGCCCAAACCAGAAGCACGGCGTCCTAAAAGCACCGCATCTGAAACCAGCTAGAACTGGTATAACAAAGTTTGACAATCTCTTCTTAAAAAGCTTATCATAATAAGTTTGTGCGGAACAATCGTAGTAAACACCTTAATCCTTACCTTAAGTAGTCAAATACTTTCACCATTAAGGTGGATGCGGGATTGAGCATCGTCATCCTGACGCTCGAATCCCATAATATCCTAAGCTTTATAAAGACTTTTTACTCATCAATTCCACTCAAAACATTAGGAGAACCACAAGGCCAGTAACAGATACCTTCAAACTGAATGTCATTAGCACATTTTGTGATTCTCATTTTCAACTATCACCTAGCCTCAATAGCCTAATTCAAATTCAGATATTGCACATGAATTTACCATGCAAGCAGCAACACAAAACAAGAGGTCCAACATTATGCAAACCATTTCAAGAACAAAGCAGAAAAATGCAACTATTCATCAAAGAGCTTGTGTCGTGCTAGGATCCAGGCATGTGAAAACACTTTGCTCTTACTTGTAAAATGCAGTAAATAATATATACTCTATAAAGTAGGATAATACACTTATTTTCTCCTTCTACTAAACACACTAACAGGAAGACAAGCTTCAATACTACTGATCAAGATGAATAACAACAATAGTTCGAAATCCAGTAGAAACTTAAATGTTCGACATTACTCAAAACCTAATCTAGGTTTTCAAACAAAAACTTGAGAATGAAACAAAATTAAAGTGTAAAAAAAGCTTTAGCAAGGAGATGAACCTAATCTTGTTTCTTCAGCAAGGAGATCCTTCGTCGCGTCGATTAGAAATTCTCGAAACTGAAAAAGAGCAATTTAAAGTTAATTTATTTTTCTGCTAAAAACAGAGCTGAAAACACAAACAAAAATAGAAAACAGAACTGAAACAAAACAAATTCGATTATCAGAGTGAATTTATGAAAATAAAATTGAGTTGGCGATCCTATTAACTGATCAAACGAAGTTATAGACAAACAATTACAATATGAATTATGAACCGACAAATCGAGCAAAATTACGAGTATACATTGAAAAATAAGAAAAAAAACTAAATTACAACTCACTGAGCGATGCGACGGCGTGGCGCGGCGGAGGACCGGAGTTGACGGTGGCCGTGAGATTTGTTACGGTGAACACTCAAGAGTGTTAGCAGAAAAGCAAGGAGATCCGAACAGAGAGGATAGTAGCGAGACTTCCTTCGTCGCGTCGATTCGAACTCGGAGCTAAAAATCTTCTGTAATTCTCCGAAAATTCGCCGTAGATCGGAGTTTTTGTGAAGATTCGCCGGAGATTCAGCCGCTGATCGGAGTTTTCTAGCTAGGGTTTAGTAATCGGGAAGTCACCAGGATTAGAAAGAAATCGATTAAAAAATAAAAAACAGATGGTTTTTTGATGATTAAAAAAAGAATATTATGTTATATAATATATAATATATATTATATAATATATAATCAGATTTGCTTTGTCTCAAAAAAAAAAAAAAAAAACACGCATGTACGTACCCACACAAGTCACTAAAGTCGTGAATTGAAGATGCATAAACCACGATTTTCTAAAAAGTGTGGGCATATGCTATTTTTTATATTTTTTCGCCCACGCTTTTAGAAGCGTGGACGATAAGGCGTGGGTGTCTCCCACTTTTTTTGTAGTGAACATAAGCTTCAATATCCAAGCATCACATTCAAATTCATTAAATTTTCAACAATATGTGGTTGTTATCTGAAGACGTGAAATCCAACAAAAGGAAAAACATAAGCAACATTTTCTCTTTTTTCTGAAAGACGGTGTCAAAGTCAAATAACAAGTTCTTAATCGTTTGTGAGACGAGTTAAAAAAATTCACTCTCCATCCAAGAAGATATAACCATGATTTCAAACAAGTCAAACTGGACCAACATATATATATATATATATATATATATATATATATATATATATATATATATATATATATATATATATATATATTATGAGTGATTTCCTTTTGGATGGCTTACGAAATGAATAACGAACCTTACACTTGCTCGAAATGAGATACAACTTAATATTTCAAAAACAATAAGAGTATCATTACTGAGTATTCGCAACATATGTTGTGTTCCATGGGCGAATGTGTGTAGGGGCTTGGGGCTACAGACCCCAAGTTTGGCTTAAATTATTAACTAAACCTTTACAAAAATTTTACAAATTCTATACAAAAATAATAAAAGTAACCCGGCTAAAATTATTAATTAGAAATTTATAAAAAGTTATGGTTAATCAAAATAAGGTATTGATTTTAGTTTTATAAGGTATGCAATTTTATGTTATCATAATTGACTAAGTTATACTCTTGAACTTCATATATTCAAATGTTAACAAAATAAATTTATTTTATTCAGTAAGTATTACTTAATTCTTTTTTTATATAAATAATATTTATTGGTGGTTTTTAGTCAGTGCATATTACAATTCTAAATAAGACACTAGCTAGTTATGTACACTAAACTGGGAACATATACGTGTCAGGCACCAAGCAGTATTGGTGATTTTTATACTTCTCACGTAACATACATGCATGCTGTCATATAATGCAACATATATTTATCATGCAACATTTACTTTCCCCACAAGGAAAGATCGATAATGAAGTGAATTTTGTCGAAGTTTTTAATAAAACACGTGTCCCGAACATAAATATATGCTAATTGCTTGAAATCTCGTTGCTAGCAAAAGTATTCATCGGCAACCACGTGGTATTCGTTCAAATCTTTATATTTGGCGTGATGTAGAAATAAGATTAGCATATAAGAATCAACATAATTTAGCAAAGGCCACGTACAAGGAGTACTGTACTGATTTACAAATAAGACTTATATAACAACTGCCTATTGTTAGAATGCGAGGATAAATGATGATCAATTGAAGCAATGAATACGCCATAATCAATCGTGAAATGTAGCAGAGAGAATGTAATTGAATCTGAAAATAAAAATTGTTGTACTGAATGAATGAATTACAGAGTTACAATTGAAGCTGTTTATATCTAACACTTAACAAATCTAACTGGTAAACTTAACAGAACAACACTGCAAGAAAAGAATTCTGTAAATTAGAGACAACTTTTTAGTACGGAACTAAAATCCGTACCAAAAACTCTTTTTCGATGTAGAACTTCGGTACCAATTATTTTACAATCTACTAAGATTTTCTAATTAAATTAATAAATAAAAGGATAACATTAGATACTGATTATTTATAATGTTAAAATAATTTTAAGAGTCGAAAAATATGAGATGTCCAAATAACATTAGGTAAGAAAAATCCGTACCTTATAATATTTCTGAAAAAATAAGAATGAGAAAAGGCGGTTTTTGTAAAAATACCGCAGCGAAAACAATAGATACGGAATACCCATACCTATTGTTTTATTTTCCAAAAAAAAAAATTGCATCGAAAAGAAGCAACTTATAAGCAAGTAAAAGGCAAAACAACAACTTATAAGCAAGTAAAAGGCAAGAACTTGTCCAAACAAAAGATACAAAGAAAACAGCGGCGAAAACAAAGATGAAAACATACTGGAAGCCCAAACACACAACACACGCGCACCCACCTCCATTGTTGGCCAATTTAAGCTTTTGGTCAAGGAAATTGCATCCCAAATCAGAATCTTAAGTTAGGTAACTGTTCTTTATACTCTTTCATCTCATTTTTTCTTGTTTTTTTGAAATTAATCGGATGTATCGATTGCTTATTTTTAGATTTTTCGATTTTGAATGTTAAGGCGGGGTGGGTATCCGTATTAAGCTTTTGATCAAGGAAATTCCGTCTCAAATCACAAGCTTAAGTTAGGTAATTGTTCCTTATTCTCTTTTATCTCATTTTAATTTTGGAAAAGTATTCGCTAAAGAATTTCGTACCTAATACATGGACGAAATTGAAAAAGAAAAAAGAAAAAACTAAACAGTTGGTACAGAATTTCCTTACCGAATGTTAATTTAATTCGAAAGTTTCTTCATATTAATAAACAAGTTGTTACTATCGGAATTGATCTATATGAATCATATTCAACTAATTTCGCCTAGTTTCTAAGAATTTGACAAATTCTACATGATTATTGTTCTTCAGAAAATTAATTACTCTTTATTATATTGAAATAAACCAATCGCAAATGATTCCCCTTACGTAATTGATGACGCATACTCTCCCTATGGGATCCTATCCGTCCACGTTGCTTGATCCTCTAATCCCCATCTATTCCACGATCCCGTCTAGCCCTCCGCCCCATGGTAAGTCCCGTAATATAGATATTTCTCTCGCCCACCCCTCGTTGAACCAACGAGGGAGGGTCGTATTCTCTACGTGCAGGAAAAGCCTTCCTTGGCCACTAAGCAAATATCACCGAGCTATTTGGCCAACCAGAGCGAGCGGCTACCATAAACCCCTACGTCATCTTCCAATATCCAAATGTGTTGTCGCCCGTTTAGGCCTCGACCGCCCCTCTTCCCCAATGTAGAAGCGAGGATATGAGGAGTTATATGGTGTAAATGGAGCACGGCGTGCACCAAGGGCAACATGCAGGCACTACATGCCCTACTCTACAAGACCACTCAAGTACCCTAACACCCTCGAAATCAACATGCAGGCACCACGTGCCCTACTCTACCAGACCAATCAAGTACCCTAGCACCCTCGAAATTAACATGCATGCCAACACATGCCCCCGGCAAATTACACCTATACCCTCACCTCGCCCTATAAAAAAGGATGTAGGCTGGTCATAAATGCAAAAACAAGCAGACAGGTGAAGTAGAGTAAAGATAGAGCAGAAGACATAAGAGTTTCAGAGAGAGAGCGAGATTGAGAGAGCACGAGCCCCTCTGGCCGCTAAGGATCGGAGTGGAAGCATCGAACAATGCGCGGATCCCCACGGACTGCTGAAGAACTATTGGAATCACATCAACGAGCTAACAACGCTCCTCGCCCCCACAGCTTTCCGGATCTAAGGTCGTCCTAGGTCGGCACCGGCGTTCAAACAGGCCTCAGTGACAGGCACGGAGGATCAAAGGCGTCATCAGTGGCACCGTGTGTGCGAATGTCATTAGAATCCCTGAGATAGCCTAAGTGATGAGCCTGGATTCGGTAAGTTCCCATTCCTCGAATAAACTTGTTAGTTATCAGTACCCTACCCGAACACTTTCCCAAGCTGTTATGGAAATTTCCCATCAAGTCACTGGTGAGTCTACCTCATCCACACCCGAGAGCCCTAATCTACGGGATTACGTATCTCCGGGCCCTGGAAGGACCCCGGAGACAGAAACTGAGGAGACCGAGGTTCACCTCACCATGAAGGAACTAGACCGCTTACTCGAGATCGTGCGGAAAGGGGAGCCTGACGCACCCAACAACAAGACGACCGATCAGGAGGTAGATGGGTCCCACCCCCTAGTCATAGTGCATCCGTCAATGGAAACCCGCATGCAAGGAGCGAGCCTCGACGCCCAAGGGCGAAAGAGCCACAGGGGTGGAGAACCACCAGAACGGCACCTACCGGCAGTTTCCAGGTAGGAGCGACACTAACCAGCAGTTCATGGACATGATGGCTGAATTAAGGAAGGAGGTGCAAGCTGTAAAAAGGGATCGAGATGGATCATCTGATGAAGACGAAAATGGCAGCCCATTTGTGCCTCATATACTAGCACCGGTGTCCATGCGCTTATCCAATCCTACAGTCTATACAGGAGATCATAATGCAAGGAACCCAAGGGATCATGTTAATCAGTTCTTAGCAGTAATGAACATACTCAATGCTCCAGACTATGCCCTGTGCCGAATATTTCGATCCACTTTGACGGGGCAGAGCGCAAGCATGGTTTTCACAACTGCCAAAGGGGTCCATCAAAAGCTTTGACGAACTACGTGGTTTGTTCATACGACATTTTGCCTGCAACCGCAGATACCCAAAACGGCCGGGCATTTAATGACAATGGTCCAAGGGGAAAGGGAAACCCTTCGAGAATATATGAGAAGGTTTGTGGATACAGTGGCAGATGTACGACATGTGGATCCCCACATCCTTTTTGAGTTTGTAGCGCAAGGCACCCGATCGGTGGAATTTGCCGATTCTCTGGTAGGACGCCCGGCTTGTACCTTGCAGGAGCTCATGCAAAGGGCGGAACGGTATATGCTTTGGGAATATACGCAGCTGGCCAAGATTGGGATGCAGGAGCCAGAAGAGCATTAGCAGAACAGATCGGGACGAGGGGAGAATTCTCGCAACCGACGGGATATGGTTAGAAGGAACCTCGAACCCCTTCCCTTAACTCCTTTGACAATTACCAATACAGAGGTGTTAAATATAATGGCGGGAAACCAAGATCTCCGATGTCCACTCCATGCCCGGAACCCAGATACTATGCGTCACATTGGAAAAATAGTGCGTGTACGATCGAAGTTGGGGGCATACGACCAAAAATTGTGATCATCTAAGGATGGAAATCGAGTGCCTCTTGAGGATGAGATACTTACATTGATACATCGAAAGAAGGGAAGTCTCTCCTAGAGATGACTCGCAAAGAGAAATGAGAGAGGAGGATCGGCCTCGGGAAAGACCAGATGAACATCGCCGAAGCACTAAACGACAGGAAAGGGAAAACTCTCAAAGTAGAAGGAGAAGGTTTGAGGAAAAATCTGCACCGGAAGAACGACAACGCCATCAACACCTACCACCCCCACCGTCAAACTATGCACATAATCCCCTTATAGGGAGTTAGTGAACATGATCAAAGGAGGTCCATTATCGGTTTCATCCGCACAGAAAAAAAGGAAGTTCATCAAGGAAACTCAGTGGGTCAACCTAAAGTATCATGTCTTCTCCACGGCCATACCAACCCCATCGGCAATTACCTTCGGTCCAGAAGACCTGGTTGACATCGTCCACCCTCACGATGATCCCATCATGATTCAAGCCACTATCCATGGAGCTGAGGTTGTGAGGGTCTTAATAGATACAGGGAGCGTCGTAGATGTAATGTTCTTTCCCACATACCTCGCCCTCGGGCTTAAGATGGAGCAGATAGTACCAGAAACCACCCCTCTGGTGGGCTTTGATGGCAATCAGTGTGAAACTTTGGGCTCTATTGCCTTGGTGGTGTCATGGGGAGGAGGACACCTTAGAAGGACTGGAGAAATAAAATTCTTGGTCGTAAATGCGCTTTCCAAGACCTACAATGTCATATGTGGACGACCTTCTCTCCGGCTGTTTGAAGCGGTACCCTCCGTCCTTCACTTTAAAGTAAAAGTTCCTACCTTCAACGGGATAGGGGAGATCAAAGGAAATCAAGCCAGAGCTCGTGAATGCCGAATGAACACCATTACTGCAATCGAAGAGGAAGGAAGTGGCAACAGGAAAACAAACCTGTACGCACCCCAACGGAGGGATGCATGCAATCTATTTCCCGCTGAGGAACTTAAGACGATTGATGGACAAAGACTGGGGGACTTATGCTGACGCATACTCTCCCTATAGGATCGTACCTGTCCACGTGGCCTGATCCTCTAATCCCAATCTATTCCATGACCCCCTCTAGCCCTCCGCCACATGGTAAGTCCCGTAATATAGATATTTATCTCGCCCACCCCCTCGTTGAACCATTGAGGGCAGGGGGGGGGTCGTATTCTCCACATGCAGGAAATGCCTTCCTTGGCTGCCAAGCAAATATCACCGAGCTATCTGGCCAACCAGAGCAAGTGGCTGCCATAAGCCGCTACGTCATCTTCCACTATCCAAATGTCTGTCGCCTGTTTAGGCCTCGACCGCCCCTCTTCCGCAATGTAGAAGCAAGGATATGAGGAGTTATAGGGTGTAAATGGAGCATGGCATGCACCTGGGGCAACATACAAACACCACGTGCCCTACTCAACAAGACCACTCAAGTACCCTAGCACCCTTGAAAGCAACATGCAGGTACCATGTGCACTACTCTACAAGACCACTCAAGTACCCTAGCACCCTCAAAATCAAAATGCACGCCAACACGTGCCCCCCAGCAAATTACACCTATACCCTCACCTCGCCTTATAAAAAAGGAAGTAGGTTGGTCATAAATGCAAGAACAAGCAGATAGGTGAAGTAGAGTAAAGAGACAACAGAAGGCATAAGAATTTTAGATAGATAGATAGAGAGAGAGAGAGAGAGAGAGAGAGAGAGAGAGAGCGTGAGATTGAGAGAGCACGAGCCCCTTTGGCCGCTAAGGATCGAAGTGGAAGCGGCGAACAAGGCGCGAATCCCCACGGATCGCTGAAGAACTGCTGGAATCACATCAACAAGCTCACAACGCTCCTCGCCCACAGAGCTTATTGGATCCAGGGTTGTCCTAGGTCGGGACCGGCCCGAACATGCCTCGGTTACACGCACGGAGGATCGGAGGCGTCATCAGTAATAATTTAAAGATTCTTACTATAAATGCTTGTATATACGTATGAATTGAACTATTTGAATTATATTAAACTAATATATTCTAATTATGTAAGAAATTTGACCAATTTTAGTGATTATTGGTCTTTATTGAATCAATTACTCTTGATTATTATGAAACAAACCAAATCGAATGATTATTCATATTAATTGATAAATTCTTACTATATATGTATACATACATACATATATATGTGTGTTTATATGATTTAAACCATTTGAATTATATTGAACTAACTTATCCTAATTATTTAAGAATTTGACCAATTCGATAATTATTGGTCTTCATTGAATCAATTACTCTTGATTATTATGAAATAAACCAAATCGAATGATTATTTCATATTAATTGATAAATTCTTACTATATCCGTATACATACATATACATATGTGTGTGTATGTGTATGATTGATGCTCTTAATTGAATTAGTTACTTTGTTTATTTTGTAATAAACCAAATAGAATTATTACTCATATTAATAGAATTTTTTTTACTATAAGTGCGTGTATTTACGTGTGAGTTGATCTATATGAATTATAGCAAACTAATTTATCCTAGTTATGTAAGAATATGACAATTTTTAATGATTATTGTTCTTAATTGAATTAATTACTATGGTTAGTTTTAAATAAACCAGATAGAATGATTCATCAGAGTAATAGATATATAATATTACCATAAGTGCGTGCATACATGTACGAAATGATCTATATGAATTGCATTGAACTAATTTATTCTAGTTATGTAAGAATTGACCAATTTGAATTATTAGTGTTATCAATTAAATTAATTACTTTTGAGTCTTGATTATAATGAAATGAACCAAATCGAATGAATTCCTATATTAATAAATAATTTTCTAACTATAAATGTGTGTTTTTATGTATGAACGTGCTTTATGAATTATATTGAATGGTTCATCCTAGTAATATAAGAATTTGATAAATCGATTATTGCCCTTCATCGAAGTATTCACTTTTGATTATTATGAATCGAACCATATCTTATCATTATTCATATAAATGATAAATACTTACTATAAATGTATGTATATATGTATGAATTTATCTATATGGGTTACATTGAATTAAGTTATTACATATGTTATACTTTGATTAATTTAAATGATGTTTGGTCTTAATTATTAAGAATTGATTTTAGATATTAGGAATGCAAACTTCCTACGGAATCGTTATAATATCTTTTTGATTTATGAAATTATTAACTAACTAATGATAATTTTAAAAAATGGACCTTTATGTACCGAAATTTCGTACCTTATAAAAATTGGTAGCAAATTTGAAAAGCAAATATTTATAGGTATGTATTACCATACCAATTACTGTCGGCGCCCCATTTGATTTTTTCACAAAACAATTGGCGGAAACTTTGGTTTTCAAACAATGGCCAGAACTTTTAGGTACATATTTTCCGTACCTAATACTTTCACCAAACAATTGGCGGAACCTTCGACTTTTTTAAAAAATTGCGCCAAAACTGTTAGGTAGCGATTTTTCGTAGCTAATACTTTCAACAAAAAAAAAAATTGGCGGGCACTTCAATTTTTTCACAATTGCGCCAAAACATATTTGTATGGAAATTTTGTACCAAAAAATAAGATATATTTTCCATATATACCACCTTCTTATCGTTCTTTAATCATAATTTAAAAAACACACCTCCCTGTCCAACTTTCTCCTTTCTCCATAAACTTCGTCTTTGACTTCATCCGTGTAATTTATTAAAAATTTTGAATTTAATACTCTTATGCAATTAGTTCTCCATCTTATTCTTCCTCTTTCAGTTATCTTATTCAACCTTACATATTATAATGTATTAGTATTTTCATAAACTTCATCTTTATCTACTTCTAATTTATCTTTTTGACTTTAATACTCTTATGCAATTAGCTCTCCATTCATTCTCCCTCTTTCAATTGATAAGATTTATTATCATCATTATTTTATTCAACTTCAGATAATATAATGTATTAGTATTTTCATAAACTTCAACTTCATCTCCATCTAATTTATTAAATTATACATATACAAAGTTTGCTTTCACATACTTATGCAATTAGTTTTAATACTCTTTCAAATGGTAAGATATATTTTCATCATTATTTTATTTTATCTTATATTATAGAAGGTCTTAATGTTTTGTATTATAATTTTTGGAAAATTTATTACTGATGTACCATATTTTGGTACCGCCACGTTATAATATTTAATACAATACCACAAGCGTAATTTGAATATATTATGCCACGTCTGCACCATTATTTTTAATGAAATATTACAAAAATTCAAGCCAAAACTTAAATTAGGCCCATGCAGGCCCAATTTTGAGTTATTTCAGGGTCCAATCGAACTTAAGTTTCAACCTATGGGCCCATGCCCATCCAAATATCTATATATACCCCAAGACACAACATCAAAAGGGGAGGAGAAGTTCTCAAGAGTCAATTTCGACCTATGAACTCAACTTCGAATTCAATGAATCTTATATGCATGGAAAGCTTTTGATGTCTAGTTTCCAAATCAAAAAGAGGATCTAGATCCAAAGTCTAGAGAAGGAGATATAACAAAAACGATGAGACTGCGCAAGGTTGAAAAACAAGTCGAATTTGACCTGTTTGGTCCCGTTTCGACTTGTTTGGCTCCAATTCGACCTATTCAAGCCCAATTCGAGTTATTCTATGCGTGTTAGAGCTATTTGAGCAGCCATTTTGAGTTATTCCAAAATAACTCTAATTCGAGTTATTTCAACTCCTAATTGTACTCTAACTACAATTCTAGCTAATTAAGGACTCTTAATACTATATAAGAAGGCCTTAATCATCATTATCAGGGAAGAGACTAAAAATCAAGCCCATTTTGAGTTATCCAAGGCCCATCTTGAGCTATCCAAGGCCCATTTTGAGTTATACAAGGCACATTTTGAGTTGTTTGAGAATCATTTCGACGTATTTGGCAATTATTTTGAGCTATTCCAAAATAACTCTATTTTGAGTTATTTTGAAGCATAGTTCTACTTGGAGAGGACTTCTAGTCGAATAAGGACTCTTAATAGTATATAAGGGGCCCAATACCTCATTTTCAGGTACGTTTTTCATATTTTAAGCATGCATTTCGAGCAACATAAAGTCGAATTTGAGTTGTTTTATCTTCATTTCGAGTTGTTCAGAATAGCTCTTCTTCGAGTTATTTTGAGAGCATTTCGAGTTGTTTTGAAGTCTCCATTTCGATCTATTATTTTGACTTGTTGTTTATTTTCGACCTTCATTTCGACTTGTTTTGTGCCATTTCGACTTGTTTGTTTTCGACCTGTCAGATACATTTCAACCTATTATTTTGACTTGTTGCCTTGCATAACAAGATCTCACATTCCAACCCATCTGATTTGAGCATCGGATTACCTTCGCCGGGAAGGCACCGGCTTAGTTTACGTGTAGTGTTGAGTGCATGTTTCAAACTCAAAAGTTGCTTAAGCATCCATAAGGAACTGAAGCAGTCTGACGTGGAGTGTTGACAAGTGGACTCGTATCCAGATGAAAATACCCCGCATCAGTGGTGCTGTCTATGGGAACCACTAAACGCACTTAGGAGCAAACACTATCACTCAATCAATAGCTCAACAAAGAGTCACAGAGAAGAATGGAGTAGCCACCAGGGCTAGGTCGCAAAGTGAGGAGGATAACAGAGTTGCTGATGCTTCTGAACACACTTTGGTGGCTCCACCTAATGCCCCTTTGGACTAACCACGTGTTGCAGCAGAACAATCTGCAATGCTTCCCCCGGAACAACAACTGTTGAATCCTACTCAAGTGAATCAAATCATGACAGCTTTTCAACAGACTATGGCACCGATGATTGTGCAACAATTGGCAAACACTGTCTCGCACCAAAGAACGTCCCAGCACCCATTGCACAACAAACATCGGCGCAAGGAACTCATTCAAGGATGACTAGACCCACTCGAAGGGAGCCATCGCCCTCCCCGGAACGCAGAAATCCTCGTTCGGTGAGGACTGCAAAGAACAGAGCTCCAAGTCGAGCAACTATTAGAGATGGAGAGGTCAACTCAAGGCAGAAGGGTCATGAGGTTCAACAAGCCGCAAGTCATACAGCGGGAAGGAATAGGGATCTGCCAAAGAGAGTTGCACCAAGGCCAGAACCAATCGTTGCTGAACATATCCCACCCGTGGAGAAGCTAACTCCATTCTGTGATGCGATCAGCAGATTGACACTGAAGGAAGGAACTATCCTTCCTGAGATGAAGAAGTATGATGGAACAAGTTATCCTGGAACGCATTTCAACGACTTGGATGCGGAACTGCAGATTCTGGGATACTACAAGGACTTAAGGGCAAAGTTGATTTCGCTTAGCTTGACGGGGACAGCCAAAGAATGGTTCAAGAACTTGCTGCCGCGCACAATTGAATCACTTGAACAGTTCAGAGAGATGTTTGTCAATAATTTTGCCAGTTATCGCCTGAGAAGAAATCTCCAAGTTGTCTGTTCAATAGTTATAGAAAACCTGATGATACTTTGGGAAAATACATAGAGCGGCTTAATGTCGAGATTGGTCGAGTTCAATCTCCAACCGCTGACTTGGTTATCTCTGTACTGCAAAATTGGAGCAAGAGCAAAAATTGGTTGAAGTAATAACTTGGGAGGCGCCAACTACAATTGAGAAAATCATAGATCTTGCTCGGAGATTTATTGACATAGAAGAGGCCGCTCAGAACTAGGATCTAATGGACTTACCGGAACCTAACAGAGGCAAACAAAGACGATCATCTTTAAAAGGTTCGATGACTACACGCCACTAAGGAAAGACATTGTAGAAATCTTTGCCGTGACAAAGGATCGTGGGATATTCAAAACACCCAGACCTTTCAAGGAAACGAATGAGATGAAGGAGTCAAGAAAATATTGCAAATACCACAAGCGAAACGGTCACTACACCAATGACTGTAAGGCTTTGAGGAATGAAATCGAACGACTCATTCAAGATGGAAAACTTATTGAGTTTGTCCTAGAGAATCTACAACCACAAGACTACAAGTCCTCTGGAGGCAGAAAGAGGAGTCGCTCTCCACGAGAGAAGATGGATGAACCAAGGGGCAAAAGAGGTAACCCTAACGAGGGTGACGAAAATTGGATCAACATAATCTCAGGCGGACCAATCTGAGATGAGGAAGTTGGTATCAGCCACTCGAATCAATCAATCTATAGACCATGCAATCTTGGCTAAATCTAAATTCATTGATGCGCAAAGACGAAAAATACAGGTAAGACACATATCATTCTAATTGTCTTGTTGGCACAGTAGGGTCGTAGTTTGGATGTCATCATTACTTTTTATTTCACGGATTACGAGTATCCGCATGGGAACCTCAATTGTAATCGTTAGCACTACTGAACTACGCTGACTTGATTCCTGACCATCCAAACATGATAGGATACGTAGGCAACTCAGAAGTTACACAAGCTCAGTCCCAAAACTAATAAAATTTCATATTATACTTTGTCTCTCTGCCAATACAATAGGCAAGTACGACACTTGCTTATGTTGCGCTATGCAACTCATAAACTTGGTCATAAGTATCAAGCTAGTCACAAACATCCGTAATCATCACCTACGGAGCATATGATGAGCACAACCCTCAACTGACGCTAAGCCACAAGCAACTTAGTTGGTAAATACACAAAGTCCAAAGCCAAGCAGCTTGGGCGTTAGAGAAATGAGATATAAGCACTAGCCTCAACTCACAAAGCATATAAAACCCTAAGCCACAAGCAGCTTGGGCGTTAAAGAAATGAGATATGAGTGCTAGTCTCAACGCATGAAGAGCACAAAGCCCAAAGCCACAAGCAGCTTGGGCGTTAAATAAATGAGTTATAAGCCCTAGCCTCAACTCATGAAGAGCACGAAGCCCAAAGCAACAAGCAGCTTGGGCGTTAGAGAAATGAGATACGAGCGCAAGTCTCAACTCACGAAGAGCATATAAAACCCAAAGCCACAAGCAGCTTGGGCGTTAAAGAAATGAAATATGGGCGCTAGTCTCAACGCATGAAGAGCACAAAGCCCAAAGCCACAAGCAGCTTGGGCGTTAAATAACTGAGTTATAAGCACTAGCCTCAACTCATGAAGCTTTTAACACCATAAGCCACAAGCAACTTAGTTGGTAAACACACAAAGCCCAAAGCCACAAGTAGTTTGGGCGTTAGAGAAATGAGATATGAGCGCTAGTCTCAACTCACAAAGAGCACGAAGCCCAAAGCCACAAGCAGCTTGGGCGTTGGAGAAATGAGATATGAGCGCAAGTCTCAACTCATGAAGAGCACGAAACCCAAAGCCACAAGCAGCTTGGGCGTTAGATAAATGAGATATGAGCACTAGCCTCAACTCATAAGGCATGCAAAACCCTAAGCCATGCATTTCAGAGGATAAAGATCAAAACCCTAAGCCAAGCATCTTAGACGATAAAGATCAACACCCTAAGCCAAGCAGCTTAGCCGATGAAAATACAAGACCTTAAGATAAGGAATTTATCCGACCATAAGGCTCAGTTGGTAAAGCCTTTTGAAAATTCGTCTTCTTTTTCCAGTTGAATTTTTTGACTTCAAGTGTTCCTTTTTCCTCGACTCTTTTGTGGATTACGAACTCGTTGCACGATTATCAGAGTTTCTTGAACTATTTTAATTTATATGACCAATGTTTCTTAACATTACTCTTACAAACTGGGGGACTCCATGATGTACCATATTTTGGTACTCCCACGTCATAATATTCGATACAATACCACAAGCGTATTTCGGATTATATTATGCCACGTCAGCACAATTATTTTTTAATGCAAAATTACAACAGTTCAAAGCAAGACTCAAAGTAGGCCCATGCAGGCCCATTTTTGAGTTGCTTCAGGGTCCAATTCAACTTATATTTCAACCTATAGGCCCAAGCCCATCCAAATATCTATATACACCCCAAGACACAACATAAAAAGGGGAGGAGAAGTTCTCAAGAGTGAATTTCAAGGTACTATTTTGAGTTGTTGTTTCGACCTATGAAATCAACTCGGAATTCAATGAGTCTTATATGCTTGGAAAGCCTCTGATGTCTAGTTTTCAAATAAAAACTTGGATTGAGATTCCAAGGTCTACATAAGGAGATATGACAAAAACGGTGAGACTGCACAAAGCTGAAAAACAAGTCGAATTCGACCTGTTTTGTCCAATTTCGACTTGTTTGGCTCCAATTCGACCAATACAAGCCCAATTCGAGTTATTCTAGGCCTGTTAGAGCTATTTGAGCAGCCATTTTAAGTTATTCCAAAATAACTCTAATTCGAGTTATTTCAACTCCTAATTGTACTCTAACTACAATTCTAGCTAATTAAGGACTTTTAGTACTATATAGGAGGCCTTAATCATCATTATCAGAGGAGAGACTAAAAATCAGGCCCATGCAGGTCCTTTTCGAGTTATACAAGGCCCATTTTGAGCTATCCAAGACCCATTTCGAGTTATATGAGGCCCATTTTGAGTTGTTTGAGAATCATTTCGACCTATTTGGGCAATTATTTCGAGCTATTCCAAAATAACTCTATTTCGAGTTACTTTGAAGCATAGTTCTACTTGGAGTGGACTTCTAGTCGAATAAGGACTCTTAATAGTATATAAAGGGGCCCCATACCTCATTTTCATGTACGTTTTTCATATTTCAAGCATTCATTTTGAGCAATATAAAGTCGAATTCGAGTTGTTTTGTCTTCATTTTGAGTTGTTCAGAATAGCTCTTCTTCAAGTTATTTTGAGAGCATTTCGAGTTGTTTTGAAGTCTCCATTTCGATCGTTTTGAAGTCTCCATTTCGATCTATTTGAAGGCCTTCATTTCGACTTGTTTTGTGCCATTTCGACTTGTTTGTTTTTTACCTGTCAGATACATTTCGACCTATTATTTTGACTTGTCGCCTTGCACAACAAGATCTCACATTCCGACCCGTCTGACTTGAGCATCGGAGTGCCTTCGCCGGGAAGGCACCCGCTTAGTTTACGTGTAGTGTTGAGTGTAGGTTTCAAACTCAAAAGTTGTTTAAGCATCCAGAAGGAACTGAAGCAGTCTGACGTGGAGTGTTGACAAATGGACTCGTATCCAGACGAAAATACCCTGCATCAATTACTTTTTTCAATTTATTAAAAGGTAAATATACACATAATTTGCATGTGTATATAAATATGAAGTTATATGCATGCCGTTTCTGCTACCTTTTATTTTTTTAAAATGCCACAATTCATTCGTGATAGATTATCGTTGTACAGTTTAAGGGGCACAACATTCATATTCTTAATTTATGGACGAGAAGATGAAAAAACACAGAATAATTCATCTTTTTCATCAGGGTATTGTACCCCAAGCTTAATATATGATAAAATAGTCAAAATAAACCCTTAGAGAAAGAAAATAGACCTTCATCGGAGGCATTTTTCCCCAGCACAACAAAATGATAACAGTGTAGTTTTTAAACTTTTATTATGTCTTTTGACTTGCTTTTTTGCAATTTCTTGTTCATGATTTGTGTCTTTTGTGTTTGTATGTCTTGAGTCAAAGAATGCATAAAAAATGAATATAATACGGGAAACGAGACAAAAAGAGACCAAGATTGACAACGCTCCGCAAGTAGCGTTGCCAACATTACTCTAGCCAAAGCGTTGCAAACGCTACTCCTACAACGTTGCCGACGCCACAACAAGAAAGTGTTTCTAACGCCACTTCATGGCATGGACACGCTACATTAGTAGAAAGTAGCCGTAGTATTGAAGCAGTCAAGCGTTGCCAATGCTTGTCCACACTCCTGACCACGCTACATCAAAAATTGTGGAGATCATTTGAAATCTTTAAGGAGAACTGTCTTTTAAGAGTCTTTGTGAATAAAAATAAATCCTGAAATACATTTCTAAATGAACATAGAGTGTCTCACTTAGCATCTTAGAAATTCACTCGGCTTTATAATTCGAGTATTAGTTTTAGTAGAGAAACTCTTTTTATTCTAGTATTGTTTTTCGTTTTCTTTATTAAAGGTTCTTGAGTAGTGAATAAAACTAAAGCATGTCTCCTATAGATACTATGCTCGACTAAATTGATTGTTGTTCAAAATTCATCTGAGTAATTGGTAGAACAGATCTTCGTTTTTATGAAGTTTTAGTATTTATATAGATTTGACTTCATTTGTATATAATTGTTATCCTTGCTCTATGCTTGCAATTGGTTTAGCTATCCATCGTGCATGCTCTCGTTTATCGAATTAAGAAAATCTTCCCAAAAGTTACTTATTTTTAGGTTGCTATGTGCATAATTGCATGACTCTAAGTGGATAAATTGTATAAAGAACAGAATAGCATACACTCGATGTGCTTTCAAACTGATACGTAGTCTACTTTACTAACGAAAGGCTAGATGCATAGAGATTTAATGCATGTTCCTTAGTCGAAATCCACGTGAACAATGCAAAAAGCTTAGTCTGTACCAAAGGCGGCTAATCCATAAATTCTCCTCAATAAATGTATAAAGCCAAGAACTTTAAGAAGAATTAATAAGTTATAATTGCATGATTATTCTAGTAAAATATGTGCTTCAGAAATACCTTTATTATTATAAATTTGTTATTTAATCTAATGTTCATGATCTAATTATCAAACTAATCATAAAACCCCCTGTTCATATTTTTCCATTCATATTTGGATTAGGGTAAAAGTTGTCTTAAGATTTATTTAGGGTTGAATATTTTTCGTGGAATACGAAATTTGGAGTCGTAACATTTTATCTACATTTATTTAACTGATGGGTCAAACTGTTTTCCAGGTTTAACTTTAAAAAAAGGAGAAAGTAATACCTGAAAGTGCTATTATAATGCATTTTTGATATATATATATATATATATATATATATATATATATATATATATATATTCTGTAAATAGCATCTTTAATCTCAAAATAATTATTTAATGCCGATTCGAAGGAACATGTCAACCGCCTACTTGCAGTCTCAAAGGAATTACCACATCATTATGGCTTAAGCACCATTAATTAAGAACAAATCACGAAGAGACTCTTGAACTAACAATAATCATAACAATATTATTAGGGGAGCAGCTACTCTCCACGAATCAGTAATAATTATTACGTGGAGCAAATCAAAACATAATCACGACAATTGAAGACCTAATGGTTCACACGGATCTTGCACGTAATCCAAACATCACCGAACCTGCTAACGTCACTAAACCATATATATGTATAGGTATATGCAAATACACCACTTTATTTTAAACCAACACCACTTTATACATGTTTAGAATGTCTAATTATGCTTTTGTTGACACGAAAGGACAAGACCGAGAAATCGAACTTGCAGTGTTTCATTAATTACATGTGAAAATAATGATGTTTTATAAATTAAGTATAGATATACTAATGTATTTTAGAACTGAAAGTAAATAATATATGTCCGAAGCAGTTACATTAAACAATACGGAATGTTTAGGTACGAAAACAGGGCACGTTACTACAATATTAGGGACATTATATTTAGTGTTAGCCGTACTTACAAAAGTATTTACAATAATCAAATCAGTAATCAAATGTCTAGTGACTGTATGTTTGAGAAGAATTTCTTCACACAATATAATTAGTTCATCAGATATTACACAAATTTTATACTATGACTAAGATATTGCAGATTAACGAGACCGAGTGCTTAGATAGAAGCTTGTGCTTCAGATAAGTTGAACTTTTGGCTATATTGTTCCGGAAATAGATAAGCTAACGGAACAACTGTTCTTAAAACTTTTGATACTATGTAAGGAAGTATTTACTTTCACTGTTTTCGTAACGAATATTTTCCGGGAGATTAGGGACCAAATTTCATGTCGCTAACCATAAAAATGAAAGGAAAATGGACTATACTGATATATGATGTCCCATGACATTCAAAACCAGAATTTTCTCTCCATTTGCGTTAAATTAACAAGAGAGAAAGACATTTTTCACAATCAGGGCGGAGCCAGGAATTTAGTTTAGTGGGGACGGAATTACGTGAGAATTCTTTGATAGATATAACTATATTTAGCTTATTAGTTTTTTTGGTACAGGTTAAAAATATATATCATCGGAAAAATTTAAGTACTTTGAGTATTAGGTACTTAATACGTGAAAATTATGACGCAGAACGGAAGCGTTCAATCGACACACCAACGTGTAATCAACGGAAAAATACTGGATTCACCAAGAATAAACTGGAATCCACCAGAAATCGGAATAAAATCCCTTTTTTTTTTTATTAATATTGATCAAAAGATACTGCAAAATAATAAGAAATAAAGTACTTATAGTCTCCAAAAACAAACCCTAATACGAAAAGGAAATAGAATTCCAGTAAAAGTAAAATTCTTAAATTAAAGCGACATAAAACTGCAATTCACCTCGGCTGCCCTAAATGTCCAATTTTGGGCTTGAATTTCTCAATAAGGGCTGTAGGAAACTCTAAAACGTTCGATTTGATATCTTATGGACCCAAAACGGAGCACTCGCAAAAGATATGGTGGTTTTCGTGCAGGCCTTTGTTTTTGCAAAAATATCCAATATCTGGGGGTTCTTGTCCTACATCAATCCCGCCCACTTCAAAAAACTCGACCTCAAGTTTATATATGGATATGAACTCTTGCTCCTCAGAAAATTATCAATCGATCTCCTACTCTGCACCTCTTTTGTTGTCTCGCCATTCTCTCCATTTTCTTGTGCTTCTCATTATTTACCTCAAATTTTGCTTCGACATCATCAACTTGAACGTCGGAGACTTCTTTGACCACCTTAATATTTATCTCTATCACACTTTCTGAGTTTATCAAAAATTGATAATTTGGCACTTTACCTTCTACTTCCTTAGACTTTTCATTTGAAATACCATCTTGTGTATCACATGAAATTTCAACTACATTATCATCTCAATTCTCAACTGATTTTTCATCGAATTCCTCCACTGATTTTTCATCAAAATTCCCACATAAAATTTTATCTAAATTAACGTCAACATTATTATCAGGAATTTCACTGAAATTCTCGTCTTTATTACCTTGTTCAGAGTTATCCTCCTTCTTCACCTCAACCAAGTTAACAGATTTTCTTGGAATTTCAACCTCAATATTAAGGTCACATTCATATTAGCTAATTTTGGAGTAATTCTGGTAGGGCTGAAAAGTATATTCTTCATAGCGTGGCAGAAATTTATTTATCATCATCCATTTCATCCCTCCAGGATTGTATAGGTGTTTTGTCTCTCTGCTTCCTATCGAATTTCAAATTCTCCCACCAAATATTAGCAAAACCCCTTAGTTTGTAAGCCGCTACTTTCACTTTTCGTTATTCAGCAATTTTCGTAAATTCAAAATCTCGATTAACCTCTAAAATCCAATCAGAGAAATTTTCAGTTGGCAAAGTTCCGAAGAACAATGGAATATCTCCTCGGATTTTGACATCACTCCGGGGTTGATTGTTCTTTGAACCACCAAATCTAGGGTTAGTAATTCTAGAGGCATCTTATTTCGAATCATTGGTGCTGAAATTATTGAACTCAGGTGTTTATCTTCCCTTTTGACGAACATGGTTTTGATTCGGATTGGTTTCCTAAAAATGTTTTGATCAACGTTAGGGTTTTGGTTCAAGTTCATGTTTTTCGGGGTGTTATGTAACTTCTCAAACATCGCCTCAAACCTTGTTGTGGCCCGCGCTAGATCTACTTGAAACTCCCTTCTCAGATCTTCGGCGTTCCAATTCCTTTGACCAACGTCATCGGAAACCCCACCATTCGTGCCTCTCCCAGCCATCTGAGCAAGGCAAATCCTTGCTCTAGATACCACTTGACGTAGAACGGAAGCGTGCAATTGACACACCAACGTGTAATCAATGGAAAAACACTGGAATCCACCAAGAATAAACTGGAATGCACCAGAAATTGGAATAAAATCCCTTTTTTTACTAAAATTGATTAAAATATACTGCAAAATAATAAGAAATAAAGTACTTATAGTCTCCAAAAACAAACTCTAATACGAAAAGGAAATAGAAATCTGGCAAAAGTAAAATTCCTAAATTAAAGCGATATAAAACTGCAATTCATCTCGGCTGCCTTAAATGTCCAATTATGGGCCTGACTCTCACAAAGGATTGTAGAAACTCAAAGACGTTCGATTTGATATCTTATAGGCCAAAACAGAGCACTTGATCAAAAGATATGGTGGTTTTCGTGCAGGCCTTTGTTTTATGCAAAAATATCCAATATCCGGAGGTTCTTGTCCTACATCAAATTATAAAAGTAACTCTACAGTTACCTAATTATAGTTAAAATTTGAAAAAAAAATAAAATAAAAGTTCGATTAAGTACTCACCAAATCAAATTCGTTGGGTTCATTTTCGAAAAGCATTAATTGCTAGAATTTTCTCTGAAACTTGTTTAATATCTCAATTTCTAGTGAACAGTACAAAATACTTGTATTCAGGGATAGTTGCATGGGTTTTTGGCAATTTACCTCTATGTTATAATAAATTGGCAAATTACCTCCCTGTGAAAAATAAATTAGCAAATTACCTCCCTGTGATTTTAAAAATTGGCACACCACCTCCCTCTAAAGTTTTTAGTGTATTTTCTATATTTAATGACCAAAATACCCTTGATAGTTTTAATGATTTATTTTTTGTAATTTCAAGTTTGATTCTAACCTTTCTTTGAAAAATTATAAGTAAAAATATTACAAAATATTATAAAACATACATATTATGAAATCATAACTTATTTTTAAATTTTAGTTTTTGTTTTTGCATTTTTTTAACAAGTTAAAGTATTAAATCAAAGATATACATATTTGTTGTAAAAAAAAAGGATATAAATGTCTTTTTTCGCCTAAAAAACTATCACCACTCTCAAGTTTGAGCTAGTGAACTACACCTCCCTCTATATATGGAGGTAATTTGCCAATTTTTGACATCACATGGAGGTTTTGCTAATTTATTCTTCACAGGGAGGTAATTTGCCAATTTAGCATAACATAGGGAGGTAAATTGCCAAATCCTCTAACTGCATTTACATTCCTGAGATGTGATATAATTACCAAAATGTTTCTTCAAAACACTAATATATAGGAAGAACCGTCTTAAGCTTCACATATGTCAGTCTCGAGAACACCTGTAAAATCACTGTGCATATCAACCGAAGCAGTGGGTTGTAGAAGAGAAAACATGTGACTATGACCTTGAAATACTACGGTCCTGTTTGGATCCATTTTCACTCAAAGGTTTCAAAGTTTCATGTGCTGAAATTAGTTTGTGTAACTCCCCTGAAATTTGGAAGAAAATAAAAAGTACTTCTGATTTTCATTTTAGTCCTTGAACTTTTTGAAAATATGATTTTGACCCCAAAAGATCTGAAAAGTTACAATTTAGTCCTTGGCCTTTTGAAAAATTTATGATTGACCACATATATTTTATTTAAGACCAAATGAGTTATCAAAACTTTCAAATTGGTCCCTTGTAGTTTTAAAATATCCAAACATTCATTGACAATGGTAAATCTTGACATATTTACATTTACATTTACATTTGAGAAAAGGTAACTTTGCTTTGTCTTTTATGCTAGATATTTCTAATATGGTATTCTTATAAAATCCTATCAGATAAGGCATGGAAACATCTTCATAATTAGGGTGGCCTAGCTTGGATTAAAATAAAAATGAGTAGGGTATAGTAATTAATCCTTTGTCTCCCAATTTTCACCTATAAAAGGGAGGCTCTCTTCAACATTTTTCACACACCTCTCTTCTCCAAATCTTCTCTTCTTTTCTTCTGCAAAGTTCTTCCTCTTGATGTTTAGATTTCTAAAAACAAAATCGTCCTTTAATCCTTTTTCATAGTCCTTAACAATCCTCAAAATCGAGTTTTGTCAAAACTGCCAATTTCGGTACAGAAACTTGGGAAGTCCGAAAACCATATCAAACATTCTCTGAAATTTTTACCGCATACTGGTTATTGTGTAACCTAACTTTCATGTTCAGAAACATTCTTCAACCAAAGTCGTTTGAGGTCTAAAGTTGTCAAATACGTACCACTGTCCAGAAAATCCGAAAACAGCTCCTAGCTTTCATGATTTATTTAAAATATCAAACCTTGTCCTGATGATCTGATTTTGAAACTACATACTCTCCATGATGTTTAGGATTGAACCCCTCAATCGATTTCAGATTATCATATCTTTTGAACGTCCGATTGAAGGTAAATCTAAGATCGCTACAGTTTTAGCATCAGATTTGCACAAACCTTTTGTTTAACCAAATTGTGTTGCAAAAGCTATCTAAATCATGAAATTGGTCATTAATACGGACTCATTACATAGCAATAATGATGTTGGATCAGTTGATCATAATTTAGAATCGTGTTTAATATTTTACATGGATTTTGCAACATTTAGTTGACATGTAGTTTGTTTTACGGTTGATCTTTCAATTTCTTTAACTTTAAGTGAAGTATGTGATCTAACCTTCTAATCTAGTTTATTAGCATGAGAAGTATTCTGAAAAAGTTCATTTTAATTAAATCTACATGTTTAATTGTTATTAATGATATATGCAATATTATGTAATTTTATACTAATAACTATAAGAAAAATAGTTTTTACCAAAGTTATATATGTGATATAATTTTATTCAAGGGCTTACTGAAGTATTTGTTCAATGTTAACATCATGGTAAAACTTTTGATTTAAGATTATTATGTAATAAGTAATTTACTATAATTTTGTTATGAAATGTTGTTTTAAAAAAAGGTTAAATATGCAATTATACATAAATATAAATTAATATCAAATATGTTGTCAATAAATTAGAAATGGAGACTTTAATTATTATTTGTAACTGATTTAGTCTTCAACTTGTTACTTTGAAATGGCAAATCTCATTGTTTAAATTTTTACGTCATTGTTAAAGTTAAAATAGGTAAATGTTGGATTTATCCAAAATTAACAATAATTAAATGTTTGATTGATTTTCTTTAAATATGATTAATATTGGAAATATATGTTTATTGTTGTAAATTTGTGAGAAACAATTGATCTACATCTTTTTGATTTATTTAAGGTTTGACAATTATCGACGTAAATGAAGAATTTCCCGTACGGTAAAAGGTGAGGTTTGATTTCAGATTTGTTCAAAACCTTGTTTGGCATCCGGCCTTGAGAAACTTGGACATAAAAATTGTGATTCTTTGTTTCGAATCACGAGCAACATTCTATCACCATTTTAATGCTTTTATATTGATAATCGTTAATTCTTTACATAATCAGTTTTCTTGCCTATTGTTAAATCAAATCTCATTTAATTCATAACCGGAAATTTTCTTAAAAAATCATAATTATCCTGATATTATGATCACCCTACCGATTCTTGAATTGTGCAACGAGCAACGAACTATGTTCGGCCTATGTAGCTCAGAAACGAGCAACGGATATTGTCCGGCTTACTAGCTCATCTGATAATTTTGTTTCACCCATTGGGATGCCTTTGGGAAGTTGGGCCCAGGGATTGAGAAGATTTACTGCTGGACATCAAAAGGCTATCAGTTTAAGTATTTCAACTTAATACCCATTCTGTCTTAGCGCCGCTTGCAACAAGGAGTTGGTTGTGACCCGCGTGTTAGATTGACATGTACTCGAGCATGTCTTCTGTTCTGTTACGAGGTAGCTCCTCGTAGGGAGGTATACGGTTGAATTTTGGAGTTAATGTTAGATCTGTTATATGTAATTGCACAAGCTCATTTTTTTCGTTTTCCTGAATACTCCAGTATTATCGTTAAAACCGATAATTTTAGTTCAATGATGCAGATGTACCTATTCTGATCATTCTTGTTCGTTTTGTTCTGATTTACTATTTGATTATTGTCATGTTCTAAGAATCTCACTAAGTCATTAAAGACTTACTCCTCTTTTGTCTTATATGTCCCTTTCTCGGAACAAGATTGGTATAGCGGCATGGATGGAACGAAATATTGACAAGTCCGCATTTTGGGAAATTTGCAAAATTGTTAAGTGTTTTATTTTATATAAGTCATTTTGAAATTGTAAAATTTATTTGTATTCCAAAGGCTTCCGTTGTATTTAAAGTAAAGATATTTTATAATGCTATGGTTTTGATCCTGGTCAGTGAGACCCCTTCCTATGAGCTACAGTTCGGTCTGAGTTGAGTTTGTAAGGTGACCAACACCAGACCAACTCGGATCGGATTGTGACTCATGGGGCGCGGTCCTCACAGTTTGGGACCAATTAGAAGTTTTTTTGCTAATTAATGAAAGTGGTCAAAATACTCCTACCTACTATTGATTCGATGACTATATACCTATTTTTCAATTAATAAATCTCGATTTCACTCATCAAAAAATCATATCAAAATTAATTAATGATTATTATATTATTTCTACACACCTCAACCTATAATGATTTGATGGCTATATACCTAGTTTTCTCCTTAAAACTCTATATATAACTCAAACTAAATCCAAATCATATTTCAATTTCTGTATATGGACTAAACTAAATTTAAATTATATCCAAACTATATTTTAAGTGTTTTGCGCAATTTTCAAAATAGACTTCAAAACATCCAAATAAAAATTGAGGGAATCAAATAAATGAAACTACATTCAAACAGGGCCTACAACTTCAAGCCTAAAACTGAATAAAACTCACTAAACTTATAAAATACAACTATGCGCACATAGGCGGGCCTGGAGCTGGGGGGACGGGGCTCCCTATACGCTCCCCCTGGCTCTGCCTCTGTTCACAGTGTAACTTGGGGACAAGAATTTTTTTGTAAGTAACACCGACAGATAAAAAAAAAAAAAAAAAAAAAAACACATGACATTCAGAACATAAATCTGTCCCAAATAAAGCATTTGTTTAAAAAAGAGTTGAAATTTCCGTGAAAAACACAAGTGCACGCACCATCCACAGATCCAGCCCGAAAAAACTTTACAAACACAATTTTCTCCCTAGATCTGCCCAATTTCACCAAAAACTAAAAGGTTCGCATTCTTTTCCCATTATATATGTTTTGAGCTACTTATATTGCAACTTAATCTGTTGAGCTATTTAGTGTTTGATGTTTCGAGTTTATGTAGTCTTGACTTTATTTCGTGAATTGATCATATTGTGTGTGAGTTTTGTATTACTAGTTTTATTTAGTGATTTAAAAATCTAGGTATTATTATCAATCTTAGGGGTACAAGTACATTTTAAAAAAGGATAGTAGCATTAAACTCCTTATACTATACTCCGTGTTGTACATTACCCCATATTCTTTATTTTTTTGCAACTTGTCCCCTTACTATGGGTAAATAAGCACTTTTCTCACTTATCTATCGATTGCTAAAAAACAATTTTCCCCAAAAGTTTATTATTGCCAGAATTTGAAACGTGAACATGGGGGTTTATCATTATTTAGCGTAAAATTCAATAAATTGCACTATTTTTCCTTCAGTTTTTGTTATACTTTCTAAATTTCAAACCTTAAATTTTGAAATACGGTTTGGAAATTAGGAAAATATAAGAAAATTGAAGGAGAAAAGAGGGTAATTTACTGAATTTGAGGTTAAATCGTTATGAACCTCCATGTTCATGTTTCAAATTCCGGGGCAATTTTTTTTATCAGTCAAAAGATGAGGGGCCAAAATACTTATTTATCCAAAGTACAGGGGGCAAGTTGCAAAAAATAAAGGATATGTGGCAAACTGCAACATAAGGTATAAAATAGGGGGTTTTATGCTTTTATCCTTTTAAAAAATTTGGGACTATGTCAATATATTCTGTAAATCCAGGGGTTTCTTAGCAATTCTGCATGTGCCTTCTCCAATACCTACCAAACCCTCTCCTCAATCTCAAACCAATGAACGAGCCAAGGCCCTCTCCCAGATGAAGTTCTTCCTCAGAACTACTGATGGCTAATGTAAGATGTGTGATAATCGAAACAAGATATCTTACATGTAACTAGGGCTAGTGCATAGTCTGGTGGTTCAGAAATGTTCCATCAGACTCTCTCAACTCTACATACTGTGATAGCCCTACGAGATCCAAAATAGAAGTTACATTGTTGAAGTATATGTGAAAATCTGGAAAACGAATTGGAAATTTGACAAATTTTGGAGAAGTTCCTAAAAGTGGAGAAATCATACAAATACATCACAAATAGCCTAAACCATTTGACTACTAACTAGAACAAAACAAATAATTGAACAATCAATACAACATTTCAACAATTCTAGCAGATTGCCAAAATTCCCAATTTAAATTCTAATCTAGCTAAAAACTCAATCAAGTACAATTTAGATGAAATTACTCAAAATTAAACACACAACATGCTATGGATCACGAATACAAGCAAATATCATGCTTAATTTCAAGAAAGCACTTAAAAATTTGTAGCATATAGTAAACGCTAATTGTTTCTTTACCAAGAGAGTTTGTCCGATTATATTTGGAAAAGTACGGTTTAAAGTGGGTTATGGTGCGAGTATAATGTTTTAATCAAAGTATAAATGTAAAAAGAGTGGTGTTAATGACGCACGATAGCATAGTATTGGCGTGGGTGGCGTGTGTTGGCGTAAAAATAATATAACCGGCGTGTTTTATGCGCTTAAAAAATGTGCAGCTTTGGCAGCCCTGCTATGTGGCATTGTTAATGCTGTCTTTCCCCTTTTTCTATGAAAGCATGCGAATGCTTGACCACACCCTGGCCACGCTGCATACAAACCTCTAGGTCCTTGTCAATGCTTAATAGTAACGTCAGGAAGGCATGAATTGTAGAGGGTTCTGAATTTCCAGAGTTGGCAACGTTGTATTAGTGTTGTGAATGCCTAAGGGGCAAAAGCTTTCTCGCTTTGGTGGGCGTTCACGTTCTGACCATTGACATTGATGTTATGGGTATTGTCAACGCTGTCATACATAAACTTTCTGCAAGGAGAGCATTGTTAGCACTCTGATGAATAGTGGCCACGCTCACCTAGTAGTAAGTTTTCGTTGAAGGGGCGTTGGCAACTCTGAGGACCGCGCCCCACAAGTCACAATCAAATCCGAGTTGGTCCGGTGTTGGTCTCCTAACAAATCCAACTCAGACCGAACTATAGCTCATGGGAAGGGGTCTCACTTTCTATGATCAAAACCATAGCATTATAAAGTATCTTTACTTTAAATAAAACGGAAGTCTTTGGAATACAAATAAATTTTATAATTTCAAATGACTTATATACAATCAAACACTTAACGATTTTTGCAAAGTTTCAAAAATGCGGACTTGACACTCGTTCGTTCCATCCATGCTGCTATAACAATCTTGTTCTGAGAAAGGGATAGATAGGAAAAAGAAGAGTAAGTCTTTAATGACTTAGTGAGATTCTTAGAACATGACAATAATCAAAACAGTAAATCAGAACAAAACAAACAAGAATGACTAGAATAGTTACATCTGCATCATTGGACTGAAATTACCGGTTTTTAACGATAATACTGAAATATTCAGAAGAACGAGAAAATGAACTTGTGCAATTACTTATAACAGATCCAACCATAACTCCAAAAATTCAACTGTATACCTCCCTACGAGGAGCAACCTCGCAACAGAACATAAGACATGCTCGAGTACATGTCAATCTAACACGCGGGTCACAGTCAACTCCTGACTGCAAGCGGCGCTTAGACAGAATGGGTATTAAGTTGAATTACTTAAACGACAGCCCTTTGCTGCCGAGCAGTAAATTGTCTCAATCCCTGGGCCCAACTTCCCAAAGGCGTCCCTATGGGTGAAACAGAAATATCAGATGAGCTAGTAAGCCGGATAATATCCGTTGCTCGTATTTTAGCTACATAGGCCGAACATAGTTCGTTGATCGCTGCACAATTCAAGAATTGATAGGGTGATCATGATAGGATAATTATGAGTATCAAGAAATGTGTGATTATGAATTAGATGATATGTTTAGTTTAACTGGTTATGTAACAAGTTAACGAATATGAATGTAAAAGCAATGAAATTACGGTAGAATGTTGCTCGTGATTCAAGACAAAGAACCACAAATATTATGTCCAAGTTTCTCAGGGCCGGGTGCCAAACAGGGCTTGAACAAATCAGAAATCAAACCTCACCTTTTACCGTATGGGTAATTTTTGATTAACGTCGATAATTGTCGAACCTTAAATAAATCAAAAAGATATAATCAATTGTTTGCTCACAAATTCACAAAAATAAACATATGTTTTCAATATTTATCATATTAAAAGAAGTTCAATTAAATATCTAATTATTTTTAATTTTGGACAAATCCCACATTTACCTATTTTAAATTTTAGGGAGAATTACACAAGCTACCCATGAACTATGGGCATATTACACAAACCACCCCTCATCTTTGGGAAATTACACAAACTACCCTTGCAGTTAACTTCTGTTAAGAAACCTAAAAGAGTTGGTGAAATTCCATCCATACCCTTTCATGAAATTTGTAAAAAAAGTAAAAACTATTTCTAATCAAATAAATAATAATAATAATAAAAATAATAAATAAATTTAAAAAAAAAACGGGATGCAACCCAGCCCCACCACCTCCACCGCCCACCCCTACCCATCTCCGGCAAAATCTTCCTAGTGCCGTCGCGACCAGGTCAACCGCAACCTGGCAGCGATGAAGCTCCGGCCACTGCGACATGTTCAGGTCTCTTGTGGCAGGAAAACTTGCACCACGGCTAAAATCGTCAATTTTCGTCATGGTGCAATCGAAATTGAAATCGGCCGCCGGCAGCGGCCCACCGCCTATGGTCGCGCGACGCCTTGACCTTCCCAGTGGGGGCCGTTGTGCGACCCATTCCGGCGAATTGTGAATCGGGGGAGATGAATTCCCCGATTCAGTTTTTCTTTTTTTTTTTTGTTTTTTTTCTGTTATTTTATTTAGAAATAAAAAACTTATTAAAATCTTTTCAAAAAATATAAAATTAGGTCACAATATTTGGAGTAATAAATATAATATAATTACATGTAACTTTTTGTTTTATAAAAATTGACTTTTTGTTATTTTTTATAATTTAATTAGAAATATATAATTTTTGAGATCAAAGAATAGTTTATTTGAGGGTAATTTTGGAATTTCAAGAATTTTTTTGGATGACTTCATATTTTTCCGTTAGATTTAACACCGTAAGGGGGTAACTGTAATGAGAAACATAAAATAGGGTAGTTTGTGTAATTTCCCAAAGATGAGGGGTGGTTTGTGTAATATGCCCATAGTTCAGGAGTAGTTTGTGTAATTCTCCCTAAATTTTAACCATGACGTAAAAATATAAATAATGAGATTTACCATTTCAATGTAACAAGTTGAAGACTAAATCAGTTACTTAATATTATTAAAGTCTCAATTTCTAATTTATTAACAACATATTTGATATTAACATATACTTATGCATCAATGCATATTTAAACCTTTTCAAAACAATACTTCTTAACAAAATTCTAGTAATGACTTATTACGTAATAATCTCAAATCAAAAGTTTTACCATGATCTTAACATTGAACAAATACCTCAGTAAGCCCTTGAATAAAGTTATATCACATATATAACACTGGTAAAAACTATTTTTCTTATAGTTATTAGTATAAAATTACATAAGACTGCATATATCACTAATAACAATTAAAATAAATTATTAACATGTAGATCTAATTAAAATTAACATTTCTAGAATACTTATTATGCTAATAAACTATATTAGATGGTTAGATCACAAAATAAACACAATACTTCACTTAGAGTTAAAGAAATTGAAAGATCACCCGTAAAACAAACTACATGTCATCTACATGTTGCAAAATCTATGAAAAATATTAAACATGATTCTAAATTATGATCAACTTATCCAACATCATTAGTGGTATGTAATGAGTTCATATTAATGATCAATTTCATGATTTGGATAGCTTTTTCAAATAAATTGGTTAAACAAAAGTTTTATGCAAATCTGAGGTTAAAACTGTAGCAGTCTCGGATTTACCTTAAATAAGACTTTCAAACGATATGATAATCTGAAATTGCTTAAGGGTTCAATCTTAAACATCATGTAGAGTGTGTAACGCAAAAATAAGATCAATAAGCTAAGGTTTGGTATTTTAAATAAATTATGAAAGCTACGAGCTATTTTCGGACATTCTGGACAGTGGTCTATATTTTACAACTTTAGACCCCTCAAACAACTTTGGTTGAATAAGGTTTCTGAACAAAAATGTTAGCTCGCACCATCACCAGTATGTGGTTAAAATTTCATAGAAATATTCGAAGTTTTGATAGGGTTTTCTAATTTCTAATGTTTCTCAACCAAAACTGGAAGTTTTGATAGATTTCGGTTTTGAGGAATTTTAAGGAATATGAAGAAGGCTTGAAGGGATAAAACATTTTTTCTGGAAATATAAACATCAAGGGGGGCAACTTTTCAGAAACAAGTGAGAGCAAAGTCGGAGAGGAGAGGTATAGAGAAATTGTTGAAGATGATGAACATTATATGGACAAAAATCGGGGAACATGAAATAATTACTCTGCCCTACTTATTTTTATTTTAATCCTAGCTTGGCCATTATATTTATGAAGATGTTTCTAGACCTTGTCCGATAGAATTTCATAATAATAAATATAAAAAATATCTACCATAAAAGACAAAGCAAAAGTTACTTTTATTTCAAATGTAAATGTAAATATGTGAAGGTTTACCATTGTAAATAAATCTTTGGATATTTTGAAACTACAAGGGACCACTTAGGAAGTTTTGATAACTCATTTGATCTTAAAGAAAGTATTTGTGGTCAATCAAAAAAAATTCAAAAGGTCAAGGACTAAATTGTAACTTTTTCAAATCTTTTGGAGTCAAAATCATATTTTCAGAACGTTCAAGGACTAATATGAAAATTCAAAAATATTTTTATTTTCTTCCAAGTTTCAGGGGCGTTACAGCAACACTGTATTAGCCTTGGAAAGGCTTGATGACCAGCGGTCATTTTCCTTCCAAATTTTGCTATGTCACCGATTTTTGAAATGTAACACTCCTTCATCCTCAAAATATGTCAATCTCATATTTTTCGTATCACAAGAAGATCGATAAACAACCAATAAATAATGTGGAGACTAGTAGTTAACAAAATAAATAAATATAAATAAAAGAATTAAAATCTTGGGTTACCTCCCAAGAACCACTTTATTTAACGCCATAAAAGGGTTACCCATGGTTGTTAAGGGGTTACCCATCGTTGGCTAGAATAATGTTTCAATCTTTACCCATTGAATTAAATGTTAGACCTGTGAGCATGTCTCTTTATTTTTTCTGAGGGCGCTCCTCGTGGGGAGGTATAAAGTAGTATTTTGGGAGCCGTATAGTTGGATCCGTTATGTCTGATTAGACGCACGTGTTTATTGAACTTCTTGTCTTGAATATATCTTATCTTGCCTTGAACTTTTTTTTTTTTTTGCTTTTGTAGATGTTTCGTTGATGAACTCCTAATTAATTGAAGTTCTATTTAATTTGTGATTTACTTGAAAATTTTAAGAATATAACTAAGTCATTACTCCTCTATTTCTTCTGGTTGTTCATTCTGTAGAAAAAGAACATTTGACAACACTACTAAATTGAAAGATTGAAAATTTCATTGAACATGCCGACTTTCATCTTGCATTTAGGTAAATCTTAAAAATTTATGAGAAAATTTGAGCAAGGGAACATGTTATTAAAATGCAATAATCGTATGTACTTTTAAAGACTTGTGTTATCATAAATGTCACAAGCCATTTTAATATGTATGTTCTGATCCTGGAAAGTGAGGCCCCTCCCCAAGGGTCGTATTTCAGTCTGAGTTGGATAAAGTGTTTGGCCAGCACCAAGCTAACTAGGATTGGAGCTTAACTCTTCGGGCACGATCGTCACATTATGTTTTTACCCTCAAAGCATCTAATAATTTCATCCATACTCCTATATTTCTAAATATTTATGTTGCACCCCTAACTCATTAGATAAGTGCATTTACAAAACTATTTTTTCATAGCGGAGGGGTAAAAAATAAATATCTTAAAATTAGGGGTTATAGATGCAATTCTTGGTTAGGTTTTGAGTGAAGATGTTATTACTCTAAACTAAGTAATGTGACCGCAAAAGTATGATATTTTAGGAGCTAAAATGTACTTACCTCAAAGTACAGGGGTGTAGAATTAATTTTTTGATAGCTTAGGCGAAAATGTAATTACTAAACAATATAGTGGTGTGAGTGCGATTATTTGACATTTTCGTAAAGACACACTTATTCAGAATTATAGGGGTGTGAATGTAATCAATTGATATTTTAGGGGCTAAATTTTAATTATACTTAAATATAAGAAGGTCAATGAAATTATTTAATAATTTAGTGGTACTTACATATATAACTATGTAGCAATATTTGGGTGTGAGTGCAACTATTCGATAGTTTAGGGTAAAAACATAATTAGTCCTAATTATGGGGGTGTGAATGTATCTATTTGATAGTTAATAATCAAAACATTATTATTAATAACTATAAGGGCGTGAATGTAATTATTTAATATTATAGAAGCAAGAGGGGTCTAAACGCATCACTAGAATGTTTTGGGGTAAAAACATAAGTATTCAATATAGGGATATGAAACTAATTATTTGATGGTGGTGAAAATGTAATAATTGACGAAGGTATAAAATGCTAGTAACTAAAATAAAACAAAGGAATGATGACATCAATTGTAGTTTGTGTTTTCTTCATGTTTTCTAGTGAAGCTGTGGTTTTACGAGTAATATGTGTTGTTTTTTAATATTATTTTTGTTAACAGTTAATGGGTCATGATGGGACTCGGACCCGAGGGCTACACATTGAAACAGTGGATTGTAAATGGGTGACTCGTTAGCTCATTTATTAAACAGGTCAAGTTAGGACCACGATTTGGTCTTTTAACGATGAACTAATTTTTTGTCTTATATTGTTTAAACAATCATTTAAAGTTCTATTATAATTATTTAAAACACAGCCTTCAAAATATCTTATAGAGTTTTGATATGATTTATGTATGAATTAGTTAAGAGATTATTAGATTAGTTGTATTGACCTCGCCCTTAGTAAGATAAACGCACACTGATATTTTTTACTAAAGAGTTTATCTTAATAACGATTTAAGGAAAGAAAAGATATACTCGATTTATTATTTATGATCGCCAACATTTACTAGGATTCTTAGAAGATTGCATAAATAATATTTATGCCCTATTTTGAGTAGGATTAGGCTGTTTTGGATAAAGTCTCGATCTGCTAGATTGTAAGTAATCTATCGGTATATGAAGGTTGCCATTTTTTCAGCTAATAGGTTTCTTGATATTCCTCCCATACACACATATTTCAGGTTCTGGATATGTCTATTAAAGATAGCGATGTCGATTGGAGAATCAATTCCTTTTTTGAAAGTTGCGTTGATTAAAATTCTTATGGCTCCAATGTCAATCCATGCCATCTTTTAAGCAACTTCTCTCTTGAGACCATTTAGTTCATCCGTGATTTCCATCATCGGAACTAGTTCTATTTCCATCACATTATTTGTTAGCTCTATTAAGATGGCTAGCTCTCTCGCCGTGACTTTGTAAGTGATATGATGCTCTCCCTATTTTTCTGACTGCGAAGCCATCATAAACATGGAGTTTTGGATCTTCTCTCATATATCTAATTAAAGCTTTGTGAGATATGCTTGTTTGTGAGATATGCTTGTTTGTGAGAAGAAACCAGAGATGTCTTCTTGGACTTCCTGATGGAAGATCTCATGTTCTTCAGTCTGATTCTGATTAGGAAAACTCATTTTAATATTCCTGTTCTTTGTATATACTTTCGTCTAAGGGATATCCTCGAAATGGTAAACCAGAACAAGATTTTGATAATAGACAGCTTCTTCAATTTGAGGCGTCGCCTCAAACTGTATAATTCCTCACTTTTAATTTTCTAGACAATCGGTAGAGATATGGCCTTTAGCACCACACGTTCAACAATTGCAATCTCTAAAACTTTCATTAGCTCGGTTATGGGCTCTTCTGAAATTTCGTTTGGATGGTGTTCTATTCATACTTCCTTGACTTGAAGTTGACCATCCTTTACTTGGACCCGATCGTTGTCCTAATTTATAACTTCGAGTCTTTTATTTGGACCAAAATCTTCTGGGTCTCCATGAAGATCTTCCCTTGTAACTGTTTTTCCTTCTAGCATGAGAATATGTTTTTGTTTCCTTTTTTATACCCTCGGGAATTACCAATGAATCTTGGGATGTCGTTGCCAACACAACATAGAGGAATTGATTTGTTTATTCCTCTTAGCCTCTTGTAATTCTTTTGCTCTGCTGCCCTCTAGCAGCATTCAGATAACTTGCTTTTGATAAATGATGTCGCCTTGCCACTATATATGTCGATACCAAGTGGTGGTTCGTAATCCTGAATTAACATTTCTCTCCATAGACTCGGAATTTTGGCGAAGAATAATGGTATGGTTGTGGCCTCGTTAATCTTCGGCTTCCACTTGTTCTCAATGATGAGTTTTATGTATATGTTAATGTTACATATGTCATGTAAGTCTAGACTGTATAGAGCTCGTTCGTACCTGTTTGCACATTCTTGTGCTCCACCCAGACCTCCTTCTGGACCTTTCAAATATTCCAGACTAATGAAAAGGATCTTGAACAACTTGGCCATCCTATCTACGATTCCTTTCATAGATTCTCTAGCTAAACTTCTTCTCTTGTAACTGGATCCGCCTGTTCCCAAGCAATCCTAGTTGATCTTTCAAGACTCATATTTAGAAGTAATATGAATCCTTCTTTGTTAAGATCAAGCGTTCCTGTAACTATCCTCATTGTTGAAGCCCAATTGTTTAATCAGGAGTTCTCAATTTTTAAAATCTAATATATCCAAGTTTAGCATAAGGTCGTAAGGATGTATCAGATCCAATTGAGACTTATTGTGAGGCGTGTGAGTGACATTTAGCCTCCTCGTACGTATCCTTGTTATTGCTGGATGGACACTTTCTCGAGTGACAAAGTCACCCTTATGCGGCATGCGTTCTTCTTATATCGAATTATGTGTTCCGACACTTTCTGGAGCAGATGGCGGAATCTGGGCACTAGTTATTGCCGTGTATTCTACCAACTAGTTTTTTTAATATTCACAAGTTTTAACCGTGCGAATGATTCTGAACGATCGTTGAGATTTTTCAGGTCACCATAGTTGATCTCGTCGAGGTTGGTTTTGGCCGCCATTACTTTTTAAAGGGAATTGGTTCTCCCTTTAGTAAGGCTCTCAACTTCTCGCTTTCCGTCCATTCTCTTTGTACTTCCACCGTCTTACCCTTTTGCAGTCAAAGAGGCTCCGTTCCAAAAGATGGTGGTAACCACCATTCCTTCCTTCTTCCCGACGAACTTGGTTGTGCGTCCAAATTCTTAACTCGAATATGTATATCCCGCACGCTATCCAAGATTTCTGCCGGAGATCTAGTGATTTCTTCATCTCCATTTGAATTAGATGGATTTGCCCCTGTATTTGGTATTGATGATTAACCATAATATTGAATCGTTTTTTGGACTTCTCTAAGTCTTGAAATAACTTATAGTTATCTAGCTTGATTTCGTGAAATGTTGACGAGTTAAACGTACTCATACTTGTTTACTAAATAATTTTCTACTAATCTAACTTTCTTGTTTTTCTTATTTCTCATAAACTTGGACAAAACATAATTCGATCTTGAGTTTGAATTTATGATTTTTGAATTTACTCCTCTCCTTGGGTAATTAAATATTAATATAATAAATAAATTTTCATTTCATAAATATAACCTAGCTCTGATACCATTTTCATTTGATATGGTTGTAAAAGAATATTCATGTTTTACGGGAGTTAGTTTGAAAACTTGAACTTTGAAGGGTTTTTAAAGGTAAAAATCGAAAAATGGGCGCAGTGGACATGGTTCCAGGATAAAGTAAATCCTGGCGGAGTTTGAATACTAAAGCAATTGACCCGTTACACATTAATTGGTAAAGGTTACTTTGGTCTTTCCCTTTTTTAAATTTATCTTGTTTTGAACATTTACATGTTTTCTACTTAAATTCCAATGGAGGGTAAAGTGGACAATTTAACAATTTATTTTATCTTTAATAGACTGAGGTTAGTGTCAGGGTAGGGGTGGTCACAATATTTTCCCAAACTTCAGGGGTGTAGCCGTAATTCTCCCTGAGAAAAAATACAAAAGCGTCCAACAAGTATTGGGCTACGAAGTTACGGTCCATGATTCATATCCATCAAAACCCAATATAGGTCCCTCTCCTAGAATTACTACAAAACATTTATTAGGTGCAAGATTTTTAAACGGATAACAGATAATAATAAGACTACCTTCAGCTCTTGGAATAACGGCCATACATGGCCACTTCTCTCCGCTTCGGTGTCCCTGTGACGAGCACCACTCCCAAATTCACCAAACCAAGAATTAAGACCACCACAATTCGTTGCATAGGATGGGTAAACTAATATTAATATTCTCTCTTTTTTCACACACACTAACAAACAAATGGTTTAGTTCATGATGATCATTTTTGTGTTTGAAAGGACCCGGAAGGCGTTCTGAGTGCTCCACAAGCGGGTCACATATCTCGGCTTCAGTTCAAAAAACGCATCGAGAAAGATTCTGATGCAAGGGAAGCTTTCCAGCGCCAAGTCCGAGAAGAGAAGGAGCGCCTCCAAGCTCTTCGTCAGGTTTCATTTCATAGTTTCTCTCAATAGGCTAGTGTTTCTCTCTGTAGACTGTTGTTTGCTTCGTTGCTTCTTACTGACTTAAGCATTTGAGTAATTCAGCCGCGACACAAGGGACAAGCTTCGATGTCTTGTCTGAATGCAGGTTATCCGAACCTAACTTATGACCATTTGTCTGCATGCCAAGTGGACTATTCTCGGTTTGATGCGGATATCTTTGTATGGTACACGGATACTGCAAGCCAGTTCAAGAATAGTCTATTTGGTGTGCAGACAAAGGATCCTTGGCTAGGTTCGGAATAACTTGAACTCAAGCAAGCCACATAAGTATTCCGGCTGGTCCCAATGAAAACTATCTGAAGCTTAAGTAAATTAGAGGTAGAGAAGTAGACAAAAAGGTGTAGAACGAGAAAGTATGGTCTAGTAAAAGAAAGTCTAAACTTTTTAGCATTTTGATAGTGGAAATTTATAGATAATTTGTGGACACCGAGTGGCTTGGTCCAGCGTTGATGGCCACAATGAGACTTAGACGTCTGCAACCTTGGGTCTCTTTCACTTGATAGGTCTCTGCCATCAATGTGTAGGACTTAGGAAGTTAGTGCGTTAAGGAAGTTTTGTGGTTGATAAATTAAGGGTGTGACACAGTGTCATATCGAGAGTTTGCCAAGTACTGTGTGAATGTACAACCCAAAATATAGCACATCTTATATCTTAATTGTTATTCAAATTCTATAATGACACTCAAGGCTGACCCAAGTGATTGGAGATGTTAAAAACTTGACATAGTTACGCGTCACTTAGTTGCCACCTTATAAGTTATGTACCCTTATCATAACTAACTGAAGAAAATACTTGACAATTAAGTTTCGTGTAAGTACTTTGACTTGAAAGGAAATGCCTGTTTTGTAATCTTGGTTATAGTTGATATGTTAGACTTGTATTTCATAACCAGAAGTTATGGTTTGAAAGCTTAAACAACAATAGTACAGACATATAATCACGGCCCTTTCATCAATATACTCTTATATATTAAGAAACTGAAGTCTTACTAGCATAAATTTAAACAAGTTATGTGGTTCTGTTAACTAACTAGGTGCAATTTTCACATTTTCTTGTTGAGCTTCTAACAATTTGTGCACCGGCTGGTGAATGTGTGGTGTGAAATTTTACTGATTCACGGTGTTTTCTCTTTAAATGTGTTAACCATTAGTCTCGAGTAATACCGGACACAGCAGAGGGGTTGGTCGAATATTTTCTTGATACTGAAGCACAGGAGATTGAATTTGAGATTGCAAGATTAAGGCCTCGGTCAGTTCTTTATCTTTTTATCTATTTTGCATGCTCGGTTTATTGTGTAAAGAAATGAGTCTTATTATATAATTATTTTGCTATCATGTGAGACCTTTCCTATCATGATGTACTTATCAGGAACTTGTTCTGAAAACCTTTGAAATTTGTGAATTCAGTGAAGTTTGTGTATTCTGTGATGTATTATTGCAAACAAGATATTTCACGTTACTGCTGACAAAAATTCAACTGAAACACTGGGACAGAGGGATTGAGTTCAGTCGTCATGGGTTGCTCATGCCCAGTACCGCCATATGCAACAAGATGTTACAATGCGGTACTACAAGCATCATCAACTAATGCTTTGTGAATGTTCTTTTGAAACACGATATGGCGACATTACTTTTGTCAAATAACCTATGTGACGATATTATTTATTTGCAAGATATGTAAATAGAACTCATTGAGATTGCCCATTTACGCTCACATACAAAAGCAAGTGAAATTAATCCAAACTTCTTTGGCAAGGTTAATGTATCCCCTAATAGTAGTTTCATGTAACTGATCATAATGATGCTAGAAATGATGTGTTCATTGTACGGTTTAATCAATGCTTGATATATAAGGGTTCAGTACTCGTTGCTTCCGAAATATGAACAGTACACGTCAATCTAGTTATTCAGAGTTGCGAATGTGATCTTCTTCAACTGTTACTCCTTTTTTTCAGATTGAATGAGGAATTTTTCTCTCACCTGAAACTTGAACTGGGAAAACTGCGGTTTGCTGTGTCGAAAACTCAGGTATGTCTCTAAACTGAAACACCGACTTGGTCTCGGGCACATGGATAAGGCTTTGCACTAAACTGATATTAGTAATGAATTGTATTGTTTGAAGGACATGGAAGATAGAGTAATTGAGTTGGAAACACTGGGAAAGGCCCTGCAGGAAGGAATAGGTTATATACTTAACACCAATAAATAGATTTGAAGTTAATTTCATTAAACTGTTGGCCATTTGTTTACATCATATTTCTGCAGAGGCGTACGATAAAATGCAAGCTGAACTAGTAGCAGCAAGGAAGAATTTGATGAAAATTCTGACGTCGGATGATGTTAAGGCCACCGTGTGTTACATTCTTTACCTTATTCTCGTTTATTATGATGTTTCCTAAAAACTTATGTTTAGCTCGTAACGTCTTTCTCTCGTCGTGCAGCTTTTGGACATGGTTGAGCTTAACGAGTTGAATAGATCGTTGTTGACGCTTCTTGATGAAAATATTGCTAATGCATATCAATCTAATCAGGTCAGAGTAATCAGAACTTGATCTTTAATCTATTTCATGTCTATTGATCTTGGCGACAACTCAAGAAATGCTTTTTGTTTTAGAAGAGCGAATAAAGAGGAAAGGGTCAATTTAGAATGATACCTCCTCAAATTTGAAAAACAAAAAGAAGTTATAAAACCAAACCTCTGTGAATTTATAACACTAACTGTTCATATCACGTGTTTGTGGTATTGCAGCAAGGATAATGCTACAAAAAAAAAAAAGAAAAAGGAATATCAATCAAATAAGGAATATCAATCAAATAAGTAGATAATTCTAATGTTAAAAGTGGAGACTCGGTGAAGTTTTTCGTTTAAAATTTCATACATCCTTCGAAGTTTTCAAAGTGTTTGTTAAAACTGTAGATTAAGGAGTTAGAATCAAAAGTTTATTTATTGTTTCTATCAATTCTAGTCTACATTTTTCCAGGAGAGATAGGTATTTGTAGTTTCTAAACGATGCAGCAAAATTGTAATAATTTGACCAAGCTGAGACTATTATAGTAATTTACTCTTTTCTATGTCAAGCTCACCTCCGATTTAGCACCTAGTAACATTCATTATCTTTGCTTTACGTTTTTGGTTAAAATTTCTCAGTAGTTTTGAGTTGGAGTTCTGATTCTTTTGCAATCCATTATTAAATTACAGAAGCAAGCTGCGGAATACATGGAAAAGCTTCGCGGGGCCATGATTAAGTACATCACTGTTTGATTTGAATAGCACTGTGTAACTTGTACAAACAATTTTTGTCCTTGTGCTGGAACTTGAAATTTTGAGCATTGCGGTTTTTATGTCACCTCGTAGTATTGTTTGTCCAACAATATTTTCAGAATTCTGATTATTTTAAGGGTTAAATGCATCAAACCCACCAACCTATTACATATGTGCGGTTTGCTTCCTAACCTATGAAAAGTTGCAACATAACCCCCAACCTATTCAAAATGTGCGAAGTGCCCCTTGAGACAAAATCTGGCGGTCGAAAATGTAGAAACGTGTTCATATTGGATAGTTGATCAACTACCTAGAGGGCAAATTCGCACACTTTTTTAAGATTTAGGGGGTATGTTGTAACTTTTCATAGGTTGGGGGACAAACCGTAGATGGGCAATAGGTTGGGGGGTTAAATGCAATTTACCCTTATTTTAAACATTTTTATGGCTTAGAGGAACTATTCATTATTGAATCTATAATGTTCAAAGCATAGATTTTACGAAACCGGTAACAATTTGCAAATATTTTGAAAGAGCATCACAAGATCGCCGAGGACATAAAGAACCTATATTTTGGCGGCATCAAACCGTTATATTATACCCCCCCTATTGCACTTTGCCCTATATTCTTTTTTTCTTTTTGGAACTTTCTCCCTTTATTATGGATAAATAAGCACTTTGCCCCCCTTATCGAATTTCAAGAAAAATTTAGCTGAAATTTGAAACGTGAATATTGGGTTTCATCACGATTTAACCTCAAGTTCAATAAATGCTCTCTTTTCTCTTCAGCTTTTGTTAAATTGTCTTAATATTCAAACTCTATTTTAATTATCAAAATTAGGGTTTGAAAATTTAGAAAATACAATGAAAATTAAAGTGAAAAGAGGGCATTTTATTGAATTTAAGGTTAAAATGTGAGAAGCCACCATGTTCACGTTTCCAATTCCGACGAATATAAATTTTCGAGGCAAAGAGTTTATCACCAGTAAATTAGTTGAGGGGGCAAAGTCCTTTGTTGATCCATAGTACAGGGGCAAGTTGCAAAAAAATGGGAAGAGGGGAGGGAGTGCAACATGGAGTATAGTATATGTGGTTTGACGCTTTAATCCCTTCTAAACATGTATGAATTTAATATCATGTGAGATTACCGAGTTTAAGCAGTAAAATCAATAAAACAAACTTGATTCCATGATTGTTGAAATTGCAAGGACATTGTGGGACTTTGGTCTTCTACAAGCTAATGCTTTATTTCTTTTTAGTTGATGGAATAGACGAGGAGAGTGATTTCAAAATCAGTCTTGAAGACCAAAGACCATCTAGTCTTATACAGTAAACTAGTTAGAAACTGATTAATTCTAATCAAATGCTAAATGAACCTTTTCAATTAGATTACCCAGCTAGTCCAATATGAACAACTAGCTCAAACATATATTTTTTTTTTTTTTTTTTGGAATTTGCTAGATATATTGAGTTGTTAATTATACTAAACAATCTCCAGCTTAAATTACAAATGAATCATGATGAAAACAACATTTCAAGATCTCATGTGCCCATGAAATTTGCTAATCTTAAGCATTTTTTTTAACAACTTGGTCTATTTCGTATACCAACACGAGACAAAAATGAACTTTGTTATATTTATCACAACTCGATCCTCAATAATCAACATGTCAAACATATTCAACAACAACATATATTAAGTATCACTGTCTAACTAAATATTACATGCAATATGATTTGAATCCACCATATGTCCAATTGGTAGTTTGATACATAGTGAGATCAATCTCTAGTCATTCAAACTATATGTCAATCCACAATTGAAAGATAAACATTCACAACAATAATAAGACCAACAAGTTTATTTTGCAAAAAATGAACATGCATAAAGCAAAGTGATTGTCTCAATAAAAATCCACACATAAACGCCCGCTGAAACTACATATCATCAAAAAAATAATACCCATGTGAAAAGTATTCCAGTGGAAGACCATGGGTGTAAAACATTCGGTAAGCGAGTCTACTAGCATTTGGTTTACTTCTGTTTGTTCAATAGACACTATCGTATTTTGCACTCTCTTTAACAACTATAAGCTTGTTTTATATGTTTTCTTTAGACTTTGACGAGCTTGTATTCTTGTTCAAATATAGATTTGATGATAGATTGTCCTCACAAACTTGAGTTATCATTTAATGCCTTGCATAACTCGATGTTCGTAACAAATTTCCGCGACCCTATCACCAGATGGGTTGCCTTATAACATGACTAGTAACCCGGCGCACGCGGGGACTGCTTGAAAATTTCTTTTTGAAAATTGTGTTTTTATTTCAATTTGTAGCATTCAGACACTATCTATACACATGTTTCAGTAGAGAGAAAAGTGTGCATCGCGAAAGTTTTGAACTCCATGGCTGCGACATTCATCTGTGAAATATTAATGTACATCAGATATTTCAAAAGTCATGAGAGTATCACTTTGTTTTTTCTCTATAAATGCTTCTCCCCACATCTTCGCTTCTGCAACAACACGCTCTTGTTCTTGATTTTTGATCAGTAACGACTTTATTTTCGCTGAATTGCAGGTGGAGTCACCTAACGCGACGTTCTTCCTCTGGCACCACCACCAACTGCATTAGGGTCATATCGCCAAGATGCCAGATAATTCAGGGCATGCACAACATTAACCATGCTAGGCCTTAACTGAGATCCTCTCTTAGACACATCAACATCACTTTCACTGTTTTGCATAATACCTACTCTGACAAGTGGCCTTTTAGTCATGGATCAACTAGATTGACAAAGAGCTTACAATCTATAAAAAAGGGTGCGCCTGCAATAAACACAAACTTAATATAAGAAAATTAACTCAAACTGTAACTCAAAAAAATGGAATTAAAGTCCATTCATCATGTACTGTTGGCATGTCTATAGTCATGTTTTTGGGATGACATGCATGTGATGAGAGATCATGGATTATCGAATTAAATACAACATATGATTGATGTAAGTGTTTCAATGAAGGGAAAATGGATTCAACGAACTAAGGAAGAAATTGTTTAAGAACCAGAAGAAATGTTGACATGAATTACTGGGATTGAGCTGGCCCTAATAAGTACAAATTGGTTCAACAAAATAGCGATGTGGCCCCTGTTGGGTGTTTAGGAATAAGATTGAAAAGAAAGAAAAGATTTGGGGCTAAAATATAAATATACAATAATTTAGAAATACTTTTGCAATATATATGACTACAGTATTTTTATACAAAGTGTTAACTCTCAATTACAGTGAACTCTCGGCACTCTATGCACAAGGTTTCTTTGCTTTATTTTGTGCTCACTCACATTACATAATGATACATATATTTATAGTACACCAACCGACTAAGCTTGTGGTCATTACATAATGTTATTAAAATAATTTAATATCTTTCAATTATAACATAGCTAATTTAATGTATTGTAATATATCTCACCAACCTAATCTAGAGCTTTCCAAAAGCTTTATCTGCCGGTTGCTAGAATTTTTCATAGCATTCTTTTATCAAGATTTTCTATGCATTGAATGGTGTGTGGTGGTGTCTTTAGATTTTTATATTTTATAATTGCAAATTATATTTTAACACCCCCTCTTAATTTGCAATTTGAACTTCATTCCAAAATTGTGCAATCTTCTCGGTGGTAACTGCTTTTGTGAAGCTATCCGCAAGTTGCTCGTTAGTGTTCACAAACTCTAATTGAATTTGTTGTTCTTGAACAAGATTTCTAATGAAATGATGACGAAGTTCGATATGCTTTGATCTCGCATGGAAAACTGGATTTTTTGTCATTGCAATAGTCGACATGTTGTCACACTAAATTATTGTAGGAGATTCTTGCTTCTGCTGAAGATCTTCGAGAATTCTTCTCAGCCAAACTGCTTCACGTGCATCATTTGTTGCGGCGGTATATTCGACTTCTGATGATGAGAGTCACACGGTCTTCTGTTTCTTTGAAGTCCATGGTATGATCTTTTATCCAAGACAAAATATGTAACCTGATGTACTTTTGCGATCATCCACTAATCCAGCCCAATCACTGTCAGTGTATCCAATCAAATTACTTTCTTTTTCTTTGACGTACCTGATGCCAAAACTCTTTGTACCTTGTAGGTATCACAATATTCTTTTTGCTGTTGCATAGTGTAACTTACTTAGATCGTGCATAAACCTCGATATCCAGCTGACTGGATATACAATATCAGGCCTTGTGTTCGTCAGATATATCAGGGAGCCTACTAAACTCATGTACATCTTTTGATCGACTTTTTCTGCTCCGTCATTCATCGTCAATTTATCATTTACTGCAAGTGGAGTAGATATTGGCTTGCAGTTCCGCATTTGGAAGTTCTTCAAAATCCCCTCGAGATATTTTTCTTGAGAGATGAATATTTCACCTTTTGATTGACGAACTTCTATCCCAAGAAAATATTTCATAAGGCCAAAATCAGTCATCTCAAATTCTTGCATCATTGCCTTCTTGAATTCTTCCATCATTGTTGGATCCCTGCTTGTATATATCGAATCATCTACGTAAAGACAAGCCATAAGAAAATCTTTAGTAACTTGTTTCTTCACGTAGAGTGATGGTTCGCTTTGGCTTCTTGCGAATCCATTCTTTTGAAAATAGCTATCAATTTTGCTATTCCAGGCTCTTGGTGCTTGCTTGAGTTCATATAAGGCTTTTCTGAGTCGATAGACCCTATCTTTTTTGCCTTTGACGATATAACCTTGAGGTTGCTCGACATAGACTTCTTCTTCCAAATCTCCGTTTAGAAATGCTGACTTGATGTCCAGCTAATAAATTGGTAACTCAAGTTGAGCAGCTAGAGCTAGCACGAGTCTTACTGTCTCCATTCGTGCAACTGGAGCAAATGTTTTATTGAAGTCAACGCCTGGCTGTTGAGAGTGTCCTTTTGCGACTAGGCGTGCCTTATGCTTTGAGATTGAACCATCTTCTTTGAATTTTGTTTTGTAGACCCATTTCAGCCCGATTACTCTCTTTCCTTCGGGAAGATCTACAAGCTCCCATGTTTTATTCTTCACAATGCTTGCCATTTCTTCATCCATTGCATTCAGCCATACTTCTTCCTTTGCAGCTTCTTTGAATATCTACGGCTCACAAGTGAAGAATGCTACATCACATGATTCATAAATTTCTCGTAAACTGCGTACCTTTCTTATTGGACTTTCAAATTCTGGATAGAATTCTTCTGATGGTCCTGAGGAAATTGGGCTATCACTTGGACTTGGCTCGTCTTGTTGAGTTGTTGATGGTGGAGGAAAATAACTGTTATTTGTTGTCGTATTCTCTTCCCAGTTCCATGACTGCTTTTCATCAAAGATAACATCTCGAGAAATGATAAGTTTATTTGTCTTTGGGTTCAGTAAACGATATCCCTTGGATTCGTCACTATAACCGACAATGATTGACTTTTCTCCTTTTTCGTCAAACTCTTCACGTTGTTGGGAAGGAAAATGAGAATATGCAATGCATCCAAAAACTTTGAAATTATTTACCTGTGGTTTTCGTCAAAACCACGCTTCATATGGCGTTTTGTTTGAAACGGCCTTTGTTGGTGACCTGTTCAGAATATAGACTACTTTTTACTACTTCAGCCCTAAAACTTTTAGGAAGTCCTTTTCCTGCCATCATGCTTCTTGCCATTTCAGCGATAGTGCGATTTTTCCACTCGGCAACTCCATTTTGTTGTGGGCTGTATCGAACTATTAGTTGTATGTAGATGCCTTTCTCCTTGTAGTAGTTCACGAAAGCTTTGCCGATGAACTCTCTACCTAGTTCTGTTCTGAGAGTCTTTATCTTTTTGCCACTTTGATTTTCAACTTTTGTTTGGAACTCCAAAAATTTCTGGAGTGCTTCTGATTTCTGGTTAAAAATATAGATCCACATCATTCTCGTATAGTCTTCAACGAACAAGAGAAAGTACATGTTATCGTTCAGAGATGGCGTCTGAGTTGGTCCAAATATGTCTGCATGGACTAGCTCAAGTGAAGCTTTGGCTCTAAATGATATCTTTGGAAATGGTAGGCGCTGCATTTTTCTGAAAATGCATCCTTCCCACGTCTTGTCCCTATGTGGAATATCTGGGAGGCCAAGAACCATATTTTTCTTCTTTAACAAATGTAAGCCTTTATAACTTAGATGTCCATACCTCAAATGCCAAATTGTGTGATCATCGTCTGTGGTGCTTTGAAATACCATTTTCTGAGTTAGTGGCAAAGTAAGAGGAAATAATTTATTTGTACTCATCTTTACTTTAGCCATAACTAGATTTTTCTTTTTATTAATAGTAACACATTGGTCATTATTGAACTCCACTTTGTAATTTTTCTACAATAGTTGGCCCACACTGAGTAAGTTTTGAGTCAGACCTGGGACGTAGAAGACGTCTTTGATGAAATTTGTTTCGCCTTTTCTTGTCTTTATCGCAACTGTACCTTTTCCCATTATTTTGTACTCTTTGCCATCTCCAAGGCTCACTTCTGATGAATATGAACCATCGATCTCCACGAAAATATTTTTGTTTCCAGACATGTGATTGCTGCCATCCACTATCCATATACCATATATTCTCAATTTTTTTATGAGAATTTAGGCTAAAGTAGAATACCTGATTTTCATCTGCTTCTTCAGAAAGTTTGCTTCTTTTGCCTTTTCATCGTCCTTGTACCAGCAATCCCTGTTCGAATGATTTGGATTTCTGCACCTTTTGCACTTGAATTGGCAGTCCTTTGTGGAACGATTATTTTTTCTGCATATTCTGCAACTTGAATCTGAATTTTGAGAGTCTTGAGAGTTACCTCCTCTTTCTAGATCACGTATGCGGAAATTTTGGTTTCTGGTGCGACCTCTTCCTCTACCCCCTCTTGATGTAGAGGCATTTCTTTTGTCTTGCTGGCTTTGATTATTTTTATCACCTCCATTAACTTTAACTTGGAAAGCTTGTACCAAGTTTTGGTTAGAAAATCGGCTCATTGTTTTTTCATGAGCTTTGAGTGATCCCATGAGTTCATCTAAAGATAATTTTGATAAATCTTTAGATTCCTCAATGGCGGCAACTATGTGCTCAAATTATACTGGTAGGCTCCGTAGTACTTTTTTGACAATTTTCTTGTCTTTGATATTATCTCCATATCCGCGAATTTGATTAATAATAACAGTAACTCTTGAGAAAAATTCTTGCACATTCTCGTTAACTTTCATGAACAAGTTATTGAAATCACACCATAAATTTTGTGATTTAATGGAAATAACTTTTTCATAGCCACCAAATTGTTTTCATAGCATATCCCATGCATCTTTAGAAATTCTAACACCCATTATGCGCGGAAGAATGGAACGACTTACCCTTGTTGTATAAATGACAAGGCTCTTGCATCTCTAGTCTTTTTCTCTTTATACTCTTTCTTCTTTGGTGCCGGCAACGTAGCTTCTTCCTCCGATGTATATTTTGGATAGCCTTCCTCGACGATGTCCCAGAGTTCATGGGACTGGAATAACGTTTGCATTAAAACGCTCCATAGTTCATAATTTTGTCAAACTAAGATTGGAACACCTTGTTGGGATATGCGAAGCGAGCTCGTTGTTTGGGGATGGATTCATGTTTATTTCAAAATTAGATATCAGGCCAAGGGGTGGCTCTGATACCACAATATGTTGGGTGTTTAGGGATAAGATTGCAAAGAAAGAAAATATTTGGGGCTAAAATATAAATATGCAATAATTTAGAAATGCTTTTGCAATATATATGACTGCAGTATTTTTATACAAGGTGTTAACTCTCAATTACAATGAACTCTCAGCACTCTATGGACAAGACTGCTTTGCTTTATTTTGTGCTCACTCACATTAACATAATGATACATATATTTATAGTACACCAACCGACTAAGCTTGTGGTCATTACACAATGTTATTAAAATAATTTAATATCTTTCAATCATTACATAGCTAATTTAATGTATTGTAATATATCTCACCAACCTAGTCTAGTGCTTTTCAAAAGCTTTATCTGCCGGTTGCTAGAATTTTTCATAGCATTATTTTATCAAGATTTTTCTATGCGTAGAATGGTGTGGGGTGGTGTCTTTAGTTTTTTATATTTTATAACTGCAAATTATATTTTAACAGCCCCTGAATCTCACTGCCAAAATGTTTTAGTTACTAGGATTAAATGGTCACTCTAGTTGCCTGAGATCAAGATATTACATAATGCATAAAATTTGTGATGCGAAATCCATTACAAATACGTGGTTCTAGTGTTAAAAGACAAACATTCTTATGGATACATTATATATTATAAATGCTACAGGCCTTTAAAACACCAAAATGCATTCTATACCAACTCTCTTATGGACTTTCTCGAAAGGTAGACAGTTTATTAGACAAATGAACAAATATCTTCCCCATGAAACAGTTTGGAGAGATCTTTCTTTCTTGCTCACCCAAAAGATAACCCATTTATGTAAATCACTATAATCATGATGTCAAGTAACTAATCTTTTAATGCTAGTTACAAAGTAGAGCGACATTAATAGTTTGCAGCTTACGCTACTTCCTCGACAACCTTTCTTTGAGCTTGGCATTCTCAGGCTTGTACACTTAACTTTCGTTAGCAGAAACTAAATCCCAAGCTCGAGTCGCCATAGCAACCTACATTCCTCCGTTAATATTAAAGGATATCAAATAAGCAATCATAAAAAATAAGCAATTGAAGGTATGGATATCTGCCAACTTCAAATCCTGTAAATTTCACTATGCATATCCCAACTTCCTAACCTACGTAAGATATTTTTTAAGAGAACATAAACATACATTAAGCAATAAATTTCAAATATTACATGTAGATTTTAATTCTCTTCCTAATTGTTATTTTGGATCTGCAATTATAAAAGCAGAACCTTAATTAATGAGTCTAATTGCAAATCTATCAAATTTATTATCATCAAAATAAATATATAAAAAAAAAGGATACTGGAAACGGCAAATCAGCAGCATTTGTAAGACTGCAACAATAAAATTATTGTGCATGACTTACATTATACAACGTATCTCATATTCTGCTTTCATATTGGAGTTAAAAAGAAGATGAAAAATGCAAAACAATAGCTTTATGACATAATTGAAACTTATGAAAATAGACTCTTTATGACAAAGAGAACACATTCGTACTTCAGGAGTATAAACTGTGTCCACACAATATTAATTCACTAAACCTTCATGCAAAATATCAATAAAGAATAGGTCAGCTGTCAGCATACCACAATGGATATGCACAAAGAGACACATAAATAGAGAATCTAGTTAACAAAGAGAGATACTTTTTTGGAATTACCTACGTGATAATATTGAACACTTCATGATGATTCTCTCCAGTCATAAGTAACT